>CAMZMU010000047.1:42120601-42422554 GCA_947311845.1 Poa pratensis
CTATTTTTAGCAAAGTCATGCTAAATTTCACGAAATTTTTTGGCATGACCTTTGCTAAAAATAGGACATATGGAGTACCCGAATTTACCGGAACGGAGTTAATCGACGTTTCGGCAATCTCAAGGGCCTCACGGGGTACCTGCACAAGCATTTCACAAATAATATCCCGCCGGCATCGCTGGCGGCAACAGCATCACAAAATTAAACCAGACACCTCTCACAGCCCCACCAAGCCTCCCCCAACCCATCATGACAACCACAGCACCACTTCATCACATACATCACCACATCCATCCACATCGGGGAGAGAGGAACTACCTCGGCTAGGGAAGGGAGGCTCGGGTCCGAGATCGGCGTGGTGGAGGTGCTCCTCGTGGTGCTGCAATAAAGAAACCAAACCATGATTAGCATCTAGCACACACATTTCACACAAAAGCAGCTAGCAGCAAAAGCACCTAGCAGCAACTAAAAATCAGAGAGTGGTCATAAAGTTCACAAACAACAAGGAAATGAGACAAAGAGATCCTAGAACGCATCAATATTAGAAATTGAAAGGAGACGATCCATGCATCCACACCCACCTAGAGAGTGGTCATAAAGTTCACAAGTTTCAACTAGTGGGAGTGACATAGGATAAACAGATTCTAGTTACTCTCTATAGGCACACCAAACATAACCGACAACACAGAGCTTCAATACCACTCAACAGATGTGTATACTTGGTTGCTCCAACGAAGCTTATTATCAGCTATGTTTTTATGAGTAACAAGAATATGGATTTACATCCATGAAAATGCATTACGTTACTCTATAAGAAACCAAAAACAGAGACCATCCACCCACCTAAAAAGTCCTGCTGAGGATACAAATCCTCATCTCTAATAGCTATGACTGAAGCACTTGTTCATATGGTTCATTCGTTCTAAGTAAACCTTGCAACAGCCCTTGCAACATGCGCAGTGTGCTGCATACAAGTTGTAAGGAATACCAAACATGCAGTAAGTAAATCATCCCGATTCTAGATGCTAAAAGTTGTAAGGAATACTAACAACCAAATCATACAAATTCTGTAAAAATGTGGGTTTGGCATTTGACCAACACCTGTGTGTGCAGGTGTGGAGGGGAGGGAGAGGGGATGGAAGGAGCAGCACCTCGGGGAGGGGATGGTGGAGGGGAGGGAGAGGGATGTCGAGGGCGTCGGCAGCGTCGGCGTCGAGGTGGCGGGCCGGTGGCGAGGATGTCGGGCGTTGTTGGGGATATACCTACTAGGGGTATCACCAGCATGGATCAATCCGGCTAGTCCAGGGTGGCCCGCAGTGGTGGTGAAGGCTTTGCCTACCGGGCGGCCCAGATAGCTGACGACCAAGGAAGGCGGATGCCGGCAAGGAGGAGGCCCAAGACTGAAGCCCATGAAGCCACCAAGACCAAGACGGAAGGCGGCATACTTGCCGGCTAGGTTTAGGACTCCGTATACTTGCTGGATACGTAATCACCTTGTAACCCTAGGTCCAGCCGCCTATATAAGCTGGACCTCGGGACGCCTTTAGGGCAAACTATACATCCAACTCATTGTAACCTGTTCACGGCGATATTGCCTTATAGTGAGTTATAGCAGCACGTAGGGCACCGCCACCGCCGTGGTGCCTGAAGCTGGGTAAACCGCCGTGTACAATCCCGACCTTGACGACGTCCACCTTCTTGCCCTACGTTCACCCTCGGCTAGCAGGACCCCGTCTCCTATCCAAGATGCCGATACGACGACAGTTGGCGCCCACCGTGGGGCCTAAGGCGTCAGGCGTCACGTTCCAGGCGGGAACTCTTGGCGGCATCGGCGAAACAATCGCCGTCGGCCGCGCTGTTCGCTACGGCGACAACCACTACATCAGCTGCGACGAGTCCTACATCCCCGCAGACGACTACATTGTCGGATGCGGAGTTGTGCCGTTTGGCGGCGTCGATGTGTTCATCGGCTACACTTCTGAGGCGTATGGGTTGCCGCGAATTTATTCGCCATCCCACCCGCCCTACAATCAAGACGGATCTGAGTTTGCCTCCTCTGAGGAGTCCGCAGATTCAGATCTACACTTTGTCGGCATGACGGGACTGGGATCAGACTCCCAGCCCAACAGTCAAGATCCCGAATCTATTCTTCCTGCACTCCAGGATGATGCGATGTCGGATGCCGGATCCAGATCTACCGTTCACGTCAACGTAGATTCTGATTCCGAAGAAGATTCTGCCAGCATGTTTGAGCAACGGGTCAAGCAGTGTTTTATTACACCTGATCCTCCGCCATCTGAGGCGGCTACGGGCTCTTCCGTCAACATGCAGCAGTTTTGTGGCGGATGTCACCGGCGCAGCTTCAGAGAAGGCGGCAACTGACGCCGCCAACCTGGGGACCCCGGCAACCGATCCACAGTTTCCAGAGCCTCCTGGGGCTCCAAAGAAGAAAATTCTGGAGAAGGGCGAGCCCAGCAAGATAGGAAGCATGGCGGCTCTGGCGGAAGTTCTTCACACGCCGGTAAACGACAAAACCAATCCGGCTGATTTGGAGAAACTTCGGAACACCTTGGTGGAGCAAACTGAGTACCTCAAAAGCAAGCAAGCAGAGGTCCAGAGCCTCCTCGACGAAGCCAAGGAGGAAAACGCCAAGATAACTGCCAAGTGCGACCCCAAGCGTAATCTTTTCACCACCACCCCATTGCCCAAGCCGGCAGGACAAGTGGCGGAGAAGAGAGGTAGGAAAGGCAGGGATCATGACACCTTCAAATCCCCTGCCCAAAAGCTTGGTTTCGAGTGGGCTACAGCGCCGCAGCGTAAGGACAAGAACGGGGACGTCATCCTCGCAACACCTGTCCTCAACACTGCGCCGCCTTGGACATCCTCAACAATGATGACTATGACAAGGACGAGAAGATCTACTACGCATCGATCCTTGCTCACAAAGCTCTAGAGCAGCAGGCCCGTGCTGATTCTCGCGCCGACATGGCGGACGCAAGGGGAGGAAAGTTGGAATCAAAATCCAACGCTTGCAAAGCTGCGGCCGGTGGCAACCCAGAAGATCCGTCCGGCTCCAGTAGCCACGGAAAAGGGAAGGACAAGGAGAAAGACCCACGCAAATCACCACCTCCAAAGGCAGCGTGATGAGGCATCCAGGACCGGCAACAGGCGCAAGGCCTCACCTCCTCCGCCTAGGCGGGATGAAGGCGGAAGCAGGGGCAGCAAGCAGCCGCCAAGGGTGGCGGCAACCGCGACGATGCCCCGCCGCCAAGAAGAAGCAGGGACCGCACACAGTCCCCACCACCAGTGCCCAGGCACGAAGGCGGAAGCCGGGGACACAACAATGAGCCTAGGCACAGCCGGGCAGCGCAGGACGAGCCCATGCTGATAGATCTGGCAAACAGCTCAGTCCGCAAGACGCGAGACATCGTCTCAATGACATCAAGGCTGGAAAGCAAGATGCCTATCTAGGACCTGAGTGCTTTGGCCCAGCCATCCGCAACGTTCAAGTACCCAGAGACATGACATCAGTGTCAAAAACTCATCAAAGGTACAATGGAGCGGACAAGCCAAACTCATGGTTGTCGGACTACGCGCTGGCAGTTGAAATTGCCGGAGGCAATGGCCTCGTCGCGCACGCTTCCTTCCCCTCATGTTGGAGGGGACAGCCCGAAGCTGGATCGAAAACTTGCCGGAGAAAAGCATTCATAGCTGGCATGACATGGAAAAGGTGTTCACGCAGCACTTCCAAGGCACGTACAAGCGACCCAATACATACACAGATTTGGTTCGTTGCGTGCAAAAGCCAGATGAAACAGCTACAAGCTTCTTGGCAAGGTGGATTCAAACAAAGGCAAGCTGCGAGAACGTAGACGACAATCAAGCAATCCATGCCTTCACCACGGGCCTCCTGAAGGGCTCAAGTCTCAGACATAAGCTCGTACGCATGCAAGTCAAGGATCTCGGAGTCATGCTCGAAGTAGCAGCCATGTACGCACAGGCGGATGATGATGCACGCGATGGAGATGGCGCACATGATATGGCGCCAAACAGGCGAGCAAGTCACAAACGCAAGGCTCCCCAGGATGACAAAGCCGGACCATCAAACGAGGTCGCCGCCGCCTTCGAAGGCAAAGGCGCAACCGCAAGTGGAAAGGAAAGGGTAAAGATGGCGGCTCCAGCAAGCAGCGCCTGACGTATGATCAGGCGAAAGCCTTGCCTGCCCAATCCACGCGTCCTTAGGCAAAGTCAACCACACATTAGGGGAATGCCGGTTCATGGAGGACTTCAAGAAGACCCCGAGGTTGGCTGGAAATCAAAAAAGAGCAAAAAGGCTGAGAAGACAAAGAAGGAAGACGATGATGGGGCTGTCCATGTCCGAGGATGAGGAACCCAAGCTGATGCGCAAAGAAAGGAAATATCCCAAGGTACATGGCCAATTGGTGTGCTTCCTGGGCACTCCTTCGGCAAAAGAAGAAAAGGCGGAGATGCGCGAGCTAAACGCCACAGTACCAGACGTTCCCCAGTATCTAGACTGGTCAGAGGAGCCAATAACTGGGATAGAGATGATCATCCAGATCACGTTCCTCACCCCGGCAAATACGCCCTTGTCGTCGACCCAATTGTCGATAACTTCAGGCTCACCAAGGTGTTGATGGATGGCGGCAGTAGCCTCAACATCATCTACGCGGACACTCTGAAGCGCATGAACTTGTCGGAAAGCCAGCTTGACTATAGCAAAGTCAAGTTTCATGGCATTGTTCCGGGAAAGCAAGCAAGTCAATGGGAAGCATCAGATTGGAGGTTACTTTTGGGCCTGAGACAAACTACCGCTCGGAGTATCTCAGGTTCGAAGTAGTCCCCTTCAAAAGTGCCTACCACGCCATTTTTGGACGGCCAGCTTTCGCCAAATTCATGGCTCGCCCGTGTTACATATACAGCAAGCTGAAGATGCCGGGACCCAATGGTACAATTACCATCAGTGGCAACTTCAAGAAAGCAAAGGAGTGTGAGCGTGGCAATGCCGCCTTCGCTGAGGCAGTCCTCCACGCAGAGGAGTTAGCCATGTTGAAGAAAGAGCTCGATACATCACAGTTGCCGGAGCATGTAAAGACCGCTGAGCAAAAGAACACTTTCAAGGCGTCCGAAGACACAAAGAAGGCGGATCTGGTCCCAGGTGACAGCTCCAAGCAAGTCACCATAGGGGCTGGCTTGGACGACAAATAGGAAAGCGCGCTCGTCAGGTTCCTCCGTGAGAATCAGGACATCTTTGCATGGTCATCAGCCGACATGCCAGGTGTCCCGAGGGAACTTGCCGAGCACTCTCTTAACGTCTACGAAGGAGCCAAACCAGTGAAGCAAGGAATAAGACGCTACGGTGAGAAGAAGCGGACAGCAATAGGGAAGGAGATCATCAAGTTGCAAGAAGCCAAGTTCATTAGGGAGGTAGTACACACTGATTGGTTGGCAAATCCTGTAATGGTTCCAAAACCTAATAAGGAAATGAGAATGTGCATTGATTATACCGGTTTGAACAAGTGCTGTCCTAAGGACCACTTTGCTTTGCCTCGTATAGATCAGGTCATAGACTCCACAGCCGGCTCCGAGCTGCTGTGCTTTTTGGATGCGTACTCCGGGTACCACCAAATCAAAATGCGAGAATCCGACCAAATCAAAACAGCGTTCACTACACCCTATGGGACCTTCTGCTACATCACGATGCCCTTCGGTCTAAAAAATGCCGGCGCAACGTATCAGCGGTGTATGCAAAGATGCCTTCACGAGCAAATTGGCCGCAATGTTCACGTCTATGTTGACGACATTGCCGTCATGTCAAGAAAGAAGGCAGATTTGCTTGACGATTTGAGAGAAACCTTTGATAGCCTCCGGGTATATAGGATGAAACTCAACCCGAAAAAATGCGTCTTCGGGGTTCCTGCCGGCAAATTGCTTGGCTTTATCGTTTCCGAACGAGGATAGAGTGAATCCAGAAAAAATCAAAGCGATCCTCAACATATCCAGGCCCAAGGACCTGAAGGACGTGCAGCGACTTGCCGGTCGGCGGCTGCCGTCAGTCGTTTCATTAGCCGTCTTGGTGAGAAGGCACTGCCTCTCTACCGGCTTCTGAAGAAATCCGACAACTTCGAGTGGACAGACGAAGCAGACGCCGCCTTGCAGCAACTCAAGGACGCGTTAACGTCTGCTCCAATTTTGGCAGCTCCTCGTTCGCAGGAACCAATGCTGCTCTATATTGCCGCAACTAACTTGTTGTTAGCGTGGTACTGGTTGTGGAACGCAAGACGGAAATTTCAGACTTGCCGGAACAACGTCCGGTTTACTTCATCAGTGAAGTATTTTCCGCCTCAAAACAGCGTTATCCGCATTACCAGAAATTGGTCTACGGTGTTTTTACGCCGCCAGGAAGTTAAGGCACTATTCCAGGAACATTCAATAACGTGGTGAGCAAGGCACCTCTGGGGGATATCATCAATAATACAGATGCAACAGGCCGCGTTGCCAAATGGGGCATTGAACTTGCCGCCTTCGACATCTGTATAAGCCCAGAACGGCCATTAAGTCTCAAGCCTTAGCAGATTTCGTAGCTGATTGGACGGAGGCCATGGACGAAGTACCTCTCCCTGAAGATGCATACTGGATCATGCACTTTGATGGATCAAAAATGCTCAGGGCTCGGGGGCTGGCATTGTTTTAAGAAACCCTCAAGGAGACAAGCTTAGTTATGTGTTACAAATTCACTTCAAGGCAACTAATAATGTTGCTGAATACGAAGCTCTCCTTCATGGTTTACACATTGCCAAGGAACTTGGCGTCCAACGTGTCCTCTGCTACGGAGATTCAGATTTGGTGGCGCAACAGATACGTGGTACTTGGGACACAAAGAGCGAAACAATGGCGGCATATCGAGCTACCGTTGACGAATTCGCCAAGTGTTTTCTAGGCTACGAGGTCCGCCACATCCCAAGAGCTCAAAATGAGGCGGCAGATACACTTGCCAGAATGGGGTCTGAACGCAAAAAGGTACCAAAAGATGTTTTCCTGGAACACCTACACAAGCCGTCAATTAAAGGAGCAGACCTCCTTGACCCAGAGTCGGCAGAACCAGTTGATAGTGCTAGCTATGCCGTCTACTTGGTAAAGCCGGATTGGACGACGCCATATTTGGACTTCCTGATCAATCAGGAGTTACCGGATGATGAGGTTTTGAAAAGGCAAATAATAAGAAGAGCCAAGGCATTTACAATAATCAAAGGAATTGTACAAGCGTAGCACCACTGGTGTTTACCAACGCTGCATTTCGCCCGAAGAAGGCAGAGAACTGTTGGATGAGATACATGCCGGCGTATGTGGACATCATGCTTCCTCACGCGCCCTTGTTTCAAAAGCCTTCCGACAAGGTTTCTATTGGTTGACAGCCAAGCAAGATGCAGAAGACATTGTTAAAAGGTGCAGGGGCTGCCAACTTTATGCCAGACAATCACACATGCCGGCTCAAGAGCTTAAAACAATACCCATCACATGGCCTTTCGCAGTCTGGGGCTTGGACATGGTTGGTCCGTTTAAAACGGCGCCTGGTGGCTACACACATTTACTTGTGGCTGTAGACAAGTTTACCAAATGGGTTGAAGCTAAGCCTATCAAAAAGCTAGACGGCGCCACAGCCGCAAACTTTCTGTGGGGAATAATCTCTCGGTTCGGGGTGCCTCATAGCATTATCACCGACAATGGCACTAACTTGTCGCAAGGCGAAGTCGAGGAATACTGTTATAAGCATGGTATCCGCCTAGATCTAGCCTCCGTAGCGCATCCGCAGCAAACGGTCAAGTAGAGCGTACAAATGGTTTAGTCCTACAAGGAATCAAACCACGTCTCGAAGTACCATTGCACAGAGCGGCTGGGGCTTGGGTGGATGAATTGCAGTCTGTCCTTTGGAGTTTACGCACAACTCCAAACAGATCAACCAAGTTTACTCCTTTCTTCTTAGTCTATGGCGCAGAAGCAGTGTTGCCAACCGACATGATGTACGATTCTCCCAGAATCCAAGCCTACGTCCAGGAGACGCAGAAGATGCAAGACAGGATGGCCTTGACCTACTTGATGAAGAACGAGATGTTGCCCTTGCGCGATCCGCCATCTATCAGCAAAGTTTGAGGCGTTATCACAGCAGAAGGGTGAGGCAACGAAGTTTTAGAGTGGGTGACCTGGTTCTCCGCCTAATCCAAGATAGAAAGGGCTTGCATAAGTTATCCCCGCCTTGGGAAGGACCTTTTGTGGTCAGTAAGGTGTTGCTCAATGGTTCTTATTACTTGGTCGATGCACGTGACGGATACAAGAAGAAGCGAGGTCGCAAGCGCAAAAGGAAGGTTGACGACAAGTACGAAGAAACCAAGCGACCCTGGAACATTGAGCAGCTACGTCCTTTTTACACTTAGCAATTTCCACATTGTAATAAGTACTATATGATTATGAAATAAAAGTCTGTGGTTTGCTCATTCAGTTTTGGGATCATGCCATCTTTTGTCTTTTCTCGCAATCATATATCTGTTGTCATAAAAGTTACCAAACAAAATAAGTTTTGCTCCGTGCTAAGGTCCAAACTTTTTGACATTTGCCGTCTGCCGGCTAAAAACGCAAACAATCTTTGCACCGCCTAATATGCTTATCTGTCTGTTTGTGTGGGTCGCCTAGTAGTATGTCGTTGGCACCAACATGCTGGCTTTGGTCTCTGAGTCTAAATTAGTTGGTATTGCACCTGGTTGGCTCAGCTAAAGTAACTAAGATGAGGTTCCGCCAACATATGAAAAAGCTAAACATGCAGGCGAGATACATATTAAGGCGGGCCACTTAAGTAAGCCTACCGCCAAGTGTAGCATAAAAGTTGGCCCATAAATATTTACAACCCAAAATAAAGTTTTATGCGTTAACAGATTAACGCAGTGTTTTGTGCTGCCTTTGCAGGAGGAGTCTAAGGGATTGCCGCCTTGGTAGAGCTGGTGGAGAGATCCTGGGGGCTGACGCCGGCATTCTTGGGGCTGGCTCCGCCATCCTTGGGGCTGCGCTTGTCGGCTCCGGCTTCGCCTTCTTCGCCTCGGGAAGCTTCAGGATCCGCCAAGGAGGGATCAGCTACGGCAACATGCGGGTCCGGGTGTTCCTTGTAGAACTTGCGGATGTCAACCATGTTGGCAACCCGGGTCGCATAGCCGCGAACAGACCGCAGCACGTCCTGCATCACGATGGCTTGGTTGTTTTCGTCTTCGGTGGGGAAGTACTCGGTGACTTGATGAATATCAGCCTCCGGGTACCACGCCGCCGTCATGCCAATGCCAACTTGGCGCCGCCTCGTGCTGCTGAGCGTAGGTGTGTCGTGTTCGCTGCCGCCTTCTCCAGCAGGTCCGGCAGAGCATCGAAGATGACGGGATCGCCGTCTTCCCCAGGGTAGAACTTGGCGGCAAATGCTTTGCCTGCGCCGACAATCTGGTTGACGATTTCGCCAACTTTCAAGATCGGCAAGGCGCGGCGTTGTAGCCAGGTCATCTCCCAAGCTAGCCGGCACTGCACAAACACAAAGTTACACACTGCAGCTTCAAGTTCAAGAAAGCAAGGTGACAAAATGAAGGATGGAGGCATACCCAAGACATGGTCGTGGATGGCGTTGACCTCATCCAGATGGTTCTCAAGCGTTTCTTGGGCTAGCTGGACCGCCTTTGACAGTTGGTCCTGCTGCTCCTTGGCGTTCTTGTTCACCTGGTCAAGGTTGTTGCTCATGGCCTCAAGTTGTCCAGTCAACTTGCTAACTTCGGCAGCATGGCCAACGCACGATCATCCAGCTCCTTGGCGTGATCCGCCTTCAGCTTGGTCACCAGCCCGGCAAGATCTGCAGCTTCGTTCATCAAAGCTTGCATGTCAGTGGAGTTCTTGAGAATATCTTGCGCAGTGTTTAGTAATTCTACAAATAAAAAGAAAAGACGACTAAAATACTTGTCGGAAAAGAAAAAGAAGTCGGACGAAAAGAAGGCAAAGAAAGCTCCACGTCCTGCTGCAGTTCCTGGCATTCCTTCTTCTTCATCTCTTGAGCACGAAATAGCTCAAGATTGGAAGCAAGAACGGCCTGCATGCGCGAAAACAACATTATGGTTAGCACTATTTAGTCAGCGAGACCACCTTGCCAGCTAAAATTTTCAGCTGCCAAAGTGCTCGGGGGCTGGGACCATAGGCTATTTTACCTCAAGTTGTCCATGCAGGGTGTCGTGGAGTTCGTCCATGTGCGCGTACCAGTTGCGGGTACCGTCACGCATGGTCTTCAGCGTTTGCCGGGGGTCTTGCAACCCTTTGCCAGATTGGGAGGCAGGATGGGAGGATGATCCGCCTTGTTCGGCCGCCATCTGGTCATCCATCTCCTGCTTCATGGCAATAAATCGAGCGGCATCACTAGCCGAAGCTTCAGCCATCTTGGAAAAAGTGATGCCGGCAACTGATTTCTTGCCCGCCATCTTCTCCGTAGCCGCCTCTGCGGTACCGGCAGCTGTGTACGTTCCCTGGCATACAACCACGGGAACGCCAGCTGTGGGCGTTGTCAGCGCAGCAGCTGGAGAGCTTGGTGGCTTGCCCCTGCCGGCAGTAATCTTTAAGTTGGAGCGGAGCTTGGGCATGGCAGGCTTGCCTCTGTAAGCAGAAACATGCAAGTTTGTCAACACAAACATATTAAAATATCCAAGTCAGGGAAGCCAAAGTTTGCTTACCGCTTCAAGGGGACGTTCCCCACGGTCTCATCCTCTGCATCGGCAGAGGTGGCCGCCTTCTTCCTCTTCTCCAAATCCTTGGTGGAGGAGCTCAGCTTGCGCTTCTTCGATTTGCTGGCACCTGTATCGTACCAGTTTGGAGCCAACTCGTCCTCTCCCAAGGTTTGCAGCTGAAAAGGAAACAACAATATTAATCCAGTACCTAGTGGGCAAGGATGTTAGTAAAATAACAAAGTAGCTTTGACTTACCGCTGGGGCTGGGTTGTCATGGGTGAACATGGCGACGCCTTCAGCCGCCTTCACCGACAGAGGCTTGATAAGCTCTCTAAGCCGGTACTCCAAGGCATCTTGATCAAGGGTGCTGTTGCCGGCGTCATCCGCCTTGTACTCGCACATCTTCAGTGGGCGATGGCAGAGTGGCATAATCTTCCTCGACACCCAGCAAATAACGGTGTCAACTCCGTCAAGTCGTGGAGCCAACATTGTCTTCGTCAAGAACTCGATCCGCCTAACGGCAACTCGAAGTTTCGCCGGCAAGCTGCTGAGCGGCACCTTTGCCGTCCAGCAAGCCTTGTGGGTTGGCGGACCGTTGACGAAGGCTGGCATCCCTTGCGTGCTGCCAGGTGTCGGGATGTCCTTGCAGTAGAAGAAAGTGCTGGTCCAGTGCTTCACCGACTCGATGTATGGTATCTTTGGGTACCAGTCGGGTTGGCGGCAGTTGAACGTGACACTACCACAGTTGCTAGGTGGCCGCCTGGTATGGTTTGCCGGCGGCACAGGAAGCAGTACTTAAACAGCTCTATGGACGCAGCTATGCCTAAGTACCCTTCGCACAAAGCCTGGAAGCCGGCTAGCACTAGAATACTATTGGGCGCTATGTTGTGTGGCTGCAGCCCATAAAAACTAAGTACCGCCAAGAAGAAGGCGGAAAGCGGCAGAGACATACCACGAAGGCTATGCGACGCCAACATGACGCGCTCGCCGTCTTGGGGGTCAGGCACCGCCTCGTCCCCTGGAACCCTCCAGGAACATTCCGTCTTTGGCGAATGTATCCGCCTTCCTCCAGCTCCTTCAGGTATGCTGACGTCATAACTGACGGCAGCCAGTACCTGGAACCCAGGTCTCCAGCCTCTTCCTCTTCCTCGGCGTCGTCATCCTCGTCGGCGGCAGATTCCGCCGCAGCCTCAGAGCTGGTCGCCGCGAGGGATGGGAGGGGAAACGTGGGGCGGCGGTTGCAGGCGCCGCCGGAGCTGGGGAAGAAGTAGGAACCCCACCCGTAGCCACGGTGGCGACGGGAGAGGTCATCGATGCACCCACGGGCACCGCCGCCGCTGGGACAGATCCAGATCCGGCGGGGTCGCAGAAGTCGCAGCCAGTGCCGCCGTCGCCGCCACATCCTGCTGAGTGCTCGCCATTTGGGGGAGAGTGCGCCGCTCTTGCTCGCCGGAGTTGAGTACGAGGAGTTGAGCTCGGGAAGGTGAGGAGGCCACGGTGGGTGCGCGAATGGAGAAGAAGTGCATCGATGTGCCCTTGGGGTATTTATCCCCACGCGCCAAGATCCGTGCCTGAGATTGGGGGGACGCGAGATTTCCGCCACGTGCCCACGATTTGCACGTCGTGGCAACGGCGTCCGCGGCCTCGCTCCGATTTCTGTGCGTAATGGAGAAACCATCATGACGCATGCCCAAGTCCAAACTGTCGTGGACTGCATGGCGCCATCCGTCAACATTTGACGGGTCCAGTCAATTGACAAGACTGGTGCCAGGAAGATTCCTAACAATGGTCAGGCCGTCTTTCCCATGATGGCGGCAAATTGTCCGACTACTTTAGGCGGACCGCCGCTTACTTTCAACTTTGGAATGCTTCAAGCTCTTCAGACGCTTACAAGACAAGGCGGACATTGCCGACAAAAGAAGACGGCGCCTGAAGAACTCGAACCCTCCCAGGGGCTAATGTTGGGGATATACCTACTAAGGGTATCACCGGCATGGATCAATCCGGCTAGTCCAGGGTGGCCCGCAGTGGTGGTGAAGGCTTTGCCTACCGGGTGGCCCAGATAGCTGACGACCAAGGAAGGCGGATGCCGGCAAGGAGGAGGCCCAAGACTGAAGCCCATGAAGCCACCAAGACCCAGATGGAAGGCGGCATACTTGCCGGCTAGGTTTAGGACTCCGTATACTTGCTGGTTACGTAATCACCTTGTAACCCTAGGTCCAGCCGCCTATATAAGCTGGACCACGGGACGCCTTTAGGGCACGAGACTGATACATCCAACTCATTGTAACCTGTTCACGGCGATATTGCCTTATAGTGAGTTATAGCAGCACGTAGGGCACCGCCACCGCCGTGGTGCCGTGTACAATCCCGACCTTGACGACGTCCACCTTCTTGCCCTACGTTCACCCTCGGCTAGCAGGACCCTGTCTCCTATCCAAGATGCCGATACGACGACAGGCGTGTTCCAGGGGCGGCGAGGCGTCGTGCTCTGGCGCTCCAGGGGCGGCGAGGACGCGGTGGTCGTCGAGCGCGCGGGCGGGAGCTGCCGGCAGTTTTCGAGCGCGCGGTAGTTTTCACTAGCGAGGGAGGCGCGTTGGCGGACCCACAAGTAAGTGGGCGCAACAAAATTCTGTCTCGCACCGTTGAAGGGGTGCGCCACAGAAAGTCAGGATTCTGTGGCGCACCGTTGGAGGGGTGCGCCACAGAAATGCAGGATTCTGTGGCGCACCTCCCAGTGGGTGCGCCACAGAATTGTCTAGTACGAATTTAAAAAGCTGTGGTGCTGTTTGATGACACAAAGAGCAACACAGCCCAGTGGTCTCACACACAATGTATATTCAATGGACAGCCAGGTTCGAATCCTGGCAAACTCACTTTTTTTTAACTTTTTTCTTTAAAATTTGGTTCAAAAACTTGCATTGTCTCACACACAATGTATATTCAATTCATACACATATTCAATTCATTGACTCATACATATTCAAAAACTTGCATTGTCTAGTACATATTCATGATCATACATATATATGCTTCCATTGTCTCACACACACACACACACACACACACACAAATTAAATACACCAAAAAAGTATTCTTCGTCTTGGTTCCGCGAGCTAGCTTCTCTTCTTTCCCTTCTTCGCGGTTGAAAACTTTAGGCCGGTCACCTTGAGATTTCTTCGCGTGAACGGACAACCTTTAGTAGGCAGGGAGGTCTTCCTTTTTTGTGTACTAGTAGTAGGCATGTCGAAGAACTTGTCGAATTCCTCCTCGATCTTTGGCTCGTTGTCCAATTCTTCCTCGGTGGCGTCTCCTTCCATTCCGATGATGCTCCTCTTGCCCCTCCTCACGACAACACGGCTAGGCTTTGACGGGTCGGTAATGAAGAAGCATTGCTCAACTTGGCTAGCAAGTACCCATGGCTCATTTTTCGCGGAGGCGTTCTTCGATTTGGCATCGGGTATTACCGTGGTGGTGAAATACCGGCCTTCTTTGACGACGTCCTTGGCCCATCTCACACGGAACATTGGCACCGACTCTCCACAGTAGTTGAGGTCCCATATCTCCTCAATCCTTCCGAAGTATCTTTGCTTGACAGTAGCCTCGTCATCGCCGTAGGATAGCATAGTTACTCCTGAGTTTTGATATTCGCTATTCTTGTCCTTTCCTCGGTGTAGAATCTGTAGCCGTTGATGTCGTACGCCTGATAGGTCTTTACGTTGTGCGAGGGACCCCGTGATAAGGAGAATATGAGTCTTTCATCTTCCGTAGATGGCGTTTTGCTCTTTGCTAGCTCCAGTTGCTTTTGCTTGAACCAACGCGTGAAGCTGGAGTTGTGCTCTCTGGTTACGTCTCCCTTCTTCCTCGGCCGGCCCAGGTTGATGTAATGTTGCTCGAGTAAGCATTTGTGCTCTTCCACCCAAGTTTCGATCAATTGTAAGTGTTGTAGCGCGACCCGGTGAGCCCTGTCGAAGTCGTCCTTTCGACCCTGCATGCTGACAAAGATTGAGCTGGTGCCGTCTCGGTGATCATATCCATGGAGCCTGCCGAAGTGTTTCCTCCTGGGCAGACCAACATGCTGGTTCTCGGTGCTTAGATAATTCTGGCAGAAGGAGATGCACTCGTAGGTTTGAAAGCCCTTGGCCATGCTTGCGTCTGGACGGGCCCTGTTGCGAACGTATCCTTTCATGACACCGTTCATCCTTTCGAACGGCATCATGTAGTGCATAAACGTTGGCCCGAGCTGCCTGATGTCATCAACGACATGGAGAAGGAGATGCACGCAGATATCAAAGAATGCTGGCGGGAAGTAAATCTCGAGCTCGCATAGTATCGGCACGATCTCTTCCTATAGCCTGTCGAGCTGCTTCACGCCGATCGACTTCCTGTTGATGACGTCGAAAAAATTGCAAAGGGCAAGCAGCGTATCACGGACGTGCTCGTCCATTATCCCTCGAATTGCAACGGGAAGTATCTGCGTCAACAGCACGTGACAGTCGTGAGACTTCATCCCGCTAAACCTCTTCTTCGTTCCGTCCAGATATCTGCTTATCTGCCCCGCGTAACCATGAGGAAATTTGACTCCTAGGAGACACCTGTAGAATTGCTCGAGCTCCTCCGGACTCATAGTGAAGCACGTAGCGGGAAGCACCACAGTGTTCTTCTTTACCCTTTTGCGGCGACCTTGAGTCCCTTCCGTCTGATCATCATCATCATCATCGTCATCACTATCAGGGATCTGAAGATCTTTCCTGACACCAAGCCATTTCAGATCGTATCTTGCTTTCGTCCCATCCTTGGACTTTTCCGGCATGTTGGAAAGAGTGCCAAGCAGAGCCTCGGTGACATTCTTCGTAATGTGCATCATATCGAGGCTATGTGGCGTCTTAAGGACCTTCCAGTACTCCAAGTCGTGGAAAACAGACCTCGCTTTCCATACACCCATCAGCGGATCTACCTTCGGTCGTTTCTTTCCCGGCGCGGGGCACTCCTCCCAATTTTTCAACAGCTCGTCGATTTCTGTGCCGCTCCTCGGCTCGGGGCTCCTTCGATCTCGTCCTTACCATTGAACAGGTCACCGCATTTTCTCCACGGGTGATCCATGCGAAGCCACCTTCGAGCCCCTGGGTACACGGTTTTCGAAGACCCGGGATTCCTTGGTAGCTGGAGATGCGGGGTCTTATCCATGCACCTGACACATGCGCAGAATCCGTGGCCTACCTGGGCCGATACATATGAGCAACCAGGATAATCCTGCACCATCGTGAGCAACGCGGCTCTCATGTCGAAATAATCTCCAGTGTAGGCATCCCACGTACGGGCTGGCGTCTCCCACAACGTGGCTAACTCCTCTTTCAACAGCACGAGATACAGATGTATGTGGACACCTGCTTGTTTCGGCCCCTGAATAAGAATACTCATGTGTACGTACCTTTGCTTCGTGCACAACCACGGGGGAAGGTTGTAAGGCCATACAAACACGGGCCAGGTGCTATGCGTGCTACTCTGGTTGCCGAACGGATTGAGTCCATTGGTGCTCATACCGAGCCTGACGTTCCTTGCGTCGCCTCCGAAATTTCCGACGGCGTCCAACTCTTGCCACTGGCTAGCGTCTGAAGGGTGTGTAAGGATCCTGCCCTTCTCCGGATCTTCTTCGGGCTTCTCCCTTTCCGCGTGCCATTGCATGAGCTTTGCTTCCTTAGGGTCCACGAAGTACCGCTGCAGACGGGGAGTGATAGGAAAGTACCATACCACTTTTCGAGAAATTTCTTCCCACGGCTCTTGTACCGTCCTTGGCCGCACACCGGACATGTGGTTCTGTCCTCGTACTCGCCCCGATAAATTGTGCAATCATTGATGCAGGCGTGGTATTTAACGTGCGGTAGGTCAAGAGGGCACACGACTTTCTTGGCCTCCTCGATACTAGTTGGCAATGTGTTCCCCTCGGGAAGACGCTCGTGGAAGAATTGCATGCTCTTGTTGAAGCTCGCGTCGGTCCATTTGTTTCCCGACTTCATCTCCAGAGCATCAAGCGTTACTTGCAAGCGCGTATCCTGTGGCCGGCACCCAGGATACAACGGAGTCTTCCCGTCTATCTCCATTTGCGCTAGCTTGGCTTTCTCTCTAACGGTGCTCGCCTCCTTGAGGAGCAGTTCTTGAACATGAGACTCCATCAAGGCTGACAATAGCGAGCTCTGCGGCGTGTTCGCGTCTTCTCCACCACCATCTACTCCTTCATCGTGACCATGTCCGTCGGCATCTCCTTCGTCACGATCATCTTGCCCGCCCTCGTCTTCAGGCGCAACATTTGCTGTCGGCGCTTGGTTGAAGCCTTGCATGAAACCGCGCCTGAGCAGGTGTTCCTCCAATTGTCCGGAATCAGGGTCGATCCATCTCACAAGTTTGCAACTTCGACACGGCCGGACATCGTATCTGGCGCCCGTTGCACCGACTCATTTCCGCCTTCGCTTCTTCCTTATAGTTGTTGATTCGACTGGAGCTCATCTTGATGACCATGGACGCCTACGCGGTATACATATAGAGTATGTGTTATTAATTAGAATTAATTAACCGCAACATGCACACACACATACAAGCTTCTCATGCGGAAGTCGGAAATGTTCGACGAAAAAATTCGGCATGACTTCCCCTAAAAGTAGGACATATGGGTGGTGCAAAAATTTACCGAAATGGAAATGAATCAACATTTCGGCAAACATCCATGCACCACGCCGGCGCAAGCAACAACATGCAAAGATTCATGCAAACCACACACACAAGTTTCATGCATAGATCCGTTCAACAATAGTTTGCTTCATGCAAGCCACACACACAATCGCCCGCCGACAAGTTTCTCATGCCTTTAACAAACATCCATCCAACAATACCCACCTAGTAGATCTAGATCCGTTCCCGAGACGTGACCGTGATCGATGAGAGAGAGAGTGTGGTGATGGAGAGAAAAGAGTGGACAAAAAGAGAGGAGAGTATATATGGAGGCTCTCCCCAAGCCTTCACCAATTATATAGCAAACAAAGTAGGTTTAACAACAAATAATGGAGAATAGGATGGTTAAAATGGCATGGGAGAGAGGAGGAACTCAAGCTAGATGGGAGAATGGAGAAGGTCACATGGGGAAAGTGGGGCTGCCACCTTTTTGTAGATCTGGGCCAATATTCTATGGCGCACGGTTCTCGGTGTGCCACAGAAAGCTGCATTATGTGGCGCACGGATCTTGGTGCGCCACAGAAAGCTGCATTTCTGTGGCGCACGGGCTAGGTGCGCCACAGAAAGTTTTCTTTCTGTGGCGCACCGTGGGCAGTGCGCCACAGAAAGTTCCTAGATGGATCTGGCCC
Source organism: Poa pratensis (assembly GCA_947311845.1). Taxonomy (NCBI): domain Eukaryota; kingdom Viridiplantae; phylum Streptophyta; class Magnoliopsida; order Poales; family Poaceae; genus Poa; species Poa pratensis. Next base: position 42,138,708 of record CAMZMU010000047.1, read on the forward strand.
AATCATTGGACGTGGGACCCACACATTTTCTGTGGCGCATGGGATGGCATGCGCCACAGAATTCTGGCTTTCGGTGGCGCATGGGCAACGGATGCGCCACAGAAAGGGCAAGATTTCCGTGGCGCACGGCGAACCATGCGCCACAGAATTATTTCTGTGGCGCACCAATTAAGGGTGCGCCACAGAGTGTCCACCTACCTATATATGGTTTCCCTACTAGTGAACAATATGCAAGATAAATTATGAAGTGGTATCAAATACTCAATATAAAGATGTTCAATGATAAATTCACAAAGTGTAATATAGATGAAAGTACTATGGACCAAATGTATGCATAGTGAAAAGTAAAAACATCCTATGGTGGTCATAGAGTACTTCTTATGAAAACTGAATATAAAAGGTGGACACTTTGGATAGATAAATAAGTAGAGGTAAAGCATGAATAAGTTTCATCTAACTTCCAAACACTTCTACTTAAGTTAATGCTTGTAATGTGGCAGTCATTGGTGTGGAGCTCTTGATACGTCTCCAACGTATCCATAATTTCTGTTGTTCCATGCTTGTATTATACCATTTGCTACATGTTTTATATACACTTCATATCACTTTTATGCATTTTCTGGGACTAACCTATTAACAAGATGCCAAAGTGCCAGTTCCCTGTTTTCTGCTGTTTTTGGTTCCAGAAAAGTACTTCTGCGAATATTCTCGGAATTGCACGAAACAAAAGGCCACGTCCCTATTTTTCCAGCACCGTCACGGAGTCCGAAGGAGAGACGAAGGAGGGCGCCGAGGTGGCCAAACCAAACCCCGGCGTGGTGGGCCCCCTTGCCGCGCCGCCCTATGGTGTGGGCATCTCGGGCCTCCACCGACGTCGCCCCTTCGCCTATATATATTGCCTCAGACGCGAAAACCCTAAAACACCAAGCCAATTTCCACGAAGAGTTCCGCAGCGCCGCCGCCATCGACGACAAGTTTCGGGGGACAGAATCTCTGTTCCGGCACGCTGCCGGGACGGGGAATTGCCCCCGAAGTCATCTCCATCGACACCACCGCCATCTTCATCGCCGCTGCTGACTTCCATGATTAGGAGGGAGTAGTTCTCCCCCGAGGCTGAGGGCTCTACCGGTAGCTATGTGGTTCACCTCTCTCTCCCATGGTGTGATCTTTATGTGATCATGTGTATTGCTAGTACCGCTGAATACATTAATAATATTTATGCTACTCAAGTGATTTTGTCTAGTTTCTGGAGTCATTGTGACAACATGGTATCAAGGTGACAGTGTGGGTACTTGTGTGACTCTATGAATAATTTAGACATTTATCATGGCTTATTCTTGGGAATTGTGGTGTTTGTTTACTCAGACTTTGAGATGTGCTTTTGCAGCCCTACGCATAGTACTCTTGCTTCATCAAGAAGGAGAATAATCCCGAGTAGTATTTACTTGTGTTCAGTTGTGCTAATCTAGTTGAATATGTAGATGTTACTCTTTATCTATTATGCACTCTATAGGTTACTTTAATATGAACTCCGGTACTCTCCACGGTGTAAAGGTGACAGTGTGTGCACCGTGTGTGATTCCTTTATGACGTTGTGGCGCTTGTTTACTCCGGCTTGAGGTGTGCTTTTGTAGCCCTACACAATGAATGGTGTTTGTTATCCAACAAGAGAGTGTTTAAGAGTAGCTTTTATTTATTCAGTTATGAGATCATTGTTGAGAGTGTCCACTAGTGAAAGTATGATCCCTAGGCCTTGTTTCTAAGCATTGAAACACCGTTTACAACAAGTTCTGCTACATGTTTGCTTGCTTCCATCTTTATTTCAGATTGCAGTTACTACTTATAATCATCCTATCACTTGTATTTCACTATCTCTTCGCCGAACTAGTGCACCTATACATCTGACAAGTGTATTGGGTGTGTTGGGGACACAAGAGACTTCTTGTATCTTAATTGCAGGGTTGCTTGAGAGGAATATCTTTGACCTCTACCTCCCTGAGTTTGATAAACCTTGGGTGATTCACTTAAGGGAAACTTGCTGCTGTTCTACAAACCTCTGCTCTTGGAGGCCCAACACTGTCTACAGGAATAGAAGCGTGCGTAGACATCAAGCTATTTTCTGGCGCCGTTGCCGGGGAGGTAAGTGTTGGAAGGTATCTCTTTTAGATTCTGCAATTATTTCTTTTTGTTTCTTGTTTTTATTTTCACTAGTTAGGCTTAATGGAAAACAACAACAAAATTAGAGATTTTTATGAACTTTATATTGAATTAGGACATGATGCTTTTGAAGAGAAAATTAAAAAACCTATGGAAAATTATTTGCATGATGGTAGCAATGTTATTACTATAAATGCTTTGAACACCATTATTGCTAATGCTATGCAAAGCTCTAAGCTTGGGGAAGCTGGTTTTGATGAAATGATCTTTTTAGTCCCCCAAGTTTTGAGGAGAAAATTTTCTTTGATGATACTTTACCTCTAATTTATGATGATTATAATGATAGTGGTATTTTGGTGCCACCTACTATGGAGGATAAAGTTTATTATGATTATACTATGCCTGCAATTTTTGATGATTGCAATGATGGATGTGATACTTTTACTCTCACTATTACTAATGATAATGTTTATGCTTATGTGGAGAGTAATGATACTTTTGTGCATGTGGAACATGATAAGAATGCTTTATGTGATAGCTATATTGTTAATTTTGTTCATGATGCTACTGAAAATTATTATGAGAGAGGAAAATATGGTTGTAGAAATTTTCATGTTACTAAAACACCTCTCTTTATGATGAAGGTTTTGAGCTTTCTCTTGATTTGCTTTTATTTGCTGGGTACTTTAAGACCTACTGGTCCTTATGAGAGAGGGAGGCATGGATTCATATATCTCAATAATATCAAGTCTCCTCTCTTTTTGTTGAAATTTTTGAAGTTGTACTTGTTTTGCCTTCCTATGCTAGTCACTTTATGCTTTATTGATTTATTTTCTTACAAGACTCCTTTGCATAGGAAGTGGGTTAAACTTAAATGTGTTTGGTATTTGCTTTTTGATGCTCTCTTATATTCAACTCTTATACATATGAGAGCATTATCAAAATCACTATGTCTAGCTAAAAGGCTTTAAAGAAAAGCGCTTGTGGGAGACAACCCATTGTTTTATTTTCTGCAATTTTCTTTTATTGAGTCAAGGTGCTTGTTACTTCTGTAGCAACTCCTTTGTATCTTTATTTTATTGCATTGTTGTGCCAAGTAAAGTCTTTATTGAAAGTTGATGCAAGATTTGGATTTCTGCGCAGAAACAGATTTTTAGCTGTCACGATTTTGAGCTTATCTCCTTGCAGAAAATTTGAAACATTCTGTAAAAAATCACGCATCTTCCTCAGATATGTACACAACTTTCATTAAATTGGACCAGTTCCATCTGAGCAACTTAACTGTCTCAAAAAAATTCGTCTTCACGGACTGTTCTGTTTTTGACAGATTCTTCCTTTTGTTTTGCATTCGCTCTTTTACGATGTTTAAGTGGATTTCTTTGCTCCACAAAGCATTGGTGGCTGTAGCTAATGTCCAGAAGCTTTGGGAATGATTGTGTCATCACAGAATATGTGAATTTTTAATTATGCACTAATCCTCTAATAAGAACTATTTCAAGTTTGGTGTGAAGGAAGTTTTCAAGAATCAAGAGAGAAGGATGATATTATATGATCAAGAAGAGTGAAAAGCCTAAGCTTGGGGATGCCCCCGTGGTTCATCCCTGCATATTCCAAGAAGACTCAAGCGTCTAAGCTTGGGGATGCCCAAGGGGCATCCCCTTCTTCATCAACAACTTATCAGGTCATCTCTAGTGAAACTATATTTTAATTCTTTCACATCTTATGCGCTTTACTTGGAGCGTCTGTGTGCTTTTATTTTTATTTGTTTGAATAAATTCGGATCCTAGCAATCCTTGTGTGGGAGAGAGACACGCTCCGCTTTTTCTTGTGAATACTCATGTTCTTCACTTATATTTGTTGAGTATTCTTAACTAGCTACTGCAGTGCTTTTAGCTCCTGTTTTTCATGCATCTCTTTGAGCTGTTAGCACGTGTTTATAAATACTCTCTTGCTGCATTATATTATCATTTGGAGAGTTTATGTTTAAGTAAGTTGTTTGGTGTTTGCCTGGAAGAAAGAAAATGCTGCATGTGGTAGTGGTATGAAAACTTGCATAATCTTGTAGATCATTGAAGCTTTGATAACTTGATTCTTTGCAAATGTTTTGAGGTATTTAGATGGTAAAGCTTGCTGGTTAATTAAGTTAAAATCATTAGTGGATTGTTGTCTTTAAGCTTGTACCGTACTACAAACTATACTAAAATTGTTGAAGGTGTAGTTGGACTTGATAGCTTTCCATGTCTGAAAGTGCATCGTAGTAACTAAGTTGTGCTGAAGGTCGAGGGATCTAACGGGGTACTTGTACCGCCGTGAACGGCCCTTCTTGGAGTGAATTTTAATCATGTTCTTAATGTTGAACCTGCTAGTTGTTTGCAATAAGCTTGTGAGTTCTTTTTGACTAATGTTAAGCTACGGTTTTTGGCACTTCCACCATCCAAATTGCTAGCCTCTTCGGTGCTGTGCATTGCCTTCTGCTCACATTGAGAGTTGTGCATACTTCGCCGGTACATCCAACCCCGTGGGAGGACTTCCTCTTGTTCTCCTACACATAAGCCTATACATCTTCCTCAAAACAACTACCATACCTACCTACCACAGCATTTCCATAGCTGTTCCGAGATATATTGCCATGCAACTTCCATTTACATTACATGACTTGTTGTCATTCATCACTTATATATTGCTTTGCATGATTCTATACAGCTGATGTGTGGTTTACCCATGTTACGCTAGATCATTGCATATCCTGCTACACTGGCAGAGGCATACAGTTTCATACATCATGTTTTGTTCATTATGAGTTATTTGTACCAAAAAGTTTGTAATCATATTAGAGTGTTGCCCCTGCTAGAAAAGAGCCATGGAGGCCATCGAAAAGTGAAACAGAAAAAGAAAAAAATAGAAAAAAGAAAAAAAAAGAATAAAGAAAAAGGGGGCAACATTACTATCCTTTGTTCACACTTGTGCTCATGTTATGGCACCTGCATTATTCATAGTCATCATTTGTGCTCATGTTTAGCACCTATACTCCATGTGAGAGAGTTTTCATGTTCTATTTGTATAACTATGTGGGGAATTTACACTATAGAACTTGGGTTGTATATTCCAATGATGAGCTCCTCAAAAGTGCTCTAGGTCTTCATGAGCAACCAAGTTGGATGCACCCCCACTAGTTCCATTGGAGAGCTTTCATACACATATAGCTCTATGTGCATCCGTTGCATGGCAATCACTACTCCTTACATAGCTTCGATTATAAGACTTCCTCTTGTCTAATGATCACTTATAGCTTTGTGAGACTTTCTTCCATTGGCCTTCCAAACCCCCATTAATGTTCTCTTTGCCATAACATCATGGTGCCAATACCAAATGCTTGCACTCACCGGTTGAGTAGACTTCGAAACAGTTGATTCATGACGTTCATGTTTATATTTACTTGACTGAATCCTTCTATGTTATGAAAATTTGCTTGATGCTTGGATTGAAGGATAGAACTTCTATGCTGGATACTTAAACCATCTTTAATGAACCTTGTACGGTTTCATGTCTTTAAAGCAATCATTCATGAAAACTTTTAGCTTGTTTGACTAACTTGATTTATTATCTCTTATATCAACTATAGACATTTGTTTTGAATGATTTGATCTCAGATCACATGTCTTACAATATTATGATCAAGATTGTGTGAAAGCATGTCTCCTCAGAAATTATTTGTTGTTATCATTTTACCTACTCGAGGACGAGTAGAACTAAGCTTGGGGATGCTTGATACGTCTCCAACGTATCCATAATTTCTGTTGTTCCATGCTTATATTATACCATTTGCTACATGTTTTATATACACTTCATATCACTTTTATGCATTTTCTGGGACTAACCTATTAACAAGATGCCGAAGTGCCAGTTCCCTGTTTTCTGCTGTTTTTGGTTCCAGAAAAGTACTTCTGCGAATATTCTCGGAATTGCACGAAACAAAAGGCCACGTCCCTATTTTTCCAGCACCGTCACGGAGTCCGAAGGAGAGACGAAGGAGGGCGCCGAGGTGGCCAAACCACACCCCGGCGCGGTGGGCCCCCTTGCCGCGCCGCCCTATGGTGTGGGCCCCTCGGGCCTCCACCGACGTCGCCCCTTCGCCTATATATTGCCTCAGACGCGAAAACCCTAAAACACCAAGCCAATTTCCACGAAGAGTTCCGCAGCGCCGCCGCCATCGACGACAAGTTTCGGGGGACAGAATCTCTGTTCCGGCACGCTGCCGGGACGGGGAATTGCCCCCGAAGTCATCTCCATCGACACCACCGCCATCTTCATCGCCGCTGCTGACTCCCATGATGAGGAGGGAGTAGTTCTCCCCCGAGGCTGAGGGCTCTACCGGTAGCTATGTGGTTCACCTCTCTCTCCCATGGTGTGATCTTTATGTGATCATGTGTATTGCTAGTACCGCTGAATACATTAATAATGTTTATGCTACTCAAGTGATTTTGTCTAGTTTCTGGAGTCATTGTGACAACATGGTATCAAGGTGACAGTGTGGGTACTTGTGTGACTCTATGAATAATTTAGACATTTATCATGGCTTATTCTTGGGAATTGTGGTGTTTGTTTACTCAGACTTTGAGGTGTGCTTTTGCAGCCCTACGCATAGTACTCTTGCTTCATCAAGAAGGAGAATAATCCCGAGTAGTATTTACTTGTGTTCAGTTGTGCTAATCTAGTTGAATATGTAGATGTTACTCTTTATCTATTATGCACTCTATAGGTTACTTTAATATGAACTCCGGTACTCTCCACGATGTAAAGGTGACAGTGTGTGCACCGTGTGTGATTCCTTTATGACGTTGTGGCACTTGTTTACTCCGGCTTGAGGTGTGCTTTTGTAGCCCTACATAATGAATGGTGTTTGTTATCCAACAAGAGAGTGTTTAAGAGTAGCTTTTATTTATTCAGTTATGAGATCATTGTTGAGAGTGTCCACTAGTGAAAGTATGATCCCTAGGCCTTGTTTCTAAGCATTGAAACGCCATTTACAACAAGTTCTGCTACATGTTTGCTTGCTGCCATCTTTATTTCAGATTGCAGTTACTACTTATAATCATCATATCACTTGTATTTCACTATCTCTTCGCCGAACTAGTGCACCTATACATCTGACAAGTGTATTGGGTGTGTTGGGGACACAAGAGACTTCTTGTATCTTAATTGCAGGGTTGCTTGAGAGGAATATCTTTGACCTCTACCTCCCTGAGTTCGATAAACCTTGGGTGATTCACTTAAGGGAAACTTGCTGCTGTTCTACAAACCTCTGCTCTTGGAGGCCCAACACTGTCTACAGGAATAGAAGCGTGTGTAGACATCAGCTCTCATTACCCCTATCATAGCATCTTGAATGATTAATGTTTAAAGTGAAAGCAAATATGAGTGGTGTGCTTGACAATGTATTGGTTGAATGTCTCATGTCCCTTGAATACAAGTAACTACACCATGTGTTACTCACTTTGGTCCACAAAGTAAATTCAAATAAAGGTCATTGCAAGTAATAATAGTATCATCAAGAACTGCACTGGGGTACCTCTTGCCCCTTGACATGAACAAGCCCATGTCAAAACAACAAGACAAACAGACAATGAACAATCTCAGCACTCTTTTATTTACTATGGGTATAGCTTTTTATTATGAGGTGCATCACTGAATGAACATTATGGTTATGCTGTAAATTTCCACCATGAATGATGCATGGCTTAGATTAGCGGCCCAGGCATTTCTCTAACCATTTATACAAACTCTTTGAACTTACTAAGTATCCACATTCATTTCACCCATGATAGGCATTCATAAACAAAAGTACATGACATCAACTAAATATAAATAAGTGCAATGTTGAAAGCTTGCCATGTGACAGCACATATGGGCTAACTCCCAACCAAAACTATTGTCAAGCCCACAACTTCATAATTTTAATCACAATGGTTCATGCTTATTAAATGCAATAAAAGTAAATTGCATCAAGTTCGTGAGAGCTTTTAACCAATTTTTCCCATGACAATCAATAACATAAGCATTTAAATTCAGAAATGTAGATAACACAATATAACATGATAAACATACTTGGAATAGTATAAAACTAATAGGTAGATATGGTGGACTCACTGGAAAAAATTTGGTTGAAGGTGTTGGGAAAACAAGCTTTTTACTTGTTGTAATTTTTGGGCTAGCAATAGGGAGAAAGTTGACCATATAAATGCATGCATAAGTGTCCATAGAACTAATCAATCCATGTTAAACCAAGCAAAGTTAAAATTCAACATCTAAACATGGCATAAGATAGCTCTTGAAAACACACTTGCAAATTAACATTCACTCAAAGCACATGAATTATGCAACTATATGTATCTTTTAAAATCAACTCAAACATCCCTATCCCAATATATTTAATAGCATCCAACATAATTCAACCCAAACTTCCAGTAGCTCTCTCATATATAAATGATAGTGGTGGTCTTATTAACAAACCGAAATAACAAAAGCAAAAGAAACAGACGCTCCAAGTTTATACGATAAAGTGCTTTGATCGAAAAACAGAAGTTAGACGTGTGCAAACCGAGAGTGTGTTGGTCTAGTGGGGTTGTCTTGACATCCCCTAGCTTATGGTCTTCACCATTCTTGGATAGCTCTTGGTGCAGCTCCTCTAATCCCTGTGAAAAAACTTCAAAACACCGTTTCTCCCATTTCTTTTCTGTGGGGTGATATTAGTAGTGATAAACAAATAGGTTCCTTGCTGCATGAAATCCTTAGGCAAAAATTCATATGAATGTCCAGAGAGTATATAATGTTGTATGCCTACTCATAAACTCAATTGAATCAAAAAGATTCAATCAAAAAGCTCAAAGAATGCATCAAACAATATCAAGACAGAATATGTCCAGAAAAACAGCAGCAGCAAAACGCATTTTTCTACCCTACTTAAACTCGTCAGAAAAATCTGCAAAACATCACGTATACAGAGGATGAAAAGTTTAAGCTACGGTTCAAATTACAGCTCAATCGGAGTTACAGATAAAAAATGAAAAATCAAACCGTGCACAGACTTCGTGCAGGCAGAAAACTCTCCGAAAATGAATAGCAACTTTTCAAACCCAAAATAGGTAAAACTTGGTTCTTTATTAAAAATCCCAGAAACAAAACTAACAAACTACTCTCTTGTTACAGCAAAAGGACTCAAAGAAAATCTCAAACAAAAACAACCGGGTTGCCTCCCGTAAAGCGCTTTATTTATAGCCATATAGCTAGGCTTGATAGTTTTAATGATGCTCACATAGAGAAAAATATGAAACACATTTAAGTCTAACCCACTTCCTATGCATTGGGATCTTGTAAGAAAATAAATCAATAAAGCACAAAGTGACTAGCATAGGAAGGCAAAGCAAGTGCAACTTCAAGATTTTCAACAAAGAGAGAGGAGACTTAATATTATTGTGATATATGAAGTCATGTCTCCCTCTCTCATAAAAACTTTCAGTAGCATCATTGATAAAATCTACAATATAACTATCACATGAAACATTCTTACCATGATCCATATGCATAAAAGTATCAATATTTTCCACATAAGCAAAGTTCTTATTATTAATAGCAATGGAAGCAGGATCATTGTAAAAAACTCGAACATGATAGACAAGTTGTATATTAATTGGATGGTTTTGGGTGATCCTTTCATAACTATGACAAGTTTTATGAGGATGATTGTAATTATTAGCATCATCATTTTCAGAATTAGTACCAAAGAGATTTTCAATATCAAAAGTACTATGCTTTTCCCAATCATGATCACTACTATAAGTAACAGGCATAGGATCATCATCGAAATCAGACTCATCAGCAACAACTATAATAGGAGCAACATGCTTAGGGGAAGATACCGTTTCCTCTTTTTCATTAATAAGAGTGAAACAAACATTAGTCCTTTCATATTTTGGTAAAGTAGTTCCATCTTTTATAATATTTTGTATGTAAGTGTTGGCATGGCAATTATTAACACAATAGAGATAACATCCATGTAACACGCTATTCATATCAAAAGCACTCATATCTAACGAAGAAGTTTTTCTTGATAACTCTTCACACCCCAAAAATAATGTAAGTTCATCATGTTGATTAGGAGTGATCATGTTATCACAAAAGTCTCCCGCAATATCCTTATTAGAACCTGAGCATTGAAATTTGAAATGACCCTCTTTATAGCAAAGTTCACTAATAAAAGGATAGCGGGCACACACTTTTTCAGCCAAATCACAGAGCTCTGTACCATGTTGTAGTTTTTTCATTCCTATGATGAATACAATATTCCTCTTCGATTTTATTCTTTTCACAAGGTCTAAGTGCTCCACAAAAATTAACATGCTTATAAGAAATAGTATTTTCAGAAGTTTGAGCATGTTTATTGCAATCATTAGTAACAATTTCGGTTTCCAAGCAAGTGCCTTTAAAAGGTTCATGATACATGTCCCAATTATCTTTAGGAATATTAATATGAGAAGCAAAGGTTTTACAGCAATCAACAATAATTTGAGAATCAAGACCAAATTTAGCACTAAGCCCATGAAAACTAGCAGTTTCAGCGAAAGACTTAATGCAATCATACTCAAAGTTTATACCTGATTCTTTACCTTTCTCGTTCTCCCAATCTTCAGTATTGCGTTGAATTGTTTCAAGAAGATCCCATTTAGCTTCAACCTTCTTACTTGTGAAAGAACCACCTGAAGAAGCATCTAGATAATCCTTGTAACGACCTGAAAGCCTTGCATAAAAATTAGTAACAATTATTTCCTTAGGAAGCTCATGGTTAGGACATTTGAGTATTAATGTTTTCAGTCTTCCCCAAGCTTGAGCAATGCTTTCTCTATCATGAGGATAAAAATTGAAAATGTAACTCCTAGCTAGATGCACTTCATGAAGAGGATAAAATTTAGAGTAAAAGAGAGATTCAAGCTGTTTCCAATTCGAAGGACGATCATCCAGCATCCTATACCACTTCTTTGCTTTGTCCTTAAGTGAAAATGGAAATAATTTCCTCATGACATCTTCTCTTGATAAACCTGCAACCTCAAACAACTCACAAAGTTCTGTAAGTTTCAACAAGTGATCATGTGGACGGACTGTTCCATCCCCTGCATAACGTTCATTCATAACCATTTCAACAATTTCCATAGGTATTTCAAAAGGAATACTTTCAGTAGATGGATTTAGAATATCACAAGTATCATTAGAATTATCACATGTAGGAGACAAAGTATTATCTAAGCAAATTTTCTCCTCCAAAGCTGGGGAACTACAAGGATCATTTTTATAAAAACTAGCTTCCCCAAGCTTAGACTTTTCCATAGCATTAGCAATAGTGTGCAAAGAATTTATAGTAATAACATTGCTACCATCATGCAAATGATTTTCCATAGATTTTTTAATTTTCTGCTCAAACTCATCATGTCCTAACTCAAGATAAATTTCATAAAGCTCTCTAATTTTTTTGTTGTTTTCCATTTTCTAATTTTTATGGGTTTTTGATATATATTTAAAACTAATGAGAAACTCACAACCAAACAAGTTTAAAGGAACCTCCCCAAGCTTAGATGATTGCAAGATATAAAACAAGATAAAATAAATCTAAGTCTAGTGCACACAAGAATAGAAACTTAAGCGCTACGCTCCCCGGCAACGGCGCCAGAAAAGTACTTGATAACCCCCAAGAGCAGGGGATCACTGTAGCACCTCTCAATGTGGAAGTAAGGTATCGATCCGCAGGAGTAAGAAGGAAAAGTTATCTATTCCCTACAACTAAAGTGTCACAAGTTTTAGTTGATTATGCACTAAACAAGTTTAAGGAACAAGATGGTTGATTTAATTGATGGAAGTTTAATGCAACAAAACAAGAATGTAAAAGTGTCACAATCCTCTTCAATGCAAGAGGACAAGACAAAGGTTTTCTCTTATAGGAACAATGGACATGGGTTCATGGGTTCACTTAATCCTCTCTCTCTCTCATCTGTGGTGATTATCATGTTATGGATAAAGTACACACAATTGTCATGTTTTAATGGTAGCTTTTAATGACGGCTATATGTCCTAAAACACATAGTTGAAAGAAATACTCATTTGTGTGCTATGTCACCCCCGCAAGGCTAGCATGGCTGCTGTCACTCCCACATCATAATCTTTCTTTTTACCCCCAGATAAAGGATGTTGGGCTGTATTTCACATGTCACTCAATACATATGCCGTGTCACATCGGCCATCCCGTACCTACATACATCATACTTCATAATGGACACTATTCTAAACACTAGTGCAATGATTCATAATTCGTGTGCATGACCACATCTCTCTCATCTATCCACACTTGGTGGTGTCAATTGATACGTCTCAAACGTATCTATAATTTTTGATGTTCCATGCTATTATTATATCAATTGCTACATGTTTTGGTTACACTTTATATCATTTTTATGCATTTTCTGGGACTAACCTATTAACAAGATGCCACAGTGCCAGTTCCCTGTTTTCTGCTGTTTTTGGTTTCAGAAAATCTATTAAGGAAATATTCTCGGAATTGGACGAAACAAAAGACATCGTCAATAATATCACGAGGAGATCACGGAGTCCAAAGGGGAGTCGGAGCAGACCCACCAGGGGGCCACGCCACACTAGGGCGCGGCCCAGGGTGGGCCCGCGCCCCCCTATGGCGTGGTGGCCCCCCTCGGCCACCGACGCCGCCTCTTCGCCTATATATTCTCCGCGACGCGAAAACCCTATTACGGTCGATCATATTCCACGAAAAGTTCCGTCGCGGCCGTCATCGTCAATCTCAGATCGGAGGAGTTCTGAAGCTCTTCCCGGCACCCTGCCGGAGGGGAGATCATCACCGGAGGGCTCTACATCACCATGCCTGCCTCCGGAGTGATGCGTGAGTAGTCCACCCCTGGACTACGGGTCCATAGCAGTAGCTAGATGGTTGTCTCTCTACCTTGTGCCTCCATGTTTAGATCTTGTGAGCTGCCTAACATGATCAAGATCATCTTATTGTAATGCTAGATGTTGTGTTTGCTGGGATCCGATGAATATTGATACCATGTTTATTCAAGTTGTTTATCTATGTGCTCTTGATCTTGCATGCTCTCCGTTGCTAGTAGATGCTTTGGCCAAGTAGATGCTTGTGACTCCAAGAGGGGGTATTTATGCTCGATAGTGGGTTCAGTCTCTAGATATCTGGATCAGTGACAGAAAGGTCTAAGATGGTAGATGTGCTGTTGCTACTAGGGATAAAACATTGGTGCAGTGTCCAAGGGCACTTGTATTGATTACATTACACACTTTACTTCATGCAATAATCTGTTGTTAGCAACTTAATACTGAATAGGATGCGGATGCTGCCTTGAAGGTGGATTATTTAGGCATAGATGCTGTTGGAATAACGGTCTATGTACTTTGTTGTAATGCCCAACTAGATTTCATAGTAGACATCTTGGCATGTATTGCATTGTTATGCCCTCTCTATTTGTCAATTGCCCAGCTGTAATTTGTTTACCCAACATGCTAGTTATCTGTTCTGAGAGAGACACCACTAGTGAACTGTGGACCCTGGTCCAATTTCCTCATACTGTTTACACAACCTGCTGCAATCATCTGTTTCCTGTTACTTGCTGTTTTCCTGCTGTTTTCCACACCATACGTTTAACTCTTTGTTTCTGCAAGACCGGAGAGATTGACAACCTCTCTGTTTCGTGTTGGGCAAAGTTCTGGTTTGTGTCTGTGCAGATTCCACGTTGGTGCAAGCTCCCTAGCGCCAGGGGGAGTCAACATCAACAACCTTCCGATAGATCGTCAAGTCCTACTGGATTGATAACCTTGGGTAGATTTCTCAAGGGAAAACTTCTGCTGTCTACATCATAACCTTCCTCTTGGGGTTCACCAACACGTAGCCATCAAGCTGTTTTCTGGCGCCGTTGCCGGGGACTTGGAGGCTATTGGAAAGGGGAGTCTCTCAGTTCCAATCTCTTTACTTTGTTTTTTGTCTTGTTTTAGTTTTGTTTTGCTTGCTGTTAAAAATCAAAAACCCAAAAAAATTAAATTCCTGCATCTAGTTTTTAATTTCGAGTTGCCCTGTTGCTTGTTTTAGGCTTGCTAAAATGAGTAATCCTGAAAATACTAAGTTGTGTGACTTTACTAGCACAAACAACAATGATTTTATCTGTACACCCATTGCTCCACCTGCTTCTAAAGCAGAATTTTATGAGATTAAGCCTGCACTGTTAAATCTGGTTATGAAAGAGCAATTTTCTGGTGTTAGTACTGATGATGCTGCTGCCCACTTAAACAACTTTGTTGAACTTTGTGATATGCAAAAGTATAAGGAGGTAGAGAGTGATATTATTAAGCTGAAATTGTTTCCTTTCTCTTTAAGAGGAAGAGCTAAAGATTGGTTGCTATCTTTGCCTAGAAATAGTATTGATTCCTGGACTAAATGCAAAGATGCTTTCATTGGAAAATATTATCCTCCTGCTAAAATTATCTCTTTAAGAAGTGGTATTATGAACTTTAGGCAACTTGATAATGAGCATGTTGCCCAAGCTTGGGAAAGAATGAAGTCTTTGGTTAAAAATTGCCCCACTCATGGACTGACTACTTGGATGATCATCCAAACCTTTTATGCAGGACTAAATTTTTCTCAAGGAACTTATTGGACTCGGCTGCTGGAGGGACCTTTATGTCCATCACTTTGGGTGCTGCTACAAAGCTTCTTGATGATATGATGGTAAATTATTCTGAATGGCACACTGAAAGGGCTCCAACTGGTAAGAAGGTAAATTCTGTTGAGGAAATTTCCTCCTTGAGTGATAAAGTTGATGCTATTATGACTATGCTTTCGAATGGACATGGTGTTGTGGATCCAAATAATATTCCTCTTGCTTCTTTGGTTGCTCATGATGAGAAAAATGTTGATGTAAACTTCATTAAAAATAACAACTTCAACAACAATGCTATAGGAATAATTTTGGTAGCAACAATTATAGGCCATATCCTGCTAATGGTAGCAACTCTTATGGTAATTCTATGGTAATTCCTACAGTAACAATAGAAGTGTGCCCTCTGATCTTGAAGTCATGCTTAAGGATTTTATTAGCACACAAACTACTTTTAATAAAACTGTTGAGGAAAAGCTAGGAAAAATTGATACTCTTGCTGCTAAAGTTGATAGTCTTGCTCATGATGTTGAAATGCTGAAAATAAAAGCTATTCCTAGTGATATTAGAGAGAGTAAAACACTCAATGCTATCCAAATTAAAATTGATAATAACATTAGGATGCTTGCTGAACTTCATGAAAGATGGGAGAGAGAAGAAAGAGAAGCTGAAATTGCTGAACAAAATAGTGTTGTTAGAGTTTGCACTATTTTTACTAATGAAACAAATGATGCCTCACATGCTAATGCGCCCCCTACTGTTAGTGAAAAGATAATAAGTGTTGGAAATGTCTCTACTACCTCTACAAAAAGTTTTAAATTGCCTGATAGCACTACTTTTGTTCCTAGTAAAAGTGCTGAAATTTTTAGAGGTGTTGGTGATAATTGCTCCATTTTTTTGATGACAACAACTTCAATTTCGAAAATTGTAACATAACTGAAGTCATCATGTTCTTGCAAAAGCTAGCTAAGAGTCCTAATGCTAGTAAAATAAATATGGCTTTTACTGAACATATTATCAAAGCTCTCATGCATGCTAGGGAAGAAAAATTAAAACTTGAAGCTTCTATCCCTAGGAAGTTAGATGATAATTGGGAACCTGTTATTAAAATGAAACTGAGTGAGTTTGAATGCAATGCTTTGTGTGACCTTGGTTCTTGTATTTCGGTTATGCCTAAAAATTTATATGATATTCTCAAGCTTGCACCTTTGGAAAAATGTCATTTGGATGTTCACTTTGCTGATTCTTCTATGAAGAAACCTTTAGGAAAAGTTGATGATGTTTTGATAATGGTTAATAACAATCTTGTCCCTGTTGATTTTGTGGTTTTGGATATTGAATGCAATCCTTCTTGTCCTATTGTTTTGGGAAGACCTTTTCTGAGAACTGTTGGTGCTGTTATTGATATGAGAGAGGGGAATATAAAATTTCAATTCCCACTCAAGAAAGGTATGGAACACTTCCCTAGGAAGAAGATGAAATACTCACATGATACTAGTGTCAAGACAAATTATGGTTTTGGATTTTCTGGTCTTGACAATACTTGATGCATCTCTTCATGCCTAGCTCAAAGGCATTAAAGAAAAGCACTTCTGGGAGATAACCCATGTTTTTATTTGCTGTTTTATTTTTGTTTTCTTGAGTCAAGGATGCTTGTTTACCTCTGTAGCAACTCCTTTGTATCTTTTATTTGCTGTTTTGTTGTGCCAAGGAGAGTTACTAATGCAAAGTTGGTTTTATTTTCGGGACTGCATTGGGACAGATTGCTGTTCGTCACCGTTTAATTCAGTAGAAAATCAGAAAAAATCGAAAAATGCTGAAACTTTTTGTGCATGTTCCTGATGATGTTACGCAACTTTCATTATTTCAAAAGTTTTTCATCTGAGCATCGTAAGTGCCTCGAAAAAATTCGTCATTACAGACTGTTCTGGTTTGACAGATTCTGTCTTTTATTTTGCATTCTCTCTTTTACAAGTTTTTAAGTGGTTTCTTTTCGTGTAAAAGTGCCCACTTGAGCCTAGTAACAGTGGCTAATGTTTAAAATAGTTGGCTTGTGAGTTTTGTCTTTGCTAGAACTTTGAAGTATTATCTTTTAGTGCACTAACCTGCTAATGAGAAAAGCTGTTAAGTTTTGGTGTGAAGGAAGTTTTCAAGTGTTGATAGAGGAGAATGATATTACATGATCAAGAAGAGTGAAGAGCTTAAGCTTGGGGAGGCTTACCTCCCCAGCATATTTCAAGAAGACTCAAGCATCTAAGCTTGGGGATGCCCAAGGCATCCCCTTCTTCATCTACAAATTATCAGGTCATCTCTAATGGTGCTATATTTTTATTGCTTCATACTAGTGTACTCTTCCTTGGAGCGTCAGTGTGTTTTTGTTTTCAGTTTGTTTTGTTTTGTTTGCTGTGCTATACTTGTTGGATCCTAGCATTCATGTTTGGGAGAGAGACACGCTCCACTTTTTCATTAGAATACTCTTGTGCTTCACTTATACTTGTTGAGTATTCCTGTCTAGTTGCTGTTATTGCTGTTAGCTCTCAGTTTTTCATATCTCTTGTTAGAGCTTTCAGTTTCTTTTGAAGAAAGTACTCTCTTGCTTCACTTATATCTGTTTGGAGAGTTGTCAAATAAGTTGATTGGTGTTTGGTTGGACCAGAAAAATGCTATGCATGTGGTAGTGGTATAAAATGCTTACATGAATCTTTTTAGATCGTTGTCTTGAGTAATTTGATGCTTGCCAATTGTTTTGAGCTGTCAAGTAATTAATGTTTAAGCTTGTGCATCATGTAAGTAATGGCTATTAATGAAGAACTACTATAAGGATTTTCTGCTATAATAATCTGTTGCATGATTGGAAGTCCATAGTAGTCTAGATAATTTTTGGATGAAGGCTATGTGTTAACAAGGAAGACAGTGGGAGTCTATGGTTCGTCAAACCTTGTGTTTTATGTACACTCTTGCTATTCCAGTTGATAATGATGTTTGCTTATAATAACCTTGCTAGCCTAAACTCTGTACTAAGAGGGAATGCTTCTTGTACATCCAAAACCTTGAGCCAAATCCATGCCACCTGTGTCCACCATACCTACCTATTATGTGGTGTTTTCACCATTCCAAGTAAATTTCTTCATGTGCTATCTACTAACTACTCAAAACTGTTACATTTCCTTTTTGTGTCACTACTTGAAAAGCTCATAAGGACGTAGTAGTGAGATTTGTCATCTTCCATGCTAATTAATTTACAAGGATTGGCAGCTTCATCTGCTTCTCCACCTTTTATTTTGCATTAAAGAGCTGGTTAGTCCACCCTATAAATAAATAAATAGACACTCCTCCATGGTGAATGTTGGTGGGCACCCGAGGATTCGGTTAGCCATGGTTTGTGGAAAGTAAATGGTTGGGAGGAGTGTCACCAATAAGTGCTTGTTACAAGTGCAGTCCTAAAAACTCTCGGAACCGCTCTAAAAGTTAGTTAGCCATGGAAGATGACAAGTACCTGCTATTTGATTTGTTGACACCTGTATACACCATTACCTTACAAAACAATATTTTATGCTCTCTATATGCCTTCGGGAACTACAGCTCTAGCACATGATGTTAATCCCTGCTTCCCTCTGCGAAGGGCCATTCTTTTACTTTTATGTTGAGTCAGTTTTCCCACTTCTTTCTGTCTACTTAAGCAAACATCATTGTCAACTCCAGTATAACAGTTTTTACATAACTTTGTGTTTGGTTGATCATATTCTTTGCATTGACATTATCTATATGATATACATGTTGAAAGTTGAAGCAAAAGCTGAAGCTATTATCTTCCTTTGTGTTGATACAAACACTTTCATGTTGAGAATTATTGCTGCTGTGAACTAACTATTATGTTAGACTATTATATCTCTAAATGTTTTATAGTATTATTCATGAAAGTTTGCACTTGTGTGATCACTTATGTTTACTCTTTATTTACTTGCTTGCAAACTATAGACCATTGGCTTGGATCACTTCATTCAGATCATGTGCATTACATTGTTATTTGATCAAAGATTGTGTTGGTAGCATGTCACTTCAAAAATTATCTGTTTTTATCGTTTACCTACTCGAGGACGAGCAGGAACTAAGCTTGGGGATGCTTGATACGTCTCAAACGTATCTATAATTTTTGATGTTCCATGCTGTTATTATATCAATTGCTACATGTTTTGGTTACACTTTATATCATTTTTATGCATTTTCTGGGACTAACCTATTAACAAGATGCCACAGTGCCAGTTCCCTGTTTTCTGCTGTTTTTGGTTTCAGAAAATCTATTAAGGAAATATTCTCGGAATTGGACGAAACAAAAGACATCGTCAATAATATCACGAGGAGATCACGGAGTCCAAAGGGGAGTCGGAGCAGACCCACCAGGGGGCCACGCCACACTAGGGCGCGGCCCAGGGTGGGCCCGCGCCCCCCTATGGCGTGGTGGCCCCCCTCGGCCACCGACGCCGCCTCTTCGCCTATATATTCTCCGCGACGCGAAAACCCTATTACGGTCGATCATATTCCACGAAAAGTTCCGTCGCGGCCGTCATCGTCAATCTCAGATCGGAGGAGTTCTGAAGCTCTTCCCGGCACCCTGCCGGAGGGGAGATCATCACCGGAGGGCTCTACATCACCATGCCTGCCTCCGGAGTGATGCGTGAGTAGTCCACCCCTGGACTACGGGTCCATAGCAGTAGCTAGATGGTTGTCTCTCTACCTTGTGCCTCCATGTTTAGATCTTGTGAGCTGCCTAACATGATCAAGATCATCTTATTGTAATGCTAGATGTTGTGTTTGCTGGGATCCGATGAATATTGATACCATGTTTATTCAAGTTGTTTATCTATGTGCTCTTGATCTTGCATGCTCTCCGTTGCTAGTAGATGCTTTGGCCAAGTAGATGCTTGTGACTCCAAGAGGGGGTATTTATGCTCGATAGTGGGTTCAGTCTCTAGATATCTGGATCAGTGACAGAAAGGTCTAAGATGGTAGATGTGCTGTTGCTACTAGGGATAAAACATTGGTGCAGTGTCCAAGGGCACTTGTATTGATTACATTACACACTTTACTTCATGCAATAATCTGTTGTTAGCAACTTAATACTGAATAGGATGCGGATGCTGCCTTGAAGGTGGATTATTTAGGCATAGATGCTGTTGGAATAACGGTCTATGTACTTTGTTGTAATGCCCAACTAGATTTCATAGTAGACATCTTGGCATGTATTGCATTGTTATGCCCTCTCTATTTGTCAATTGCCCAGCTGTAATTTGTTTACCCAACATGCTAGTTATCTGTTCTGAGAGAGACACCACTAGTGAACTGTGGACCCTGGTCCAATTTCCTCATACTGTTTACACAACCTGCTGCAATCATCTGTTTCCTGTTACTTGCTGTTTTTCCTGCTGTTTTCCACACCATACGTTTAACTCTTTGTTTCTGCAAGACCGGAGAGATTGACAACCTCTCTGTTTCGTGTTGGGCAAAGTTCTGGTTTGTGTCTGTGCAGATTCCACGTTGGTGCAAGCTCCCTAGCGCCAGGGGGAGTCAACATCAACAACCTTCCGATAGATCGTCAAGTCCTACTGGATTGATAACCTTGGGTAGATTTCTCAAGGGAAAACTTCTGCTGTCTACATCATAACCTTCCTCTTGGGGTTCACCAACACGTAGCCATCATCAATCACCTCATGACAAGGATAAACAAGGCATTATGCATAAATCAAACCATCACATGCATCATAGAATATCTCCAAAGTATGACAAATCATAAAAGCTCCAACACAACGGTAAATGCATAACAAATCATCTCATACCACAATATCCACCATAGGAATTACATAGATGACTGTAATCATGTTCAGCAGCTCATACGGTACTAATTAGTGAAGCTCAAAGAGAGGAGAGATAAATAAGTTACCACCACAAACCCAAGTCCAGGGGGTGGACTACTCCGCCTTCATCATGGAGATGATGGAGAAGTCGTTGGAGAAGATGGAGACCTCCCCGGCAGCGCCCCGCCGGAGTTTTCCCCCTCCAATCTGCAGCTCCAGGTCTCTGTTTCGTGGTTTCTGTGTTTCGGCGGCGCTCCCTTTCGCGAAAGCCCTGGGGGTCTATATATAGTCATTTTTAGGTCAAGACGAAGCTTCGGGAAGAAAGATCGACGGCAGCAGAGGCCCGAGGGCCAGGATGGGGGACCCCACGCGGTCAGGGAATCTGGCTGCGTGGGCCCACCCCTTTTGGCCTTCTGGTCTCCGTCTCTTCGATTCCTTTGCGCCTACGTTTCGTTCCTTCCAAAAAAAGTGATCCCCGTAAAGTTTCAGGTCATTTGGACATCGTTTGGGTCCCTGAAACATCAAAATATAGAAAAAGGGGTTTTCTGACAGCGCAGGGTTAATTCCAGAAAAATGGGGGAGTTGTTAATTATCCCCAAAACTTAATATAAATCATGAATATAACCCTTATATGATGCAAATAACATGGAATAACATGTAATAAAATGTAAAGTTCATGTATGCATTTTACATGCATCAACATCCCAAGCTTAACCCATGCTCGTCCCGAGTATGAAGGTGATAAAACTAACATGGACTTTGCATTTTAATACTATCAATGGATGCCAAAGGTGATTACTATTGCTACATAGAGTCAAATGATTCATTCTTCAAAGGAATAACAATATGCAAGATAAATTATGAAGTGGTATCAAATACTCAATGTAAAGATGTTCAATGATAAATTCACAACTGTAATATAGAAGAAAGTACTATGGACCAAATGTATGCATAATGAAAAGTAAAAACATCCTATGGTGGTCATAGAGTACTTCTTATGAAAACTGAATATAAAAGGTGGATGATGACCCACAAGTATAGGGGGTGTATCGTAGTACTTTCGATAAATAAGAGTGTCGAACCCAACGAGGAGCAGAAGGTGCTGACAAGGAGTTTCGGTAAAGGTTTCACTGTAAATGCTAGCAGACAAGTTTTTAGGGGTTTTTGATATAGCAGGTAAATAAAATGCAAGTAAGTAAAAGACAGTAATAATAATTGCAGCGAGTGGCCCAATCCTTTTTAGAGCAAAGGACAAGCCGGTTGGTTTACTTATGATGACAAAATGTTCTTGAGGACACACGGGATTCTAGTCAAGTGCTTTCGCTTCACATAGTTGATTAATCTTCATTGTTTTGATAAGTGTTGTGTGGGTGAACCTATGCTAATGCACCGCCCTTACTTGGACTAATACATACTTGTGATTATACCTCTTGCAAGCATCCGCAGTTACAAGAAAGTAATTAAGATAAATCTAACCACAGCCTTAAACTCTGAGATCCTACGCTCCCTTGTGCACCGGTATACTAACGGGGGTTTAGGTTTCTGTCACTCCGGCAACCCCACAATTAGCAACCAAATACACAATGCATCCTCTAGGCCCATAAAGGTGAAGTGTCATGTAGTCGACGTTCACACGACACCACTAGAAGAATAGCACCACAACTTAAATATCAAACCATTAAATATTACTCAACATAATTCCACTACTAACAGCGTGACTTCTCCCATGTCCTCAAGAACTAATCGAACTACTCACGAGACATCATATGGATCATGATCAGAGGTGATATAATGATGGATAACGATCTGAACATATACTTTAATTCACCGATAAAACTCAATAGCATCAACCACAAGGAGTAATTAACACCGGGAGAGTTTCCCCTATGAACTAAACAAAGTATAGCCCTAGATGTTACAGCGGAACGAGATGGTGGTGATGGCGGTGGATGATGATGATGATGATCCCGATGAAGTCCAGCGCGATGACGATGAGGATGGCGATGATCTCCCCCTCCGGGAGGAATTTCCCCGGCAGATTTCTCCCTGCCGGAGAGCTTTTTCTCTCTCTGTTGTTTCCGCCTCGTGGAGGCGGCGGAATATTTTCTCTCGGACTCCCCGTGTCTTAGGGTTTCTGGGGGATGAAGTACGCGAAGGGGGAGCGCCTGAGGTGGGCCAGGGGCACCACACCTGGCTAGGGCGCGGCCAAGGTGGGCCCCGCGCCCAGGGGTGGTGTGGGCCCCTCCTGGCCCATCTCAGCCTCCCCTTTTGGCTTAGTCCATCTTCTGATAAAATAGGAACATCTGTCTTCTCGGAAATATTTTTAGTGCTCCAGAAATATAGTGCCTTGACGTGCTTTTTCCAGCTGAAATCTGACTCCGGCAGTTAATTATCCAATGATCATCAAACATGCAAAATAAGACAAAATAACATAAGTAACTCCTCTTAATATGAAATATATCATTGAATAACAGTAAATTATGCTATAAAATAGTGATGCAAAATGGACGTATCAACCCCCCCAAGCTTAGACCTCGCTTGTCCCCAAGCGAAAGCTGAGCTCAGTAAACTAGAACAAAAGTTTATGGAGTGAAGCGTCGATAATAAAGAATACGGACAAGAAGCATCAGTAATTACTAAACAACACAACTCATTTTAAACAGCAACTACTCTTCATATAACCTAACTTGAACATGAGTAGTGAAACAACCACAATAAAAATACACGAAGGAAATTATAGATTAGTAATGGCACACTTCATTCTTGGTCATAGAACAATAAGCAATCAATACTTATCTTTCGAAAGGAGTCTTTATATTAGAGCTTATATTGCAGAACTTCCACACTCAATTATCACACCTTCTTTACAGTCATTGATAACTTGCAAAGCTATATTCTTAGAGGCAAAAGTCTTTGTGCTAAGACAAGAAGGATAAAGACATGATTGACAATATTAATGATATATATGGTTGAATCACAACAACTCAAATGCTTGCTCAAGGAAGAAGGAAATAGGTGTACTGACTCAACATGAAAAGTAAAAGAAAGGCCCTTCGCAGAGGGAAGCAGGGATTAAGTCATGTGCTAGAGCTTTTAAGTTTTTGAAATCATATAGAGAGCAAAAATTAAGTTTTGAGAGGTGTTTGTTAATTGTCAACGAATGGTAGCGGGTGAAAACAGTATTCTCCCTGTCAAACAGACTTTTAAGAGCGGCTCCCATGAAGGACGTTATTTCTACCAGCAAGGCAGATCATCCCTCTTTCTCTTTGGTTTACACACGCAGATATTTCACTGTTTGTCAATGCTTACTGATAATTCAGGGCAAAAGTGTGAAGAGAATTAAGCGTTAAAGTTGTAATTAATTGGGACTGGGCATCCCGTTGCCAGCTCTTTTTGCAAGTTATTGGATAAGCGGATGTATATGCCACTAGTCCAGGTGTAAAGTCTGTTTGACAAGTAGAATAAAGGATAACCACACTACTTCCTCATGAGCTAGTAAACATTGACACAAAAGGGAATAATAACATTTTGAATAATTTAAAGGTAGCACATGAAAAATTTACTTGGAGTGGCAAAGAAATACCACATATAGGTAGTTATGGTGGACACAAATGGCATGGGTTTGGCTCAAGGATTTGGATGCACGAGAAGCATTCCCTCTCAGTACGGTGGTTAAGGCTAGCAAGGTCATGTGCAAGCATAAAAGTTGGGGGATACACACAAATATATGTAATAAAGCAACCATGCTATCTTCCCTGTAAGCACAAATGTTTTAACTCAAAGAATACTAATCTTATTGGCTAGCAAGAAAGAAAGATAAAGGGATAATATTTTTGCATGTAATTCCCTCCTTCTACTTAAGTTTTCATGGTATTGTTGCTAATGACCAATACTAAGTTTGCCACAACTAATATAATTTACTTAATGTACCCAAAAGTGGCGTCAATACTAATGGCAAGATCAGCACATAAAGAAGATTGCAGGCTAAAATAAAATGTACCGAAAGTAAAGGTGGAACTTCTCATTAATATTCTGAACAAAGACACACTCAAACCAACGGATACATGGATAACTAAAGGATTGACACTCCACATCGCAAACCATCTTATAAGATAACTTCTCTACTCATGATATGACCACGAAATTATAAAAACGAAAGGATAAAGATGATACTGGGCACTCCCCCAAGCTTGGAACAAGCCAAGGGAGTGCCATTACCCCTTGACGATTTAGGCTTGATCTCTTGGTGGCGACTCCCTAATGAGCTTCTCGACCAAATCCTTCAATTCATCTATCTTGTATGTGAGGATGCGGATCATCTCCGAATTGTGTTCGATGCGGTTCATGAACTGGTCAGAAGGTGAATCCCAGCTCTTGGAATTGTTTCCCCACTTCTCACTGGACTTAGGGCTTTCTTTTCCTGCATTGTTAGATCGATCTATATCCCAACAAGTAGGCAACTCCATCTCCGGAACTCTCTCAAATTGATACTTATGGATGAGGGTATGGAAAGGGTTACTGGAGTTTGAGGCGAGTGTCTTGGGTGCAAAGGCATGACGCGATGCCTCACCACCCATGTTCAGGTTCTTCACAGGATTGAAAGGGTTGGCAGTCACCCCGATGCTTGCAATAGTAGCGCGAGGACGTGGAGTTGAGTCTTCCTCTACTTCATCATCGGTTTCGCTCTTGACCTCCTCCTCGATCCTCTGGTCCATGATGTCCTCCACGCCTCCTTGCTCTCGTTGTCGTTGGAGAAGACCATGGCGCTCTAAATCCGAAAATAGTTCCTGGCAGAAAACAGCTCGAAACAAAACTCGACGAAAACACGATATACGGACCTCGGGAGATCCGGGTGATTATATAGCAAAAAGTTTTACGACAAAAGGAAGGTACAGGACGAAACGGGGTCGGAGACGGGCTCCGAGGTGCCCACACGCACCCACGGCGCGGCCAGGGTGGGGCCCGCGCCCAGGGGTGGTGTGGTGCCCTCGGGCACCGTTTCCTACCCTTTTCCGACTCATAATTTTCCATATTATGTAAAAACAACAAATATTTAGTTGAAAAGTAAATCGCGAACTTTTTCTTACCGAAACTGTTACCTATTCCAAATCAGCTTTTGCAGTTGTCTGAATTTGACTTTTTATAAAATCCTCTGGAGTTACCACTTTGATAAATCAACATCTTCATTATAAGAATCTCCAGAAATGTAATGCTTGAGTCTTTGACCATTAACCACTTGTGGTCTGTCCCCATCTAGTGAATTGATTTTAATCGCACCTGAGCGATAGACCTCCTCAATGATATAAGGTCCTTCCCATTTTGAAAGTAATTTTCCTGCAAAAAATCTGAGACGAGACCTATACAATAAAACTTTTTCACCTACGTTAAATTCTCTCTTAAGAATTCTTCTATCATGCCATTGCTTAACTTTCTCTTTAAAGAGCCTAGCATTTTCATAAGCTGCATTTCTCCATTCATCTAAAGAATTCAAATTAAGCAATCTCTTTTTACCGGCAAGTTTAAAGTCTCTATTAAGTTCTTTCACCGCCCAATAGGCTTTATGTTCTAATTCTAAGGCAAATGACAAGCTTTTCCATAAACCATTTTGTAAGGAGACATTCCCATAGGATTTTTATAAGCAGTTCTATAAGCCCACAAAGCATCGTTAAGCTTTTTAGACCAATTTTTTCTAGATTTATTAACAGTCTTTTGCAAAATAGACTTAATCTCTCTATTTGACAATTCTACTTGACCACTTGTTTGGGGATGATATGGTGAAGCAATTCTATGATTAACATCATACTTAGCTAGAGTTTTTCTAAAAGCACCATGAATAAAATGAGAACCCCATCAGTCATGAGATATCTAGGCACACCAAACCTAGGGAAGATAATATCTTTAAGCATTTTTAATGATGTCTCACCATCAGCACTAGAAGTTGGTATAGCTTCTACCCATTTAGTAACATAATCAACAGCAACAAGTATATGAGTATAACCATTTGAGGAGGAAAAGGACCCATAAAGTCAAATCCCCAACAGTCGAAAGGTTCAATAACAAGAGAATAATTCATAGGCATTTCATTACGTCTACTAATGTTACCTACTCTTTGACATTCATCACATGATAAAACAAATTTTCTAGCATCTCTAAAAAGGGTAGGCCAATAAAAACCTGATTGTAGAACCTTTTGCGCAGTTCTATCTCCAGCGTGATGTCCTCCATAAGCACTTCCATGGCATTTGCTCAATATTCTTTCTGTTCATACTCAGGAACACATCTTCGCATAATGCCATCTACTCCTTCTTTATACAAATGTGGGTCATCCCAAAAATAATGCCTCAAATCATAAAAGAACTTTCTTCTTTGCTGAGCTGTAAAGGTCGGAGGCAAATACTTGGCAACAATAAAATTAGCATAATCAGCATACCAAGGACTTTCGCGTGAGCTTACCTTTATCGCAGCCAATTGTTCATTTGGAAAACTATCATTAACAGGTATAGGATCATCTGAAATGTTTTCTAATCTAGACAAATTATCAGCAACAGGATTTTCAGCACCTTTCCTATCTACAATATGTAAATCAAATTCTTGCAGTAAAGTACCCATCTTATGAGCCTAGGCTTAGCATCTTTCTTTTCCATAAGGTATCTAATAGCAGCATGATCAGTGTGAATAGTAACTTTTGAATCAACAATATAAGGTCTAAATTTATCACAAGCAAAAACAACTGCTAAAAATTCCTTTTCAGTAGTAGCATAATTCTTTTGAGCGGCATCAAGTGTTTTACTAGCATAATGAATAACATTTAACTTCTTGTCTACCCGCTGTCCAAGAACAGCTCCTACAGCAAAATCACTAGCATCACACATTATTTCAAAAGGTAAAGTCCAATCAGGAGGTTGAACAACAGGAGCTGTGATTAAAGCCTTTTTTAGAGTTTCAAAAGCTTCCTTGCAATCATCATCAAAAACAAAAGGTACATCTTTTTGAAGAAGATTAGTGAGGGGTTTTGAAATTTTAGAGAAATCTTTAATAAACCTCCTATAAAAACCGGCATGACCAAGAATACTACGGATACCTTTCACATCCCTTGGACAGGGCATTTTCTCGATTGCTTCAACTTTAGCTCTGTCCACTTCAATACCTCTTTCAGAAATTTTGTGCCCTAGGACAATTCCTTCATTAACCATGAAATGACATTTCTCCCAATTAAGAACAAGATTTGTCTCCTCACATCTCTGCAAAACTTTATCAAGATTGTGCAAGCAATTATCAAAGGAAGTTCCGTAGACGGAAAAATCGTCCATGAATACTTCCACAATTTCTTCACAAAAACCATGAAAAATAGCAGACATGCATCTTTGGAACGTAGCAGGAGCATTACACAAACCAAAAGGCATACGTCTATAAGCATAAGTTCCATAAGGACAAGTAAAAGTAGTTTTCTCTTGATCTTGTGCTTTAACAGCAATTTGTGAGAATCCAGAATAACCATCAAGGAAACAAAAATGGTTTTCTTAGACAACCTTTCTAACATTTGATCAATAAAAGGCAAAGGATAATGATCTTTCTTAGTTACTTTATTGACCTTTCTAAAATCAATGCACATCCTATATCCCAACTACTACTCTTTGAGGAATAAGTTCATCATTTTCATTTGGTACAACAGTAACTCCTCCTTTCTTAGGGACACAATGCACAGGACTTACCCATCTACTATCAGCAATAGGATAAATTATACCAGCATCAAGAAGTTTTAATACCTCATTTCTTACCACTTCTTTCATTTAGGGATCAAGCGACGCTGATGCTCAACAACAGGTTTTGCATCGGGTTCAATGTTGATGGCATGTTGACATATAGTAGGAGAAATCCCCTTTAAATCATCCAAAGTGTATCCCATAGCTCCTCGATGTTTCTTTAGTACTTCTAATAGCCTTGCTTCTTCATTACCTGAAAGTTTAGAACTAATAATAACAGGATATACTTTCCTTTCATCAAGATAAACATACTTAAGATTATCAGGTAAGGTTTTAAATCGAAGACAGGATCTTCCTTAGGAGGCGCTGAGGTACCCAAATCTTCCACAGGCAAATTATGCTTAAGTATTGGTGGTTGACGAAGAAAGGCATTGTCAATCTCATTCCTCTCCTCCATAAATACTTCACTTTCGTGTTCCTCCATGAATTGCTGCAAGGCATTGTTAGGAGCAACAGCAATAGAAGCAAGTTGTTCAATTTGAGTCTCATTAGGCAATTCAGTTTCATAAAGTTGTTTACCAAACTTAGAGAAATTAAACTCATAAGATTCTCCATTAAATTTAGTGTAAATTTTCTCTTTCTTACAATCTATAATGCACCACATGTATTCAAGAAAGGCCTACCAAAAATAATGGGACAAGCTTTACTAGCAACAGAACCAAGTACTAGAAAATCAGCAGGGTATTTAGTCTTACCACATAAAACTTCAACATCTCTCACAATACCAATTGGAGATAGTTTCTCTATTAGCAAGCTGAATAACCACATCAATCTCCTCAAGTTCGCAAGGACCAATTTCATGCATAATTTCTTTATAAAGATCAAAAGGAATAGCACTAGAACTTGCACCAATATCACATAAACCATAATAGCAATGTTCTCCTATTTTGACTGAAAGCACAGGAACACTTGTTTTCCTAGCTCTACTGGGATGTGAAACAATATTAGAGGCATCTTCACAAAAGATAATATGTCCTCCTTCTACATTTTCAGTTACCAAATCCTTTACTATTGCTATTGTGGGTTCAACCGCTATTTGTTCAGCAGGTTCTAAAGCTTTCTTTGCACTTTTATTAACCACACTAGCTATGATAGAATGTTCCCTAATTTTAACAGGAAAAGGTGGTTTCTCAATATAAGGTTCTGGCAAGATACGATCAACTGTATGAACTTCAATGTTTTTAATATTGGCAGAATTAGTATTATCTTTGTAAGGCAAATGATACTTATTGCAACTTTCTTTAGGAACATCAAGATAAGAGGCAAAAGCCTTGTAACAGTTTGCAATAACTTGAGAATCAAGACCATACATATCATAGAGATTACGAAAATTATCAGTATTCATAAAAGTTTTAATGCATTCGTAATCATACTTTATACCTGATTCTCTACCTTTGTCGTTCTCCCATCCTTCAGTATTTTCCTCAATCCGATCAAGAAGGTCCCATTTAACTTCCTCTTTATTACGCGTAAATGATCCAGCACAAGAGGTATCCAATAGAGTTTTATCTTGAAGAGAAAGCCTTGCATAGAAGTTATCAATAACACATTACCAGGAAGCTCATGAATGGGGCATTTGAGCATTAATGATTTCAATCTCCCCCACGCTTGGGCAATACTTTCTCCATCATGAGGCCAAAAATTATATATATGATTCCGATCTTGATGAATTTCACTAGGAGGATAAAATTTAGAATAAAAGAGAGGCACAATCTCCTCCCAGCCAATAGAACGCCCATTTTCAGCATCCTATACCATTTTGCAGCTTTACCAGTCAACGATATAGAAAACAATTTCTTCTTGACCTCTTCCATTGAAATACCTGCACACTTGAACAACTCGCATAATTCATGAATAAATAGCAAATGATCCCCAGGAGGGACAGTTCCATCTCCTGCATAGCGGTTATTCGTAACTCGTTCAACAATTTTCATAGGTATTTTAAATGGAATTACTTGATCAGGTGGTTCCTCTTCTACTACCGTAGCAGTGGTAGTAGTATTTCCAAACAGGGATTCAAATGGAGATCTCTCCATGATAAAATAAAGTAGCAAGCAGAAATAAAAATAGCACCTACAGTAAAAGTTTCCCTTACCAATTCCACTCACCAATAGCGCTTCACTCCCCGGCAACGGCGCCAGAAAATAGTCTTGATGACCCACAAGTATAGGGGGTGTATCGTAGTACTTTCGATAAATAAGAGTGTCGAACCCAACGAGGAGCAGAAGGTGCTGACAAGGAGTTTCGGTAAAGGTTTCACTGTAAATGCTAGCAGACAAGTTTTTAGGGGTTTTTGATATAGCAGGTAAATAAAATGCAGTAAGTAAAAGACAGTAATAATAATTGCAGCGAGTGGCCCAATCCTTTTTAGAGCAAAGGACAAGCCGGTTGGTTTACTTATGATGACAAAATGTTCTTGAGGACACACGGGATTCTAGTCAAGTGCTTTCGCTTCACATAGTTGATTAATCTTCATTGTTTTGATAAGTGTTGTGTGGGTGAACCTATGCTAATGCACCGCCCTTACTTGGACTAATACATACTTGTGATTATACCTCTTGCAAGCATCCGCAGTTACAAGAAAGTAATTAAGATAAATCTAACCACAGCCTTAAACTCTGAGATCCTACGCTCCCTTGTGCACCGGTATACTAACGGGGGTTTAGGTTTCTGTCACTCCGGCAACCCCACAATTAGCAACCAAATACACAATGCATTCCTCTAGGCCCATAAAGGTGAAGTGTCATGTAGTCGACGTTCACACGACACCACTAGAAGAATAGCACCACAACTTAAATATCAAACCATTAAATATTACTCAACATAATTCCACTACTAACAGCGTGACTTCTCCCATGTCCTCAAGAACTAATCGAACTACTCACGAGACATCATATGGATCATGATCAGAGGTGATATAATGATGGATAACGATCTGAACATATACTTTAATTCACCGATAAAACTCAATAGCATCAACCACAAGGAGTAATTAACACCGGGAGAGTTTCCCCTATGAACTAAACAAAGTATAGCCCTAGATGTTACAGCGGAACGAGATGGTGCAGCGGTGATGGTGGTGATGGCGGTGATGATGATGATGATGATCCCGATGAAGTCCAGCGCGATGACGATGAGGATGGCGATGATCTCCCCCTCCGGGAGGAATTTCCCCGGCAGATTTCTCCCTGCCGGAGAGCTTTTTCTCTCTCTGTTGTTTCCGCCTCGTGGAGGCGGCGGAATATTTTCTCTCGGACTCCCCGTGTCTTAGGGTTTCTGGGGGATGAAGTACGCGAAGGGGGAGCGCCTGAGGTGGGCCAGGGGCACCACACCTGGCTAGGGCGCGGCCAAGGTGGGCCCCGCGCCCAGGGGTGGTGTGGGCCCCTCCTGGCCCATCTCAGCCTCCCCTTTTGGCTTAGTCCATCTTCTGATAAAATAGGAACATCTGTCTTCTCGGAAATATTTTTAGTGCTCCAGAAATATAGTGCCTTGACGTGCTTTTTCCAGCTGAAATCTGACTCCGGCAGTTAATTATCCAATGATCATCAAACATGCAAAATAAGACAAAATAACATAAGTAACTCCTCTTAATATGAAATATATCATTGAATAACAGTAAATTATGCTATAAAATAGTGATGCAAAATGAACGTATCAGTGGACACTTTGGATAGATAAATAAGTATAGGTAAAGCATGAATAAGTTTCATCTAACTTCCAAACACTTCTACTTAAGTTAATGCTTGCAATGTGGTAGTCATTGGTGTGGAGCTCTCATTACCCCTATCATAGCATCTTGAATGATTAATGTTTAAAGTGAAAGCAAATATGAGTGGTGTGCTTGACAATGTATTGGTTGAATGTCTCATGTCCCTTGAATACAAGTACCTACACCACGTGTTACTCACTTTGGTCCACAAAGTAAATTCAAATAAAGGTCATTGCAAGTAATAATAGTATCATCAAGAACTGCACTGGGGTACCTCTTGCCCCTTGACATGAACAAACCCATGTCAAAACAACAAGACAAACAGACAATGAACAATCTCAGCACTCTTTTATTTACTATAGGTATAGCTTTTTATTATGAGGTGCATCACTGAATGAACATTATGGTTATGCTGTAAATTTCCACCACGAATGATGCATGGCTTAGATTAGCGGCCCATGCATTTGAACTTACTAAGTATCCACATTCATTTCACCCATGATAGGCATCCATAAACAAAAGTACATGACATCAACTAAATATAAATAAGTGCAATGTTGAAAGCTTGCCATGTGACAGCACATATGGGCTAACTCCCAACCAAAACTATTGTCAAGCCCACAACTTCATAATTTTAATCACAATGGTTCATGCTTATTAAATGCAATAAAAGTAAATTGTGCATCAAGTTTGTGAGAGCTTTTAACCAATTTTTCCCATGACAATCAATAACATAAGCATTTAAATTCAGAAATGTAGATAACACAATATAACATGATAAACATACTTGGAATAGCATAAAGCTAATAGGTAGATATGGTGGACTCATTGGAAAAACTTTGGTTGAAGGTGTTGGGAAAACAAGCTTTTTACTTGTTGTAATTTTTGGGCTAGCAATAGGGAGAAAGTTGACCATCTAAATGCATGCATAAGTGTCCATAGAACTAATCAATCCATGTTAAACCAAGTAAAGTTAAAATTCAACATCTAAACATGGCATAAGATAGCTCTTGAAAACACACTTGCAAATTAACATTCACTCAAAGCACATGAATTATGCAACTATATGTATCTTTTAAAATCAACTCAAACATCCCTATCCCAATATATTTAATGGCATCCAACATAATTCAACCCAAACTTCCAGTAGCTCTCTCATATATAAATGATAGTGGTGGTCTTATTAACAAACCGAAATAACAAAAGCAAAAGAAACAGACGCTCCAAGTTTATACGATAAAGTGCTTTGATCGAAAAACAGAAGTTAGACGTGTGCAAACCAAGAGTGTGTTGGTCTAGTGGGATGTCTTGACATCCCCAAGCTTATGGTCTTCACCATCCTTGGATAGCTCTTGGTGCAGCTCCTCTAATCCCTGTGAAAAAACTTCAAAACACCGTTTCTCCCATTTCTTTTCTGTGGGGTGATATTAGTAGTGATAAACAAATAGGTTCCTTGCTGCATAAAATCCTTAGGAAAAAATTCATATGAATGTACAGAGAGTATATAATGTGGTATGCCTACTCATAAACTCAATTGAATAAAAAAGATTCAAGCAAAAAGCTCAAAGAATGCATCAAACAATATCAAGACAGAATCTGTCCAGAAAAATAGCAGCAGCAAAACGCATTTTTTACCCTACTTAAACTTGTCAGAAAAATCTGCAAAACATCACGTATACAGAGGATGAAAAGTTTAAGCTACGGTTCAAATTACAGCTCAATCGGAGTTACAGATAAAAAATGAAAAATCAAACCGTGCACAGACTTCGTGCAGGCAGAAAACTCTCCGAAAATGAATAGCAACTTTTCAAACCCAAAATAAGTAAAACTTGGTTCTTTATTAAAAATCCCAGAAACAAAACTAACAAACTACTCTCTTGTTACAGCAAGAGGACTCAAAGAAAATCTCAACCAAAAACAACCGGGTTGCCTCCCGTAAAGCGCTTTCTTTATAGCCATATAGCCAGGCCTGATAGTTTTAATGATGCTCACATAGAGAAAAATATGAAACACATTTAAGTCTATCCCACTTCCTATGCATTGGGATCTTGTAAGAAAATAAATCAATAAAGCACAAAGTGACTAGCATAGGAAGGCAAAGCAAGTGCAACTTCAAGATTTTCAACAAAGAGAGAGGAGACTTAATATTATTGTGGTATATGAAGTCATGTCTCCCTCTCTCATAAAAACTTTCAGTAGCATCATTGATAAAATCTACAATATAACTATCACATGAAACATTCTTACCATGATCCATATGCATAAAAGTATCAATATTTTCCACATAAGCAAAGTTCTTATTATTAATAGCAACGGAAGTAGGATCATTGTAAAGAACTCAAACATGATAGACAAGTTGTATATTAATTGGATGGTTTTGGGTGATCCTTTCATAACTATGACAAGTTTTATGAGGATGATTGTAATTATTAGCATCATTATTTTCAGAATTAGTACCAAAGAGATTTTCAATATCAAAAGTACTATGCTTTTCCCAATCATGATCACTACTATAAGTAATAGGCATAGGATCATCATCGAAATCAGACTCATCAGCAACAACTATAATAGGAGCAACATGCTTAGGGGAAGATACCGTTTCCTCTTTTTCATTAATAAGAGTAAAACAAACATTAGTCCTTTCATATTTTGGTAAAGTAGTTCCATCTTTTATAATATTTTGTATGTAAGTGTTGGCATGGCAATTATTAACACCATAGAGATAACATCCATGTAACACGCTATTCATATCAAAAGCACTCATATCTAACGAAGAAGTTTTTCTTGATAACTCTTCACACCCCAAAAATAATGTAAGTTCGTCATGTTGATTAGGAGTGATCATGTTATCACAAAAGTCTCCCGCAATATCCTTATTAGAACCTGAGCATTGAAATTCGAAATGACCCTCTTTATAGCAAAGTTCACTAATAAAAGGATAGCGGGCACACACTTTTTCAGCCAAATCACTTAGAGCTCTGTATCATGTTGTAGTTTTTTCATTCCATGATGAATACAATATTCCTCTTCGATTTTATTCTTTTCACAAGGTCTAAGTTGTAACATCCCAAGATTTTCAAAAAGTTGAAAATCAGAAAAATTTAAAACTTTTGAAAACTATTATGTATTTTGCTATGAAAAGAAAAATCATGCATGCATTCATCATCATATAGCATTGTATGCATTTGGATATTTCAAAAGTGGGAATTATAATTCCACTTGAAAACATATTTAAGAAAATATAATAAAAGGGCAAGTTATGCCTTATATATTATTTGGACTTTTATTGTTTTATTTGTTCTATTCAAATTTTGGATGTGACTTGATGGTACTTATTTAGAAAGTATTTCTAATCCCAAATTTACTTGTGTGGTGTTTTATTTAAGAAACAAATTTTGTGTTCTAAAACCTATATTTTAAAATAGACATTAAGTCTCAAAATTCGTTTTAACCACATTTCAAAAATTCTTGTGATAAAATAATATTTGAAATTTTATTTGAAGGTTTCAAAACAAAGACTTTGATTTTACAAAACTATAGGAGTTGGTTTAAATTGATTTGGATTTATAAATCAAAAGTTACAAAAGTTTTCAGAAATTAGAAAAGGAAAAGAGAACAGAAAAAAATGCGAACCTAGCTACCTGGGCCGAGCCCATCTTCCCTCTCCCTCCATCTCTTCGCGCGCGCGCAGCAAGCGGCCCACGAGCCCACCTCTCCTTCTCTCTCACCGCCAGGTGGGCCAGCCCGAGGGGGACGTCATCGATGACGCCACCGTCCCTAACCTCTCGCGCACGCAAAGAACACGAACCCTAGAAATATCCGGACCGATTTTTGCACGATTCGTTCGCGTTTTTCCCGTGGCTTTTGCCTCTATTTATACCCCCAAACCCCCTCGTTCTTTTGCCCCAAAAATTTCGCCGCGAGAGCCCCCAGGCTGCTCGCATTGATCCCCGCCGTGCCGCCACTGCCGCCGCCGTGTTCTGCAAATTCCGGCGAACGTGGTCGACCCCGAGCCATCCTCTCTGCTCCATCCTCTTTCTCTCCTCCTGGCGCATCTTCTGAAATTTTGCGGTATTTTATTTCGTAGCGAAATCGACGCGCCTGTCCTCGACCGAAGGTTGCCGCCGTCGTCCTCTACTCCAGCGAGCACTAGAGGGAGAAGCAGAGCACGCCCGCGACCCCCGACCTTGCCATCAAGCTCGCCTCGACTACCTGCATCCAGTGGTAATGGAAGCCCTTCCCAAACCCTCACCTTGCACGCGTTGTTCGCCGCCGGCCATGGCATCGCCGTAGATTAGGTCGCCGGAGTCTTGCCGGCTAGATGCGCCGCCCGTATTAGGTCAAACATGCCCGGAGCCGTTAGATCTAGGATGTACGGCCTAGATTAGATGACTTACCGAACCGGTACGAGAGAATCGGAGCAAGCCACGTCGACGCCCAGTCAGCCGCCACGTCGAAGCCGCGTCAGCGCCCCGTCAGCTCCACGTGGATCCAGAATTTCTGCGTTTTTTCTATTTTAGTTTTAATTGGCGTTTTAGCAGATAAGTCCCTGGAACTTAGATCTATCATTAATTTTTATTGGCTTGGCCAAATTTTGCAAACTTTATATTTTTGGAAAGCTTATGACATGTAGAAACTTTTGGCATAGTTAAATTTATGATGTCACAATTTCAAATTGGTTCAAATTTTAAAATTGTTTGTTTAGGTAAATTTGACTTAACTTGGGTTTTAAAAATTAATTTAGGGCAAATCCAATTGCTATAACTTTGTTTAATTAATACTTGGCCGTAGGACTGCTCTACTATTTTTGTAAAAGTATTTTCTATGATTTTTGTAAGTAAAATTGATTAAATGCTTTTTAGGTGTTATTTTAATAATTAAAATGGATTAAAATTATTTTTCTTCATCTATTCGACTAATAAAATGACTTAGTCATATTTTGAATCACTTTAGTTACAAAAAGTACTTAGAAATATTTTGCCTCTCCAAACAAAGTAATTATTTTCCTTAGAAATATTTGATAATTATTTGACAACACTTTTCCTTAGAAATTTCCTTAGAAAATTTCAACACCTTAAAAGTGCTAAATCTTTTCCTTAGAAAAATTTAGCATCTTGAAAACTTAGTTGTTTTGTTTATCCTTAGAAATTTTGTCAACTATTGTTTTAAAGTATTTTTCCTTAGAAAA
Source organism: Poa pratensis (assembly GCA_947311845.1). NCBI lineage: Eukaryota > Viridiplantae > Streptophyta > Magnoliopsida > Poales > Poaceae > Poa > Poa pratensis. The sequence goes on from CAMZMU010000047.1 coordinate 42,176,108, forward strand.
ATACTAACACCTTATTTTATGAACCCTTACCTAGAAATTATTTTGACTTATTGTTTGACCTCTTTGGTCCTTAGTTATTTTTGGAACATCTTACTTGCCTTGCTTTCCTTAGAGTAATTTTCATGGCATTGCATGCATATCAAGTCCTTAGAAATATTTTGCACTTCTTACATGACTTTCCTCCTTAGAAAATTAAGGATGCATGTTAGCCCTTTTGACCCTCCTAGTCGAAAACCACTAAGTTAGAATTAGTGGAAACCAATGAAGGACTTAGCCAAGAAAACAAGACTCCAGAAGCATCTCCGAGAAGTAAGAGTACTTAGAAGAAAATCAAGAAGAAGTTCATGAAAACCAACCACCTACATTTTTCTAAGTCTTTCTTTCCTTTCTACCCTTTCTTCCTTCTTCTCTTAGACTTCATGGTGACTAAGTTATATTCAAGACCAACCTGGATGCTGCCAACACCATCAAGTCTGCAGAACCATCAAGTCTACAAATTTCAATGAAGTCAACACACCAAGGAGCAAGCGACAAGGAAGCCTGAAGATGATTCTTTGGAAGACCAACTACTACATCTTTCTTTCTATCTTTTTCCTCCTTCCTAATTTAGTCTTCCACTTTGGACATAGACCAAGTCCTTTGTGTTTATGACTAAGTTCCTAGAGTGTTAATTGAAGACCATTGAAGATCAATGAAACTACATAGGAGTAGAAGATGTTTTGAAGATCAAACATGTGAAGACTTGAAGTAGCCTTACAACTTTTTTTGTTGTTGTTTTATCAAGTTATTCTTGCTCAACCTTGACCTTGCCTTAGCCAATTGGATTAAGTTATTTTATGTCTTTTTCCTTAGTTTGTTCTATATGTCATTCACATCATAATTTCCTTGTATCATTCTGCATCTCATGCATGTCATATTTTCTTAAGTATTGTTTGGCTGCATATTTATTGTGAATTGTTTGATGTGTTAGAAATTTCGGAGAGAGACGAAGGTTGTCGCAACTGCTACTACTGCACTCCCTATTGCCAAGGCAAGTGGCACACCCCCATAAATTTCCTAAGTATTTTTCTATGCATGACTTAGTGTATTTCTTTATATGCATGTGTAGGATAGTATTGCTATGCTAAAACTACTATCTCCTTTTACTAGTTGTGTCTAGAATCCTATTGATAACTTAGTAGAAATATTGATGCTATGCAAAAGTGTTTTATTGAAAAGCTTAATTCTACTAAGTTAATTTACCACCTGGGTGGATTTGGTTTTGAAAAGAAGATGCAAGAGTTGGGTGTTGTCCCTAGGGGTGACCTCTACGGGATATTCACTTGTGGTTGCCACCCAGGATTAAAGGGACCAATGTTTCTCTAAGTGAAGTTGCTTACCGTGCAGCCATTAGTCATATGGGCTCTGGCTAGATGGATTAAGTTGCGTGAACTCGTCTCGACTTGACAGGTGGTGGTAGAATGGTTAGAATGGGAGCGCGTCAAGTCAGTATGGGATGGGAAAATGCTTCTGAAAAGTCTCGTCTCAACTCTCTCCTTTTCCTTAGCACAATTTGAGTGCTTGAGGATAGTTTGGGTTTGTTGGGTCTAATGGTGAAAGTGCACAACCTCTGCAGAGTTTAAAAACTAAGTACTTAGCCGTGTCCCCGGTTACGGACAATTCAAGCAGCTGATCAAGGATGTCAACGGAGGCTCCCAACATCTCAATTTCATTAAGTAAAATTTCGATGGGTGAACAAGGGTAGACGAGGCTATGGATTTCATGCCATATTGTCTCAAACATTTGAAGAAAATGTTTTACAAAGTGTTAGGCAAAATTGGCTTTTATGCAAAACAACCTTGAACTCCACCAGCCAAATATGCATATAGGCTATAGAGTTATTCCATTAAGTGTCCACATAGTGTCACTTGCCAGATCCATTTTTAATGGTATCTGACCCACTCTGTTGCAAATTTTTATTTGTTGCAGATTGTTCTGACGACGAGTGAGTTTCGTTAAGGGTTTCGAGTCTGCAACCAACATGTTTTCGCCTGTGGCACATGATGATGATGGAGACTCCATGAAGAATAATTTTCCGCTGCTTTACTCTTTCAAAGCTAGCTTCGTGCTATGCAATTTGTAATAAATATTTTCCTAAGTACTGGATCCGCGTGTAATAATTGATACTTTGTTGTGATATTCAACGTAAACTGTGTGCGCAAATGAATCGATCCAGTGGTTTGCACTATACACAGGGATCTTGCCAATTTTTTAAGTGCAGGTCCGCTACAGATGGTATCAGAGTACTGTGTTGCCTGTAGGTTCGAAACCCTAAGTCTGGTTAGAAATAAGAAAGCCCATAGGACAAAAAAATTATTTGTTCTTTGTCTAAAACTTTTGATATCATTCTTGTAACTTCTTCACTATTCGCTTTCTAAATGCCTTCTCTTATTTATAGATGTCCCGCCTCCTGGAATCACTCAAGAAAGGTCCAGCAATGACCATGACCTTGGAATGTGAGACTGAGTTTCCAAAAGCTTTGAAGGACCTCATGTTGAGCATGAGACTTGAAGGAGCAGCAGTCTACAAAGGTTTTCCTTTCATGGGTGAAGGTCAGGAGCACTGGTGGGTACAACTCCATCTATACAAGAACAAAGACGATGACCACAAAACCAAAGGTTGCTGCATGTTCACAAACCCAATAATTCGAACATCATTCTTTGATTCCGCAAGAAGTGCAGCATGGGAGGGCATCGAAAACCTTGGAAGAAGATTTCGATTTAGACTCCACAACACTCAGAAATACCTATCACATGAAACATTCTTACCATGATCCATATGCGTAAAAGTATCAATATTTTCCACATAAGCAAAGTTCTTATTATTAATAGCAATGGAAGTAGGATCATTGTAAAGAACTCGAACATGATAGACAAGTTGTATATTAATTGGATGGTTTTGGGTGATCCTTTCATAACTATGACAAGTTTTATGAGGATGATTGTAATTATTAGCATCATTATTTTCAGAATTAGTACCAAAGAGATTTTCAATATCAAAAGTACTATGCTTTTCCCAATCATGATCACTACTATAAGTAACAGGCATAGGATCATCATCGAAATCAGACTCATCAGCAACAACTATAATAGGAGCAACATGCTTAGGGGAAGATACCGTTTCCTCTTTTTCATTAATAAGAGTAAAACAAACATTAGTCCTTTCATATTTTGGTAAAGTAGTTCCATCTTTTATAATATTTTGTATGTAAGTGTTGGCATGGCAATTATTAACACCATAGAGATAACATCCATGTAACACGCTATTCATATCAAAAGCACTCATATCTAACGAAGAAGTTTTTCTTGATAACTCTTCACACCCCAAAAATAATGTAAGTTCATCATGTTGATTAGGAGTGATCATGTTATCACAAAAGTCTCCCGCAATATCCTTATTAGAACCTGAGCATTGAAATTCGAAATGACCCTCTTTATAGCAAAGTTCACTAATAAAAGGATAGCGGGCACACACTTTTTCAGCCAAATCACTTAGAGCTCTGTACCATGTTGTAGTTTTTTCATTCCCATGATGAATACAATATTCCTCTTCGATTTTATTTTTTTCACAAGGTCTAAGTGCTCCACAAAAATTAACATGCTTATAAGAAATAGTATTTTCAGAAGTTTGAGCATGTTTATTGCAATCATTAGTAACAATTTCGGTTTCCAAGCAAGTGTCTTTAAAAGGTTCATGATACATGTCCCAATTCTCTTTAGGAATATTAATATGAGAAGCAAAGGTTTTACAACAATCAACAATAATTTGAGAATCAAGACCAAATTTAGCACCAAGCCCATGAAAACTAGCAGTTTCAGCGAAAGACTTAATGCAATCATACTCAAAGTTTATACCTGATTCTTTACCTTTGTCGTTCTCCCAATCTACAGTATTGCGTTGAATTGTTTCAAGAAGATCCCATTTAGCTTCAACCTTCTTACTTGTGAAAGAACCACCTGAAGAAGCATCTAGATAATCCTTGTAATGACCTGAAAGCCTTGCATAAAATTAGTAACAATTATTTCCTTAGGAAGCTCATGGTTAGGACATTTGAGTATTAATGTTTTCAGTCTTCCCCAAGCTTGAGCAATGCTTTCTCTATCATGAGGATAAAAATTGAAAATGTAACTCCTAGCTAGATGCACTCCATGAAGAGGATAAAATTTAGAGTAAAAGAGAGATTCAAGCTGTTTCCAATTCGAAGGACGATCATCCAGCATCCTATACCACTTCTTTGCTTTGTCCTTAAGTGAAAATGGAAATAATTTCCTCATGACATCTTCTCTTGATAAACCTGCAACCTCAAACAACTCACAAAGTTCTGTAAGTTTCAACAAGTGATCATGTGGACGGACTGTTCCATCCCCTGCATAACGTTCATTCATAACCATTTCAACAATTTCCATAGGTATTTCAAAAGGAATACTTTCAGTAGATGGATTTAGAATATCACAAGTATCATTAGAATTATCACATATAGGAGACAAAGTATTATCTAAGCAAATTTTCTCCTCCAAAGCTGGGGAACTACAAAGATCATTTTTATAAAAACTAGCTTCCCCAAGCTTAGACTTTTCCATAGCATTAGCAATAGTGTGCAAAGAATTTATAGTAATAACATTGCTACCATCATGCAAATGATTTTCCATAGATTTTTTAATTTTCTGCTCAAACTCATCATGTCCTAACTCAAGATAAATTTCATAAAGCTCTCTAATTTTTTTTGTTGTTTTCCATTTTCTAATTTTTATGGGTTTTTGATATATATAAAACTAATGAGAAACTCACAACCAAACAAGTTTAAAGGAACCTCCCCAAGCTTAGATGATTGCAAGATATAAAACAACATAAAATAAATCTAAGTCTAGTGCACACAAGAATAGAAACTTAAGCGCTACGCTCCCCGGCAACGGCGCCAGAAAAGTACTTGATAACCCCCAAGAGCAGGGGATCACTGTAGCACCTCTCAATGTGGAAGTAAGGTATCGATCCGCAGGAGCAAGAAGGAAAAGTTATCTATTCCCTACAACTAAAGTGTCACAAGTTTTAGTTGATTATGCACTAAACAAGTTTAAGGAACAAGATGGTTGATTTAATGGATGGAAGTTTAATGCAACAAAACAAGAATGTAAAAGTGTCCCAATCCTCTTCAATGCAAGAGGACAAGACAAAGGTTTTCTCTTATAGGAACAATGGACATGGGTTCACTTAATCCTCTCTCTCTCTCATCTGTGGTGATTATCATGTTATGGATAAAGTACACACAATTGTCATGTTTTAATGGTAGCTTTTAATGACGGCTATATGTCCTAAAACACATAGTTGAAAGAAATACTCATTTGTGTGCTATGTCACCCCGCAAGGCTAGCATGGCTGCTGTCACTCCCACATCATACTCTTTCTTTTTACCCCCAGATAAAGGATGTTGGGCTGTATTTCACATGTCACTCAATACATATGCCGTGTCACATCGGCCATCCCGTACCTACATACATCATACTTCATAATGGACACCATTCTAAACACTAGTGCAATGATTCATAATTCGTGTGCATGACCACATCTCTCTCATCTATCCACACTTGGTGGTGTCAATCACCTCATGACAAGAATAAACAAGGCATTATGCATAAATCAAACCATCACATGCATCATAGAATATCTCCAAAGTATGACAAATCATAAAAGCTCCAACACAACGGTAAATGCATAACAAATCATCTCATACCACAATATCCACCATAGGAATTACATAGATGACCGTAATCATGTTCAGCAGCTCATACGGTACTAATTAGTGAAGCTCAAAGAGAGGAGAGATACATAAGTTACCACCACAAACCCAAGTCCAGGGGGTGGACTACTCCCCCTTCATCATGGAGACGGTGGATAAGTCGTTGGAGAAGATGGAGACCTCCCGGCAGCGCCCCGCCGGAGTTTTCCCCTCCAATCTGCAGCTCCAGGTCTCTGTTTCGTGGTTTCTGTGTTTCGGCGGCGCTCCCTTTCGCGAAAGCCCTGGGGGGTCTATATATAGTCGTTTTTAGGTCAAGACGAAGCTTCGGGAAGAAAGATCGACGGCAGCAGAGGCCCGAGGGCCAGGATGGGGGACCCACGCGGTCAGGGAATCTGGCCGCGTGGGCCCACCCCTTTTGGCCTTCTGGTCTCCGTTTCTTCGATTCCTTTGCGCCTACGTTTCGTTCCTTCCAAAAAAAGTGATCCCCGTAAAGTTTCAGGTCATTTGGACGTCGTTTGGGTCCCTGAAACATCAAAATATAGAAAAAGGGGTTTTCTGACAGCGCAGGGTTAATTCCAGAAAAATGGGGGAGTTGTTAATTATCCCCAAAACTTAATATAAATCATGAATATAACCCTTATATGATGCAAATAATATGGAATAACATGTAATAAAATGTAAAGTTCATGTATGCATTTTACATGCATCAGACTAACATATTAATAGTTGCAAAAGTGCACAATATTTTTGTTTTACACTTTGACGTGTAGAAATTACTTGAAAATTGACAAGAACGCAAAAAGAGCCTTGTTGGAGGTGGACTCGGATTTCCTAAAATCTGTCCCCACCAGACAGTTTTTAAAGATGTTCACGAACCGACCCGAACACGACGTCTAATGGAAAAAGTCTAGTCGCGAAAGTTGCAGAAAATTATCCGCCAATCGATCTAGACATAAAATTCGTCCCAATCGGAGTTCGGACGCGACCCACACATGCCACAGAAGTTGCCTGGGCTCGGTCGCCTCTTCGCCTATAAAATCACTCCAGACCTAAAAATGAAGACCGAAGGATTTCTCCAGAACGCATCCGAGCTCCGCCGCCACCAAAAACCCTAATTCGGGGGATGTAAGTCTCTGTTCTGGCACCCTGCCGGGACGGGGAATTGCCCTCGGAGTCATCTTCATCGCCGTTGCTGCCTCCCACGATGAGGAGGAGTAGTTCTTCATCGGGGCGGAGGGCTCTTGCTGTAGCTATGTGGTTATCTCTCTCCCATGGTGTGATCTTTATGAGCATTGTTAGTATCGCTGAATTCATATGATGTATATGCTAGTCAATTGGTTTATCTAGTATAATTTCCGGAGTCATTGTTGACAACATAAAGCCTTGGTGATAGTGTGGGTGGTGTGTGTGACTCTTTGGATAATAAATTAGAGGGATATTTACCATGGATTATTCTTTGTGGAATTGTGGTGTTTGTTTACTCAGATTTTGAGGTGCGCTTTTGTAGCCCTATGCATTGTACTCTTGTTTTATCAAGAAGAAGAATAGTTTCAAGTAGCACTTGCTTGCGTTCAGTTGTGCTAACGTGTTGAGAGAGATCTCTAGTGAAAGTATGATGCCTAGGCCTTGTTTCCAATCATCGGAACACCGTTTTTAGTCACTTTTGTTACATGTTTGCTTGCTACCATTTTTATTACAGATTACAAATACTATCTTTTACCATCCATATCACTTGCATTTTATCATCTCTTGTAAGAGCATATTTGCTCTAGATATCTTTTGGAGTCTAATGACAACACATCAACTTTTCTAATATGTGCTTGACAAATGCAGATAATTCACATCCTTACAAAGTGTCAAGTCGGGAAGCAAGAGGCCCTTGAAATCTGTTCAGCAGAACTCTACTGTGTCTGGCGGTAGTACCGCTGCACCAGCGGTACTACCGCTCTGCCTGGAGCGGGACTCCTGCAGCACGGCTGGTACTCCTCCTGGCGGTGGTACCGCGTGGTACCGCTGGTCTCAGCCAGCTGTACTACCGCTGGTGGTACCGCCAGAGGTACCGCTAGGCAACTTTTGCTCTCTGTTCTCCCAACGGTACCCGGCGGTAGCTGCGTACTACCGCTAGGTTCCTTCATTTTATTTCGAAGGGTGCCAGCGGTACTACCGGCAGCGCCGCGGTAGTACCGCCAGGCCTGGCAGCTCCGGTACCTCGGAGAGGTACCGCTGCAGCTGGCTGGTGCAGTGCACGAGGTACCGCTGGGAGACCAGGAACAGTAGTACCGTTGTGCAGATTTTCTGCACATAACGGTTCGATTTTCAGGGGCCCCTATTTAAGGACTGCTTCTTCTCCAAGAAGACCAGCTCGCCCAAAATTGAAGACTTCCATTATTGCAAGCCCAAGAATCACTAGATCTCCCAATCCCTCCACCCAAACTCGTTGATCTTTGGATGATTGAAGGAGAAGGCCCCGATCTACATCTTCACCGAGCCATTTTTCATTTCCCCTCATTCACTTGAGGGACCATTTGCTAGGCTTTCCCTTTGGAAAATCTAGCTCCTTGTTGTACTCACTTGTTGTGTTTGTGACAGATTGTAGGCGTTCGGGAGCCCCCAATCCAGTTGTGGGTTGTGCCCCAGATTGTTGTTGTAAAGGCTCCTGACTCCGCCTTGAAGGTTTCCGATAGTTCAAGGTGAACCAAACCTTTGTGGTGCGGTTCATCGGAGAAGAAGGTGAAGCCTTTGTGGCCGTTGAGTCATTGTGTTGACTCACACCTCTCCAACGGGACGTACTCCCCTAAAAAGGAGAAACTCGGGAATACATCCTTGTCTCCGCGTGCTTTCACTTCGGTTACCTCTATCCTTGCTATAGCTTTTACTTCGTGTACCTTGCTTAGTCGCTAGCTTGTCATATAGGTAAATTCACCGTAGTTGCATATCTAGGGAATTTACCTTTTGTGTCAAGCCTAATTTGAAAAAATACTAAAATTTGAAGTAGCACCTATTCACCCCCGTCTAGGTGCCATACGATCCTTTCATCTCTTCGCCGAACTAGTGCACCTATACATCTGACAAGTGTATTGGGTGTGTTGGGGACACAAGAGACTTCTTGTATTTTAATTGCAGGGTTGCTTGAGAGGGATATCTTTGACCTCTACCTCGAGTTCGATAAACCTTGGGTTACTCACTTAAGGGAAATTCGCTGCTGTCCTACAAACCTCTGCACTTGAAGCCCCAACACTGTCTACAAGAATAGAAGCGTGTAGTAGACATCACTACTCCTATATTTCCATCGCATATCGGCATTAAATCACTTTGCATGCCACCATACCAGTTGTCAATGTCTGTACTACTGACCAGACCACGGTGCAGAGATGGTCTGACAACCAGACCTTCACAGAGCTAATCGACGTCTAATTAAGAAATTAACTACCTAAATTATAGGCATCCAGTTCTATTTGTCAGACCCAGGTCAGACCACTCAATTACGCACGAATCTCCAACAATAAATCTGACGGTAGCTAGTAGGGGGCATAGTTCCCGGAGGACACCAAATCCACTCATTTGTGGGCTTGTGGCACAACGGCAAGAAAACAAATAGATGATGTAAAATTCAAATAACAAAATAAAAGCAAGACACAATGCACAAACCACCCAAAAAGGAAACAAATGCACTAGACTTGACATCTATATGCTTGTAGCACATCAAGATAGTATACATGATCCATCGGCATGATAGGAGTGTGTGAGCATGCAAGCTAGCTCGGAGCACTAGAACGATGGGTCGAACATAAAAAATTGCATCCCCTTGTCCCCGGATGCAAACACTCATCATATTAAGAGTGTCGGAGGAGAAGAACAATGTGTACATGGCAATCGACGAGTGGAGCTTTAGAGTTGGCTGGGTTTATAACACGCATTAAGACCCACGTCAAAACAGCACATTCTTGATACTAAGAATATTATATTCATTATTTGGTATAAAAAATATAACTGCTATAAATACTAAGACTAACTAGAAACTTACACAAATAGCGATCATAAGTAACAATGCTAATCATAATATCTATGTCATTCATTTTTGTTTCTATTTGTTAACGCTGATATACCAATGTTCATTTAGTTAATGAATAAAGTCAGACTGTTTGCGAGAAAAGGAGGTGTGGCTGGAAGAGGGTTTGCACAACGCACGCGAGATGACCCACCAATGTACGATTAGTGTGCTTGACACACTTAAGAGTTGTGTTTCAATTATACCAGGATTAGGCAAGTGCATTAATTGCATAGTATTTTCTAATATCATACATATATTGTCATATTTAAATATATAGACCGTATCTGAATTACAATAATTCATTGCACAATCCGAGTCAACATTCCATTAAACAAAATTTAAAGTCATGTCACAAAAGTAATTCGTCTTTCCATATATATCATTGTACTACTTATTGTTTTAGCGTTGTTACTATACTGTTCATCATGAGCACAGATACATATGGCAGAAGTTAGTCTTAGGTTACTTTAGTTTTAGTCGACTTTATTTGGGCATTATAGAAATTAATAATCCAATCATTTATTCAGGCAAAGTAAACTTTACAAGGGTTAATTTAATTAACTGGGGTTAAATGAAAATTAGACGAGTTCTTCAGAGTGACAAGATTCCACAATATTGTGCTTTTTATATTAGTACATATATGTAGATATAAATGATTTTTCTTTGTGTTCAAAGCGGTGTTGACATTGCAATATCGGGGCTCGTTACTGGAGGTGTGTGTGTGATGGAATAAGTGGTTTCACATGTAAAATTTAAATAATTTTTTGTCGGCATATATACGTGTGTTTCAAGCATATTATTTGTGGATTCACTTTTTTACACTAAGCGAGCACAAAATTCTAACTGAGATTCTAACAACAAGACCGGAGGGGGGCTCCATCCCAACTTTGTCATTAAGATAGAAGTGAGGACTCGAACCCGAGACATGGCCCTTATGCGCATATGCACGGCTACCACTAGGTCACGGAAGAGTTCTCTAACTGAGATTCTATGTTGGGCCGTCCATTTGTGTTTCAAACTATTTCTTTTAATGTTGCCCTCTCTTCAAAATCCTACAAATCATAGACATTTAGAATAGTTTTGGTACATGCTAAATTTACAAGTTTATGTTTTCATATTTACATGGGTCTTAGGGTCTGTTTGTTTGGGCTGCAGCTTTTGAAAAGCAGCTCTAGCTGTTGAGCTGTGGAAAAGCAGCTGTGAGAAGCAGCTGCTGGAAGCAGAGATTTGATGTTTGGCAGGAGTGCTGTTGGCAGCTGTAGCTGTTGGTTTTCTGAGTGAAATGTCTGGAATGCCCCTGAGTGCTGAAGATGTTATATAAGTTCGGATTTGAAGCGAAACAATTGTTTTTGACTTATTTAATTCATTATTACGATGTTTAGATAGCTAAATCATCTCAGTTTTAACATAATTGTCATGCTTAAGAGTTGAAATTATCTCAATTTATATTATTTGCTAAAAAATTGTAAACTCATTTTCTACCAAAATAATTTATATTATTTGCTAAGAAGTTTTGTATTGGAATATATTCACAAGATAGTACGAGATATAATACGAGATTATTGCGACAATTTTGTTACAAGACTATTTCCTGCATTTTTCGGAGCCTTGTATTTCCCTGACTCCCTGAGGCGAGATGCAAAGAACACTGGTTCCAAATTCCCAGCTCACAAGAGATAGAATGCATAAATAGGCTCGCATCAGCCCAGATCTCAGAGAAATATGCCTACGGTGATAGCTGATAGCTCAATCAACCACCGACGCAGCCCAGCATCCTGCTCCTGCGCCGCCGCTGCTCCTTCCGCATGGCCAGAACTCACGCCGGCGGCCGGGATTTGCGATTTGGTGGAGCAGTCGGTGCAGGAGAGCTGAAGTGGAACCGCGACGGAGAGGAAGCTGCTAGCAAGGGGGTCGCAGATCCGTGGCCTGGCTCCGAGCTACGCATCGCCGCCGGTCCAGAACAACGCGCCACCACCGGAGGTAGGGGACGGGCGGAGCCGGGCTGGATCGACGAGGTGCAAGGACGGGAGGAGAGCTTGCACGCTGGTGGCGAGGAACGACGACGATGACGGCGGGGGCAGGGAACGGCGACGGCTGGGCGGCGGACGAGGAGCTCCGGTGGCAGGGCGCCGGCGACTGACGGCGACGAGCCCGACCCTTGGGAGCGCGGGGCGATTCGGAGGAGCTGAGAACGAAGTGGGGAGATGGCGGCAGGGAACGGCTGTGATGGAGGCGGGGAACGACGCTGGCGGCGGCGGGGAAGGGCGGCGGCGGGGGGGGGGGGGGAAGGATGGCGGTGGCGGCTGAGAAACCCTAGCTCGCCATGTCTCCTGACGGGAGAAGGGGAAAATGGGGTCTGGGGTCGATGGTTGCGGGGAGTTGCACGGGGCGAGTTTAGTTATATGCTGTGGCAGGTTTTTTGTAATTCTTCCGAACTATAGAGGGCAGTTTGGTCTGCTTCAACTCGGGAAGCTCGGGAAGCTGGAGAAAGCACCTCCGAGGCTGCTTCCGGTGCTTCCGCGTTGACAGTTCATTTTCTCCCAGTGCTTCTCACAAGTGATTTTCAATCTTTACTTGTTTGTTTCCGCTTCCGATTCTCAACCGTAAAAGCTGCAGCACAAGCGGAAACAAACAAAGCCTTAGTATACCGCTCTACAATCATGAGGTGGGTTGAATTCAAAACATTACTATAGTTTCCATTTAAAACGAGTTAAAATGAAAACTAAATCAACATAATCTATCAAAAAAAATCTAGTACTCTAATTGATAACAGAAGAATATACTACTCCTAAGAAAAATGGTATAGATTGCTTCTTAATCCTGTCAGATAATCCATTACGAGGAATTGATTATTCTGAAGAAGTCAACAGTGAAAAGGAAACCTCTATAACCTAGATCTTGTCACGTACTCCCCCTATCTCCCTTGTCCCTCTCTCGCCCCCATGGCTTCCGCCGAAATCCCCACCGCCGACCCCAACGCCGACACCGCTACCGCCGACCCCACCGCCGACCCCAACCCCGCCCGCTCGCCGTCGCCTCCGCTCCCTCCGCGCAAGCGCCGCCTCTCCCTCTCTCCATCCCCAGCCCCTTCCCCAGGCGTTCCTCGTCTCGCTCCCGTTCCCCTCGCGGCCGCCGAACCCGGAGCCGCAGCCGGAGCCGGAGCCGCAGTCGCAGTCGGAGCCACAGTCCGCGCCAACCTGACGGCAAGCGACAGCGGCAAAACGACCTGACTGTCGAGGCGTGCCGCGACTACCTGCGCGACAGGTGCACACGCTCCGACCTCGAGTGCAAGTATGCGCACCCGCACCAGTCCATCTCCGTCGACGGGTAAAAATCGCATCCTCTGCCAATGCCACATCCGCGCGCGCGCGCTCCTGTGTTAGCTGCGTGTTGTTTTGGTTTTGGTTTGATTGATTCGGTAATTCGGCCAGGGACAACAAGGTGACGGCATGCGCGGATTCGCTGAGGAACAACTGCTTCCGGGGCAGAACCTGCCGCTACTACCACCCGCCTCCTCATATCCAGGAGTATGAGCTGATACCCCCTTCCTCCTTTGTTCGATTCAACTTGCTTGATTTGCTCTGCGTGCTCCGGCCGTGGAAATCTGGCAATCTGTTTCGATGTTAAGATGTGGGCTGTTGCATGTTTTTTTTATGCTAGTTCGAGCTTCGAAGTATGTATGTTTGAAAAAAAAATCCTTGTTGTAGTTGGGTTTCTAAAGCATTAGCAGCAGTATCGTCACATGACATTGTGCATCTAGAGGATCAAATTGCTTGCTTGGCATTGTGTTTTGTAATATTGGGCTTACACCTGATACAAATTGCTGAGAGCCCTTTCTTGTGAGTTAGTTCTATGATTTCAGTCGTGCAGTTCGGGCTTGTGCATACATGTGCAATTTATACACAGCCTGGGCGGCTTTATACATTTGATGGGCGTACCTACACCTGTTGCTCAGTTTCTCATTCCTGCTTTGTTTGGTCGATCCTGTATAGGTCGTTGCTGAGATCAATTGGTGTCGACGTCCCACATGTGAAGACAGTAAGTTCTTTCTCACTGACCTTCAATGTTTTCCCCATACATTTATTGGCTGGCCCTTTGTCTGAGCGGTTCAGGTTTTATCAGTATTTGTTGTGTACTGATCATTAAGAGTTCTTAGCGTGGTTAAAATGATAAACAGAAGTTAGATGTTAGCTTTATGTTTTACGTGGTGCGACATTAAGGGACAAAGGTAAAATGTCTTCTGTTAGACACATGGAAGACAAATCAACAATTTCTTAGTTGTCTTATACAAACATGTGGAATGGTCCACTTCACAAGCTATGCTGACGTGTTGATCTTACGATATGATCTGTCTACGTTTATAATTTGGTACTGGCCAACTGAGCATACTTCTTTTAAATATTTATCAGGTGTGCAGAGATTTTGCACGTGGGCGATGTTCAAGATCAGCAACTGAATGCCGCTTCTTGCACCATTCATCTGTTCAAGAGAGTGCAATTGTAATGCTTCTGTCTCCCGTTAGAGATTGTATTACTACCTTGCCTATTACAAAGTAACACACACACGCACAACTGTCCACATGTCAAATGTTTTTTTCCTTCGAATTTTGAATACCTGGATACCCCTTTCCGTACTGTAATCTGAAAAAGAAACAACATATTTTCCCCAGTTAGCATTTCATATGGTTTGAATGCAGTGTGCTGATTTATTACTTTTCCTTTTACAAGGTTTGCCAAGATTTCTTGCGTGGGAGGTGTGACCGCATATCATGCAGGTACACTCATGTAATATCACAACCAATGGTACCCCCACCAATGAGGGAATTTCCCATGCCACCAATGAGGGAATTTCCCATGCAGATGCAATACCCTGAGATGGTAACGTATTTCTGTCAAAGATATAACCTTTACATAATACCCTGTTGCTTGTTGGGAAGAAAGTACCCTCTCGTTTTCTCTCCCATGAAGAAATTGTTTTTGAATATATTATGTATCTGTTAGTCAGTCAGCAAGTCCTTTGTTCTCATTCATCACAAGTAAGAAATGAGTTCGTAAATATATAACTGCATAAGTTTTTGATGTTACCAGATGTATTTCGTGCTTTATAAGGTGATCATGGATAGTATAATTCTAATTTTTTTTATCCTCAAGGTTTACATGCCACCACCACCACCGCCACTTGGATTACCTATGATGGGTCCTCCTGTCTCGCCTCCTAGAACTTTTGCTGGTAAATAACAAATGGCAGCGCTCCACCCAATCTTTATACCACAATCAGTATTGATTTTCAGTATTAATTTAAAGGAGCTCTAGTTTTCCTCTCTGGAAATGTAGTCTTGACTCCTGAATCTGTTCCATATATTGACCATGAATGATTACATATTAACATGCCTTCTGTACTTTTGTTATGGTGTTACCCTATTTGGGCATGGAAACTGAGCTTTTGATATTTCTCTTGAAAACATCAAAACACACAGGTAATAGGAACACGGGGCAAATTTGCAGGGACTTCTTGAAAAATATGTGCAATAGAGAATCATGCAGATTTGTACATCCTGATTCACAAACTGAGGTTTGTATGTCTTTTCAACAATTTATGCTACTCAATGAGCTACTAACTAACCAGTCCATTTTGCTGCATCTTTTCTACTAGGTGGCACTTAACAATGTTGAGGTTTGTCGTGATTTTAAACGGGGAGAATGCACTCGACCTGCCTGCCGCTTTTACCACCCATCCTCAAGCTGAAGTCTTGTTAGATAAAGTAAAGTTACCTACATCCAATGATAATTTTTTCTTTTCCAAATCCGGAACTAGAGTAGTCTAATACATGGCCGCTGATTACACACAAGAGGCCGTACACCCCTTAGAAATCCTTAAGACAAGTTAACCTTAACCTTAATTCTTTCTGGACATTTTGTTTTGTCCATTAAAAATAGCTGTAGATTTTCTTAAAGATTGCCAAAATTTGTATATCAAATATTTGATTGAGTAATCTAACATGTACGAGAGAGTCGCCATTGGCTACATTTATGTGTCTATAAAAATTTGGTGTGGCCATGGTAGAAATGTTTTGTTCTAAAAATTCAATTTTGTCCATCAGATGCTCTCATGTCATTTTAGCTATAAGCTATCATGTGCTCTTCTAAAGTTGCACCACGAGATCATTTCTGTTGTCTTAGAGCCATTGAGTTCTGTATAACAATGAGGACCTGTTATATAGGTCCAGTGTTTTGGAGAATCATGTTAGTTTGTGGGATTGGGACTGCAGGTTCTGATATATCCGAGGAAATGATGAATGTAGTAGGCTGATATATCTGAGGAATGACCTGTCTATGTTTTGTTAGTGCATTTTCCCCTCTGTCCAATTATGGTCAGATTTTTTTAAGTGGTATTTTAGTGGCCTTGTAATCTAGAGGGAAAAATATATTATACCATGTATTATTCTTTGCAGCCTCATTGCAATGTGCTCTAACAGATTTAAAATGTATGATTGTATAAGTGATGCCTAATACAGTGTGTTCTAGTGTAAGATTGGTGGATGTAGAATTTGACTTGGACAGTGTGTTCGCCAT
The DNA here is from genome assembly GCA_947311845.1 of Poa pratensis. Taxonomy (NCBI): domain Eukaryota; kingdom Viridiplantae; phylum Streptophyta; class Magnoliopsida; order Poales; family Poaceae; genus Poa; species Poa pratensis. The sequence continues at coordinate 42,192,504 of CAMZMU010000047.1, forward strand.
TGGCTACATAGAATTCTATTGGCTAATCACTTGTGTCTTACGTGCCGATTACCCCTACACAACTTGAATGCATAGAGTTCTCATTTATTTAGTTTTTAGATCTGATTTACACTGCTATTTGCTCTCTTTAACAAGTGGGTACTGCTTGTTTCCTCAGTCTTGAGTGCCCTGCGCTGCCGCCGCTGCTGCTGCTAATCCTGCTACCGCTGCCAAAGAGCTGCTGCGCTGGCTGTTGTGCTGCTAAGGTGCCGTAGAGTTTGAGAACCTCATAAGTGCTGTGCCTGGAAGAAACACTTACTATCATCATGTGATGTTCAGATGGTTTGCTTGAACTTGACTCAGCTTCGGATTAGTCCACTTTACGGTGGGATTTGCATGTGCGGTTTTGTACTTGCCGTTAAAGATGTTTTAGAATTTTAGTTACCAGCTGCTTTGGTGTTTGCATCACTGAATTTTGCTTACGATCACTTGTACTCTACATCTTTTTGGTTCTGGTTCAAAGTTTGAATTGCTAGTGGATATTCTCGGTTCCAAAATAGAGCCGGAAGATATTCAACTGGTACCAACTATGTATGCAGTAAATTGGCACGGGAATGCAAATGGAGCAGAGCGACGTTACTCGCCATAAAACTAAGCTGTTCTACTGCAGCTGCTGCTTCCAGGAGATATGCACGAAATCGACATTAATTTTGAATATTATTTCCTGCAATTGTATGGCTTTTTTCGAATATATTTCTGATCGTAGCCAATTATTGTGCATTTGACTGCGTTTGCCATGCGTGGCATGCCTAGTCTGCGTCTCAGCCGCGTGGAACTCGTACAGACGTGGGTGCATCATGTCACAACTATTGTGAGGGCTAGTCTGACCCGATAAATTGTCCTGTTTGCTTAGCTTGTCTCACCTTCTTATTGGTACAGTTTCTGATATTATATAATTTGCGCATTGCCTAGATCTGTTTAACATTTGCGCTCAGGCATCGACATCACGATTATAAATAAAGTGTCCGTATAAAACGATTATAAATAAGGGCAGGAGTTGAAAACTGGCCGAGCCTAAACTTATCGCTATTCAGATCCGCCCCACTGCGTTCACAGTCACACTTTTACCGCGTACGATGAGAGTTAGGGCCTCTTTGATTTAAAGGAAAGGAATAGGAAAGGGTTCAGACTTCAGAGTTGAAACCCCCCCCCCCCCCCCCAGCCCCAACAGGAGAGGATTGAGTGTATCTCCTTGGTATTTATTAGCTGTGTGATAGCCTTGAGCTCTGCCACGGCCTGACTGTCTCTCCCTTCCACCCTCTGAACTCTGAAGTCTCTCAACAAGAGCAAGAAGTAGGAGGCTGACCGTGGCTCTCGCTGTTAGTTCGGGCCAGGAGGACTCAGGATCTAAGGGGCTTTCATGGTGGAGAGGGATGAGGGAGAAGCAATGGCCGTGAACGGGCCACGGCACGGAGGAGGAACAGAAGACGCAGCAGCCGTAGAGGCAGTGGCAGCAGCAGGAGAGAAGGGAGAGGGAGAGAGGGATGCAAGAGAAAAAGACAGCGAGGAGGAGCTGAAGGAGGACGAAGAGGAAGAGGTCAAGAAGAAGAAGCATGAGGATGAGGCGGAGCTGGAGCTGGAGGAGTGGTCCGTGATAAGGCTGGCGATCGCCGAGCTCTCCCCGATCGGCCACCGCGGCGTCAAGCTGACCTCGTCGCCTCCCACGCTGCCCTTCCTCAGCCTCTCCCACCTCCTCCTCCAGGTCCTCGGTGAGTAAACAGACTCGTCGGAGAGCTGTACGTGCTTCCCATCACTTTTCCGGCTAGCTCTTGGTTGAAAGCTTGTTTCCATTACGATTTATTTGGCGTTCATTTTGATTTTCTTGGTGTTCATTCGGCAACCGGTAAACCATCTTGCTGTGCTTGGATCGATTGGCAACTTTGCTGTTCTTGGCTTCTTGCTCTTCCATGTCTCTGGAGATTTTATCGAAAAAAATGTCTCTGGAGATGTGGTCCTTGCTGTTGTTTGCCCTGTTGCTGATACAACGCTTCCACGGGCTTGCAGATAAGATTGGTCCGACAATGGCAGTGCTGCGGCTCGACGTCCAACGGAACATCGAGGTAAAGCATAAACAAACTCTTCCCCCTCTCGCCTCTCGGGGTTTAACTGCGTGCCGTCACTCGGTCACTCCACCTGATCCAGCTAAACAAAACTTATATCATCAGCTAATCGAGGTCTTTGCTACTGAACCAGTAGGCAGAGTCTCGATCACACTCCTACCTGAGACCAAAAAATCCAAAAGAAAATGGGATTTCAAGTCGAGTCCAAATCGCATCGAACCAAGAATTCACATCTGAAAACCGTCGGGCGTGTGTGTGGCCCATCCACGTAATCCCGTGCCTGTTTTAATCTCGTCCCGTGCCGGCCACACGGCTTGGCGCCAAAAGTGATGGGCCCTTTGAGCCGCCTAGGTTTATCCCATGGCTTTAGCTATCATATCATTGCTTTTTTTTCTTCCCCAGTTCCAGCTGCGGTTCATTTGCGTCTACCAATGCACGGTTAAGAATCGATTCCATATCTGAAAACTTGAGCTTTCGCAAGGGGTGACGGCACCGGCTCCCTTTACGTGTGCCGCACACTGGCCGGCGGCCAGCCTCCAACTGCTCCGGTCACATCCGTCCTTAAGGCGTTTCTAGACGCTAACCTTCTTGTCCGTTCCTTGTTGATGTTTTTCTCCTATATACCGCTATGCGTAATCCGAAGATCAAGATAGAGATGATTTTTTTTCTAAAGGCGGTGATGGGGATGGCAGGTGGGCAGCAATTTGTCTTGCTATGAATATTTGGATGGCAGGGCTACTTAGGGAGGGTTCCTGTAATTGGTGACAGCAGGAAGTGACTGAGGCTGGCTAGTAGTGAAGAAATGGCTTTGGTATTGGACTGAGAAAACAATTAGACAATAGTAGTGTTGGTTTTTTTTTCTGTAATATTATTACCACAAGGTTGCACGGCAGTAGTGGTGCAAATAGATGGCGTGACTCGATTCAGAACTTCATCATCTATAGTTTTTCATTTTAACAATGTTTTTGACAAGGTATTATATATTCTTGTATGCAGCTCTCTGTATGATCTATTTTCTTCTGAACAACTGAACCCTATTGCAGAGGCTGCAGGAGTTATACTTGCTGGACCCATCTAAATACTCTACTCTGACCGCGATGGTGGAGAAAGAGGCCGACGAGGGCACCACAAGGAAGGCCGATAGCTGTGCAAGGGCTATTCTATGGCTCACTAGGTAAACAAACAGATATAATAAACGATTACATTACTGTATGATGATGATCTGTCAGTAGACTACTCATTTAATACACTATTTTTTCTCATGTATTCATCTTATTCTGTAATATCACCAGATCCATGGATTTCACTATTGCGCTGTTACAGAGACTGGAAGAGAAGGAGGAGGAGGGTTCTGATCAGCAGAGCCTTGCACAGCTTGTAGAAGCTGCTTACAAGGTGTCTCTGAAGCAATGGCATGGCTGGATTTCTTCAGCAGCATGCAAGGTCAGGAATCGCTCAATATTTTCGACCAATTTTTTTCTTGGGCAAAGACCAACAAGGTTGACATACATAATTTTTACTGTTTTGCCAAAAAAGATTGCAATTAAGCTCATCCCTGAGAGGAAGATCTTTGTCGGCTGGCTTGTCGGGAAGGACCCAAATTGCGGTGTTCTGAAGGTCGAGATTGAGAGACTCGTCCAGCTGCTCCAGCCCTTTCTTGTCGACATCCACGACATGCTGGTCAGCATCACTTCTGTATTTCCATCCCTGATATTTTTTCTGAATGTTGTGAGGGCTTGAGTATTCTTTGTTGGTGAAATTATCATATTATAGTATTATACCATGATTTGTATTAATCTCTGATGGTTCACAGGCCAAGTTCAGACTGGACAGGCTGAAGTCGACCTGAGGGTAAAGCTAAGATGGTCCGAGTTTCCAGTTTCCCCCATGCTGTGAATACTACCTTGGTTTGTCTGTGTACATATTTTCATTTTTGTTTCTGGTATACCCGGGGTTCTGTGTATAGGTCTTCTTGTAAGGTAGGTAGAATTTTAGATTTGTTAGTGACCTTTTGTCTTGTGTACAAGTTCTGCCCAGACAATGTACTTGACTAGTTTCTTACCAGGTTTAGTAAATTACACTTTTTCCACCGAGCAACTCGGATCCTAATTGCCAAAAATCAGGCTTTATTTGGATGTTTGCAGATAACAGTATGAAATTCAAGGCATCCTACACTGCTAGGACGTCTTATATTTACGGACATAGGGAGTACATCGGATACGGAGTGGTTTTGGGGCCTATCTGGCAGGGGCAGGCCTAGAATTCTGAGAATGGTATTCAAAATTATAAGAACATTTTAGTATACAAAACAAATGATTATAAAAGGAAGATGTGTACTAGTAATAATAAGTTATGTCGAATTCTGAAGATAAGTTCTACCCAAGAGATGCTAGATATGCATGTTGGGCTAGGATATTTCCACCCTTTAGGAAAACTAGTTACCATCTAAATGACTTCTCCTCAAAGAACTATCCTAATATAATCAAAGAACTGTTCAATCTTTGACACTCTAGTCTTAGATTTACGGTTGAGAGAGCATTTTCTATGCTGAAAGTAGATAAAAAATTCTTAAGTTTACCCACCGTTAAGCTTGTTTTTGTATGTTGCGTTCTTTACAACTACATGTTAGGGTTTGGTCTTGATACACTAGTACAGAGCAACACTATGGACACCCCTCTGTTGAAACGGTAGTGAGAGATGCGACGGTAAAACGAATTTTGCGTGTGGCCACAACAAGTGCGAGCGCTAGACCCTTGATGGGCCGACGACATTAGCAACGGAAAAATCTGTCAGCCTTATTGGCAATGGTTTTCTATTAAACTCCGTTGCCGATAATGGCTCATCGTATACCGACATTTCAGAATGTCTGTTGCCTAATTCTAAACAGTCCATAGAGCCCACTCGGTGGCCTATAAGAGCTCCACCATTCTTGTGGCTCTCAATCTCACACTCTCTCCCAACCCTAGCCACCGCATACTCTCTTCGATCTATCACTCGTTCAGTAGTCTCTGTGATGGCATCCCCTACCGGCTCATCTAGAAGTGGAGCTCGCGGCCAAGGCTAGGGATGCGACGGTGGCCGACGCATCAAGTCTGAAGCTACATGGAGCACCCGCGTCGGCTGGCCTTGCAGCACCAGCGCGCGGCTGGGCAGAATGCCGCCGCGTCGATCCCCCGGGCTTCTCCCGGTCTTGCGGCGTCGCGTATCGCGGCCGCCTTCCTCGTTTTGTGAACCAGCTGTGGTCCTCCTCGTCCTTGTCCTTGTCCTCGTCTTCCTCGCCGTTGGACGAGGATGGAAGACTATTCTGAGCTCGAGATCATGCGCCAAGTCTCCCGCGCGCCGATTTCGAGCGTGATGACGCCCCTACCCCGTAAGGGCGAGTCTGATCTCCTCTCCAATGCCTAGTACCAGATCCCTCTCTTTGCTCCCGAGCGAGGGATAGGCCAAGGGGCTAGAGGCGGCGACGTTTCCAGAGGAGGCCAGTGCTAACTCCGTCGCCGCGTCGCGAGCCCGGCTCGCCTACTATAAGACACCAAACCCTTGATCTAGTTGTAAGTGTTTACAGTCTAAGAGCAACTCTAGCGGATGCGGCAAAAGATCGGAACCGCAAATAAACCGTCGTTTTATGGTTTTGGGTGAAAAAAAGGGCCCTAATCAGATTCCGCAAAATGGGGGCATAACACAATTGTTTGCGGTAAATAGGAAAGCGAGCGCTCAATCCCGCATATACCCGTACGAGCACCCATTTTGTAGGTTTACCGCATACACCTAATCACGTTGTCGGCACGTTGGCTGTCCTCCCCTAGCCGCCCAAGCACCACCACGGACACCTCCGTACCTCCATCCACCGATTCTGCACTCAAGCGGCCGCAATCGAGTCCCCGCCCCCCTCCCCCCGTCACCCGTCCCTATGGCCTTCAACACGCCGCCTATGTCTCCCGCAAATGCGCCCAACTGCCCAAGCAATATGGCAAGCACATCGTCACGGGGTACGACACGAGCGTGTCCTTCGGGTTCTTCTGGAGATGGGGTAAAGTTCCGGCTTGCCTCCGCTAGTGCCAATTCGGTGACAAAAGTTGGTGACTTCGGGACAAACAAAAACGAAGAAGGATGTGGATTACTTGCCTACTCCTCCACCTCTAGTACCGGCGACCAGGACCGATAGGTCAACCCTCACCGACTCCGGAACTCAGAACATGCTCGATGATTCGACAAAGAGGTATAAATGACACCCTTATTCTCGAAATGTGTGTCTAATTGGTTTAGATGCTTAGTGTTTTTTTCATTGTATATTTTGAATGTACCTCTTTTGTATGTGAGCATGTTGGAGGAGGCCGCATTACATATTGATGATGTGCCTCTAGATTCATTCGATCAAGATTTTTGTGTTGATATGGAACTATGGAAGCTGTGGAGGTTGTGTTTCATGCTTCTCAAACCAAAGAAAATGGCAGATCAAAGAGAACCATGAATTACATGGAATTTGAGGATATTGTTTTGGCAGGTCATGGTAAAGTGTGAGACTTGATGGGTGACCGACAATGATCACAATGACAAGAAATATTGGCAGCGTGTTAACAACAAGTTGCATCGACTGATGCTGAAACCATCATCTCGCTCGTTGAGATCATTACAAGGCTGATACGATGTCATCTAAAAATCTTATGGCCGTTGAAGTGGTTGTTTTGAGTAACTAGGGAATGTTCCTTCAACTGGTTGCACCATTGATGACTATGTGAGTTTTGTCTGTTATTTGTCTCATATTTTTGTGAATGGGTCCACTAGAAATATGCTTAAACTTGTTGCAAAAATTTCAATGTAGGATTACATTGCACAAGAAAGATATGAGCAAATTACCGCCTCCAAAGGCAAATAATTTGTGCTCCGACAATGTTGGAAATCGCTAGAACGCAGTGAGAAGTTGAAGTGGAGGTATCAAGAAGCTCCTCCACCGAGGAAAGGAACACCCAACATCGCTTATGATCATAATGGTGAAGAAACACCAACATCAGGATCAAACATTGGAAGACCAAATGGAAGGAGGAAGGGAAAAGACATTTTGAACAAGAAGGTCGATGTCGAAACATGAGAGAGAAGATCGATGAGTTGTTGAAGTTACGGAAGGAAATGGAGGCTCATACTTTGAAAATAAAGAAGGAGTTGGCTGAGAAGAAGCAACAAAATAAAGATGACAAGTCACAACACACTAAAAAAGGGTGGCAAAGAAGATTAGCAAGGAGAAGTGCAAAGCGAACTTTGAAGAGTGTCGAATCTTTCTCGAGAAGACCAAGATGAGGCAAGAGATCATTGTGAAAGTAGAACAAGAAAATGATGATGGATCCAAATGAAATAGATGATAAAGCGAGAGCATATTTGGATATTAGAAAGGAAGAAATTTACGATCAAGCATGTCTTACGCGGGGAAGATAGGAGATGGAGTTTTAGTGGTGATGACAATGGAGGAGATGTCAACTGTGGTGGTGGCAATGGAGCAAATGGTAACGATGGTGTTGTTTGCTTCGAGGGCATTTCATTCATGCTTTTAGTTATGTTAATTGCTACCTGTTTTACGATGACCCGTACTTTTGGATGGAAAACTCTGGTTAAGAGAATTTCGGTGTTTATAATTTGAAAAATATTGTCTAATGTTGAGTATACAACATATTGTCTAGTATTGCTTAGTGAAAGTGACAAAATTACTGTCTAAATGCTAGAATTTGTCAAAATCGCCAAGATTCAGTCTTAGCCTACGCCAAGTCCATCTCTTCCACATGACTTTTCCAGTTTTCCTCTCCAACATCCCGTCTTCTCCCACCCACGCTGCTCCATCCCCAAGCTCCGACCCAACCCAATGCGGCTCTAAATTCTCACATACAGTCGATCAGCACGTAGATCCGCCCCGGGGCGGAGTTCTTGGGAGCTCAATGAGCAGCCAGGGATTCGGTCCGGGGAGCCCCAGTTCCTTCCGCTACCCTAGAGCCGACTACGATCTCGAGTCCGGGATCTCCCGCAAGGCACGCAAGCCCAAGAACTCGCATCTCGATGCCCCTGCCCCCCTGAGCTCGGCGCTGATGAAGATTCGGTACTTCTACGAGGCGCACCCCGTCGCGGTCGCCCTCATCCTGCTGTCCTTCGGGCTGAGCGTCCTGATCCTCCTGTCCGTGTACGAGACCCGGTTCAGGACGATGCGGAGCGGCGGCAGTGAGGTCGGAGCGTACCCATTTCCGGCCCTCCGCAACCTCGTCATGGTGGCCGGGCATTCGATTTACACGAGCGCCAGCTGCGGGAAGACCGACAGCGAGGACTCGTGGTTCTTGGAGCCGTACCAGAAGCACCCCGGCCAGGCGGCCACGTTCTTGGCGCATATCAAGGAGGGGGTGGAGATCGCATCCAGGGATCAGGGCGCGCTCCTGCTGTTTAGCGGTGGGGAGACGAGGAAAGATGCGGGGCCGAGGAGCGAGGCGCAGAGCTACTGGGCTATTGCAGAATCGAAAGGCTGGTTTGGTGAGTTTCAGGTTACTTGAACATTCTTCTTCTTGTTCTTTAGTAAGATTATCATTGGCAAAATATGGTTTGGAAATGTGCTGCTCATTAGTCCTTTTGAAGGATGGTAATCATATATATCGTGAACTTCAAACTGCAAGGCCTAGATGTTCGATTACTTCTGACTACTAGACACTCAGTTGCTCTGATAAAATGGACAACAAACGCGCATGCTTGTTTAAGTTCTATATATATGTTGATGCATGATCAGAGTTCAGCTTATTAATCCATTTCTGAAACATGGATCGTTAGAATGTTGGATCAAAGAGGTTGATGTTTCCTGAAGTTTATGGTGTTTACTTTCTTATCTCAGTGCAGTATTATCACCATTGTTTATGCATCCAGTTTGAGTTTCTTAGTTATTTTGCCAACCATCCATAAAGAGCTCCTCGTTGGTTGTATGTGCTTGCACAGGAAATGATGATAGTGTAAGGAGCCGGGCACTCACCGAGGAGCATGCACGAGATAGTTTCGAAAATCTCTTATTTAGCGTTTGCCGTTTCAGAGAACTCACTGGAACGTACCCACAAAATATAACTGTAAGTTTTTCCCCTTTTCTTGAGACTTTCTGCTGAAACCTTATTTCACCTATTACTGGTTGGTAATGCATTTTCTGTACTCCAATTAACTCCTAAATGTCAGATAGTTACCTTATCTGCAACTCTGAACATTTTGTTGCCTAGGTCGTAAGCTATGATTTTAAGGAGGAAAGGTTTGCACAATTGCACAGATCTGCACTCGGGTTCCCTGAAGAAAGGTTCTTCTTCTCAGGTACCCCAGCTACATCTGAAGCAAAGGAGTCAGCTTTGAAAGGTGAAGCCTCTGTCAGGTCTCAGTTCCAAGAAGATCCATATGGATGCCTTGGTTCTCTTCATATAAAGAGGCTCAAGAGAGACCCGTTTCACCGTACCATTCCTTACCCCAACGGCTGCCCTGAATTGAAGGGTCTGTTCTCCTATTGCGGTATGGTGCCCTACTCTGGGAACCTTCCTTGGACTCACTAGTGGAAAAGGACATGATGTTTGGATTGAACTTCAACTCTCACTGTGGAATCCAGCATTCTTGTTTTGCCCCTGTTTCTAAGCTGACAGAATATATATCCATATTTCTGTCTTATGTGCAACGGAGAAGATAGATTTTCCGTAATGGAAGCAGGTCCCATAGTCAATATATATAGTTTGTTCTTAGTTTCTGTGAGGTCTCCACTGAAAACTGTGAATTTGTTTGTACACATGCTCTGTACAACTAGCAGTAGATACAGATGAACTTAGAAATTGTAACTGCATCTATGGGAAACTGGAAATCCCATGAAAGTGTATGCATGTGATATCCTGGTATTCTTCCATGGTGAAAAGAACTTTTTTGGTTTTTGACTTTTGAGGCAGGAGCTTTGGGAATACACTAATGGTATGGCTCTTGGCTGCATATATATGTACTAACTTGTGATAATATGATCAGATTTCAGACATTAATGCAAACGTTCTTTTGCGTGATTAGAATCCGAGAATGGTTCAGAATTGAATTAAATACTGCCAAAATACATGACCTTTTAGACATGGACACAGGACACTGTTTTAAGTTGCAAGTGTAATGCTATTATTTTCATTTGAACAATCTCCATTGTTTTTTTGCAAGTATATTAATAGTCAAAGTTGAGCTCCAAACTTATTGTCCTGTCACCAAACCTGAGTTTTCCAACAAACTGCTTCTCTCACAATTAAAGTTCATTTTAAAATTGAGCTATACATTCTCTTGGCTACTGTCTTGTCTGCGAAATTTCATCCATTTTAGTTGATGAAATAGTTCTCCCACTGTGTATGAGCAAAACTTGCGAATCAACAGATTATAATGTTTTTGGCATAAATTCCGCTGATGTTGCAACTTCTACAGTTCTTTTACTTTAGATGCAAGCATCAGGATATATACGTTCTTTATATTGTAACTGTTTCCTTCTTCCTTTCCAATCCCCTTTCAGAGGTGTGCTGCATTATACCTTCCATGAATAAGTTGAGATTATCCAACTGATTATTATTGAGCAAGGTTTATCGGATATTCACAACGGGTAGTAGGTGCAGATGCACCTACTACCCAAAAATCATTTTTCAAAATGTCAAAAAATTCAAAATAAAAATTTCGCATGTAGTTCAAGATGTATTATGTTAGCACGAAAAGTTACGGGAAGAAAAAATAATTTTTGCAACCTGTGCAAAAAAGACAATTTCGGACGCACGGAAATGTCTTTATACGTGTCAGATTTTTGTCTTTTTTGTACAGCTCACACAAAATGGTTTTTCACCATGCCATTTTTTGTGCTAAAACATTATGTTCTAATGTACATCCGGATTTTTTTCTGGAATTTTTTGACATTTTGAAAAAAAAACTAATTTTTTTTACATAATGGATGCATCTAGACCCTAGAGCCAAATCGCTGCCAAGGTTTATATCATACATTGTACCAGCATGTTCTCTTACTACTGTGTACTGATAAATATCCTGACCTCTATTTGACAGTAACTTAGATGCTTTACACTGCTGTTTATAACAAACATAAATGCTCATATTAGAGTACGTAGTCCAGACATATTGCTGGAAGTTTACTGAGGTTGGCTTTGATGAAAAAAACTCTGATTTAATTATAATCTACAACCTCATTTTTAGCCAAGTGCATTTTCACTTCTAACTTTTTTTCTGTTCACAAACTGTATTTTGCAGAGATATTGCAAAATAATGTTAGAAATAGAGAGGTTCCTAGCCCGTGCAGGTTGCATAGGTTGATCTAGTGGAGATTTGGTGCTATCTCACTATATTCAAAAAATCAAAACATATATTTAATAATACAAGTTTTACAATGTGGTAGATGATCTATACAAATAGTAGTGTTCCATAAATCTCAATGCTGCTAAGACTATTTGAACAATTTAAATGTACAAAAGATTGAAAAAACAAGCATGCTATCAGCAAATCTTTGGGGTGACGTTGATGGAATTCTTCAGCTTCACGTTGTTGCATATACTTGTTGTGGCGGCGCTCTTTTTTCCCTTGAAAATAAGTTTCACGTCTTGCAGCAGTATGTCACGACAAGGAACTGTGTCGCTGCAGTCTAGCTTGATCGCATCTTTCGTTGCACTCACGCCTCGTATATTCTTGAAACGAATGTTGCTAAACTCCACCGCCGAATTTTTTTTCTCGCACGCCTTCGGCTTCAAAGGATCGGCCATAGTACAATAGTTTTGGTCAACGATTATGTGATTCTTGACATTCGCCATTGTTATATCCTCGAACGTGATGTCTTTGGCGTAGCCTTTGCCTCCTTGCCAAGACTTGATGCGGACACCATTCATGGTGCCCGAGAGGTGTGCCTTATAGATTGTCACGTTTGAAACCCGCGCCTCAGAGTTGTTGTCACCTAAGCTCCCAATGCTTATTCCATGACCCGGTCCACATGTTATTCTCGAAGCAAACATGTTTTCGGTGCCGGTCTCGATCGACAAGCAATCATCCCCGGTTTTAATGTTGGAATCCATCACTTGGATATCTTTGGTACGAGCAATGTGTATCCCGTCGTTCTCTGGACTGTTGTCGGGCGCTGTGATTGTAATGCGCTTGAGAAGCATGTCTTTACAGTCTTCGACCGACATGTGAATCTGTGGGCTGTTCAAAAGCTTGATATTTTCCACCTTTGGTTGATTGCACTTGCTAAGCAACAAAGCCATTGGGTCGTGTGAGTATTTTAGCTTCTTATCCACTCGGCATGAATTCTTCCACCACGCCTCGCTGTTTCCGTCTATGGCCCCGTCACCGGTCACGGTTAGGCTATCAACATTGCTAAACACGATCCACTTGCGTCCATTGTCTTTTGGCCAGCTTGATCTGACGGGAGCTACCAATTTTCCTTCGAGTCTAAAAGTAATGCTGGACTTGCACTTACTTGATCTGCTTGAGGAGGTACGTCTTCTCCTTTGGAACAAGAAAGGTGGCCGGGTGAGATGAGGAGCAAGCCGCGATCCATGCTTTCTCAAACGCCGTCGTGTCATCTTGTTGGCCGTCGCCGATAGCTCCGTGGCTCCCCACGTTCATGACGTTCGTGTTCTTCTCTCCAATTTTACGGCCGTGCCGAGATGCTTCGGGCCTGCGTACGAGAACCTTGTTTCGAGTAGGCTCCTTCTTCTCTCTTAATTGGCGGCGCGCGGAGAAGGCCGAACGTCTACCCGCGGTACCGTCGGCGTGAGCACCGGCCGGCAGCAACAGGAAAATTACGCATATATATACCGGAGAAAACGTGCATAGTTCACCCGATTCGGTGATTAATTACTAATTCCGAATCCAGCTCGTTCCTAGCTAGAGCCACGAGGCAGTTCGGACCTGCATGCCATGTTCGGGCTGCAGGTTCCGACATATCCGAGTTCACTTTGAGGCAGGGTTGTGCACGTCCGAATCGGACTAGTGCAATTACAATCCTACCTAGCAAGAGATGTTATGGCCGCGATCACCAGACAGGCGTGTTATGGCCGCCATTGCTGACGAGATGGAGCTGCGCCGGCACGAGCTGTGCCTGTACCAACATTGGTTCCAATGGCGGCCTCGGGACACCCACAAGGCCACGCTCGACACGATGGCCATGGACCCAGAGCTCAAGACCCGCGTACGCGTTGACCTGGAGTTTCTCAAGGGCTGCATGCCGCCGAGGTCATGGTACCGGCTAGGCCGCATGTGGGGACGGAGCTACCTTCTCTACGGACCGCACGGCTCGTCACGCGGCGCTCACCATGCTCGCCGCGCCGGTGGCCCGGACCTTCTTGATGACCACGTGCAGGGGCGAAGCCAGGAAAAAAGGTCGCTGGGGTCAACACAAAGAAGCAAAAAAAAAGTGTCTACGAAAAGTACCACAAAAAAATGCGTGTCTACAAAACATACCACAATTATTTAACACCTCCATATTGTATTATTCAACAAACTCACATAAATAAGAAACAATAATTGTCAATATCCTATAAAAATAAAGTCGGGTTACAAAAATAATTACCTCTATTTCTTTTGGCCTCTACGGTCACTCATCATGAGAAATCGATCTATCACATCCTTACGTGGAGACGTGGAGTCGAATATAGAAGTCTTTGCTCCAAGAAGCAAATGACGCAGTGATTCATGAAATCATCACCAATACGATTACATAGTACTGTCTTCACTATTTTCATCGCTGAAAAACACCTCTCAACAGATGCAGTGGCCACGGGCTGAACTAACACTAGCTTGAGGAGTTGATATACCAAAGAAAATGCCAAATGCTTTTTTGTACTAACCATCAGCTTAGAAAGTTCAGAGATAGTTTTCAGATTCGCAAATCTTTCATCTGCTCGCACATTATCAATGTAAAATGGCTGCTATCATCTTTTGTGGATACTTGAAACCCGTTTGTGGCCTATACGGGCCTCTAGTCAAATATTTCCGTCTCATCTCATCTTGTAGCTTCGGTCCTACATATTCCGACCTATCGGCAGGGTCATAAGGAATTTCGGTTACATCTACCACTCTTGAGTTGGAGGCACCGGCGAAGGACACGGACGAGTAGCGCGTGCTATATTTGATGGACCTTAATCATGATCAGGATCGCTAGTACTACTAGGTGGTGGTGATTTTCTTCAGATTCAAGAAACGCTCCATTAGATTTTTACTACCTGCTAAATTAGCAAGTGACCATTAATACTGAAATACATGTAAATTAATATACAGTAACAGTTTCACTACATGTACTGTATCAAAATTATTGTCAGTTTACCTGACATAGCGATGGGGAAGCAATGCTGCAATGATGATTGTGCAAATACAATCCACGTGATGAGTAAATCACCCACTCAAACCTTCAAACAATTTAAAAAATCAACAAATCTGAGAAACTCTAAGACAATAGGAGAATTGAGGATTCAGGGAATTAAATCTCTTGCACTAAAGCCTGAAAGGGATCGGATTTAGTCGCACTTACAGTTGGGGATTGGGATCGTAGCAGAATCTTCAATTCTTCGGTCAATGGGGAGAGGAGCCGCGACTGGGATGGTGCGCCGGGCGACGGTTGATGGAACAGAGGCTAGGGATGGCACCCGCAGGGTATGGGTAAGGGTGGAGCCACCCCATACCCTTACCGTCGACCACGATCTTACCCGTCACCCTTATCCATACCCGTCAACGGGTACAACTTTTTCCCATATCCGTCACCCGACAGGGTAGATGGGTACCCGCGGGTAAAAATACCCGCATTTAAAACACGTAAAATTGGGCAGAAAATAGTCGTAAAAACAACACATAACTCATGTAGAAGAGTTATATTTCATTGTTTTGCTATATCAGGAGTCGAGACGTGATCACGTGAATCAGATAGATTAGATATAATATTAGGAATAGCTAAATTATCGGTATAGTGAGGTAGTCACCGGATGTTGCGCCATCCGCGGAGGGTTAGCGAGCAATCCCTGCCTATATCTTTGAATTACGATTGTAGCCTCATGCATAGACCCTACTCATATATCCGTGCGTGAAAGTTTAGACTCACTTGTCAAATATTATATGGGTACATGGGTACGCGGGTATGGGTTATACGATCCCATACCCGTACCCTCTCTACCCGATGGGTATAATATTTTCCCATTTACGTACCCATGGGTAATTTTTTATCCCATACCCTTACCCTAATAGGGTTTTTACCCGCAGGGTAAAAGGGTAATGGGTACCCATTGCCATCCCTAACAGAGGTGAGGACGTCGGATGTTTTGATCAGGATTTAGGAAGACGAGCGTACAGCCGCCCGTACAGCTTCAGGGAAAATATTAACGAGCAGATCGATGCAACAGAGCTGCGGCCTGCTAGCGCTTCACTTCATGGGCCTCTCAAAGTAGTACACGCTAGATTGCACTTGTCCATCTCATGGGCTGCGGTCAAATTTATTTTTTACTGGGGTCATTTTTCCAAACTGGGCTACATGTTCAACGGATTGGGCCGAGCCGCCGAGGTCGTCGGTGTCAACTGACCCCGTCCGGACACTGTAGCTCCGCCCCTGACCACGTGGTTGGTGGTGAGTGCACCGATCTCGAGTGGAGACAGGGTTTTCTGTCCCGGCCCGTAAGGGGATTTAGTCCCGGTTCGCGAACCGGGACAGGACAAGCGGGACTAAAGGGCTAACCTTTAGTCCCGGGCCTGTTACCAGCCGGAACCAAAGGCCATCCACGTGGCCGCCTGCGGGGCGCGCTGGGGGCAACCCATTTAGTCCCGGCTCGTATAACGGGCCGCGACTAAAGGGTTTAGGGTTTAGGATTTCTTTTATTTATTTCTTTAGGGTTAGGGTTTAGGGTTTCTTTTATTTATTTCTTTAGGGTTTATTTGTTTTCTTTTATTTTCTTTCTTCCAGCATACAAAGATAATTGTTTTCTTTTAGCGGTATTTCTACGCTACCACATACCGTACACGTTCGTGCATATATATAAGATAACTTGTCTTACGATCGAGCATATACAAATATATACAATTTTGATAGTTACATGGAGATCACAATTACCGGGACTAGAGCCCGTCTATTCGATTACACGGCCGGGGATCATCAGTAGCGCCTATTCACACTAAATTCTCCGGCGTCGTCTACCATCTCTTTCAACAAAAATCCCGCCAGTTCCTCTGCAATTCCTAGTAGGCGTTGCTCTGGTAGGAGTTGTTCCCGCATTCTGTCGAACTATATAAGAAAAGGAGATCAATATGAACATCAATCATGATAACAAAAAGTGACGGTAATAAAATAATGTTGTGAATGTATTGCTTACGTAGAGTCTATAATCATTGTGCTCAGTGGTAAACGTGCGAATGAACTCGCAAACGTAGTATCCACATAGATTCGTCCCCGGTGGCTGCCTCGCGCACTTTACGAGAATAGAATTCAATCAAAATAATAATCTAGCATCATAATTGTATTGAAACTAGAATTAAAGAGATGCGCGGACATATCTCGTACTACTTACCGTGACCGGAGTAAACGTCAGCTTCTCACTAAAGGAACCTGCCACCAGACTCCTGAACAGGTTCCAAACCCTGCCCGGCAAAGAAAATAAATTAATGAATGAGTTATTCATTACCTGATATCTCATGAAATCAACGAAAGAGACCGATATAGCGCGAAAATTACCTCTGGAGCATGTCCTGCATGTCGCGGAACTCTTCCAGGTGTCTCTTTAATGGGTCCATGACTTCAACTTTTCCCTTATCAACTTGAATATCTAGCAGAATCCAGTGGAACCTGCACACGTTTATATATACGTCAGTAACTCATCAATTACACTGAACATCGAGTAAGCAAAAGTGAATGTGTACAACAGAGTAAGACCCTCACTGGAAGTTGTAAGGAAACAGTATGTGGTCACAGAAATGTTGCTCCGTTAGAAACCTTAGAAGGTTACTCGCCGTCTCGTCGGGTTTCGTCGTTAGCGAATATATATGTACTTTATCTGGGTCAATGAACCCAACACTATAGATCTTTGTTTTACATTCCCGGATCTTCATTCTGCATAATAGAGTACAAAAGGATATAATGAGGATAATTACATGCAATGAACTGAACAACTGAAAAACCGGACAACTTATATGTAGACAATTAATTCAACAACTTACAGACAATAGCAACTCATGAGAGTTTTGTCGAGGGCGTCGAAATTGTATAACTGGAAGAGTTCGGAAAACTCAACATAGGCCTCTTCGGGTCGGAAGAAGTACTCTTGTGGGACTTTCGCCACGATCATTGTTCTGCCCCCCCTACCACACTCAAGTATCAGTCATGCAAATTCCGCATATGTGTTGGCAATAATGCCAACTTCTCGTCGCTGACCAAAGGCTTCCCTGCGACATATGTAGGGACAACATCAGCCTTGGGTAAATTGTCGTCTTGGGAACCTAGCAATTCAGCAACAGTCACACCCATAGAGGCCGCCAACTTCGCAGCTTCTTCCATATCCTGCTGCAGCACCTGGGGAACGTTTTCGGATAACACCTTGAGGGATGGGATCGATTGTTTGGCCTGTTCTCCGAGCTGGGGAACGTCCCTTCTGTTCCCGCTTGCACTTTTACCTGATTTGCTCCCGCTTGCACTTTTACTTGATTTGCTCTTCTGCACTTCCTTCCGAAGTGTGCGTACATAGTCATCTGGCTTATGGTGCAACTCATATTGCGATTTTGTGTTCAGAAAATCACGTGCCCACGTTTTTTGCTTCTCGGTGTTGATGCATGTAAAATGCATACATGAACTTTGCATTATTTTACTTCTATTCCAATCATATTTGCATCATATAAGGGTTATATCAATGTTTTATAATGATTTTGGGAATACTTAATAGTTTTCCCATTTATTTGGAATTAACCCTGTTTTCCAGAAAACGTCTTTTTTAGTGTTTCAGACTTTCCGGGAGCTTCGGGACTCCAAAAAGGACAAGGTCAGAGAGCACGCTTCAGAATTTTCGAGACGAACACAGTGGGCTCAAAATGAAGGCCAGAAACCCAACCAGCTGGAAATGAGAGGGCCCCACGCGGCCTAAAATCTTGGCCGCATGGGCCTACCTATTTTGGGCCTTGGAGCTCCGCCGCCGTTGATCTTTTCTCCACCGACCTAGTCGTGACCTAAAAACGCCTATAAAAATTGTCCCCCGACGTTCTCTGGAGGCAGCGCCGCACAAACACAGAAACACCGAAACGGAGATCAGGAGCTGCAGATTGGAGTGGGAAAACTCCGGCGGGGCGCTGCCGGCGTGGTCTCCATCTTCTCCATCGACTTCTCCACCGTCTCCATGATGAAGAGGGAGTAGTCCACCTCTGGACTATGGGTTTGTGGAAGTAACTTATGTATCTCTCCTCTCTTGAGCTTCACTAATTAGTACCGTATGACCTGCTGAACATGATTACGGTCACCGTTGTAATACCTTTGTGGTGGATCTTTATGAGTTAATATATGTTTGAGATTGCAATGTTTGTTTCAGTTATGAGTATAGATGCATATTATGTACCCCGTTCTTGTCTACTTGTTTTGATCAAGCATGTTTATGAGAGCGTGTGTGGGGAACGTGTGCATTAGTTGGAGTAACGCGGGGTGGCTAGTGCAGTGAACGTGAGAGAAAGTTCTGTGATCCACTTTGGTATCTTTACCTTACTTTGTTACCTCACTAGGGATAAACTAAAATACCATGCTACCGGGGATGTGGGCGTGACCATTGCCACTACTCCATGACTAGATCTAGCATGTTCTTATTTTCACTTCATGTCATGATACTTAATGCTATACTCTGAGTTATCTTAATTACTGAGCTGTTATGATTTAGTTCGCATCTTGGTGGAGTATAAGAGAGGTTAATAACCAAAAGATCTCTATGTTAGGACGTGATGCCCATATATCTAAGTAACTTGTTGTCAAACCCTCTGTTGCAATCTCATATGTTAACTGTGTGTGTTCCTTGCATTGTCTACCACTTTATAAAGAGAGAGTGCATTTGTGAAACCATGAACCCCAGTCCATTTTTAATCATAAGAAACACCTTTCCAACACCATATACCACTTTTCTATTTTCAGCCATCATTAAATCCAAAAATACAAAAATACTTTTCATCTTGCATACATCATTCAAAAACCCAAAAATATCATTTACCATTGCATCCACCATCATTGCATATGTATTTCTTGTTTGCATTGCATAACTATCCTGATATCATTCTTACACCTTGTGCTTGACAACCACAGGTGAGGTTGAGGACCAAAACATCTAACCTTGTTTTGTAGGTAACCAAAAGAAGGATAAGAAGATAAATCTACCACTTCAGATTCCCCGAGAGTTCGATATTAAACCCTCGAGTCACCCCTCGTGGGAAAAACTGTCTTCCACTTACTATACACTCTGCACTTGGAGTCTCAACCTAATCCCGTTTACTTTTGCAGGTATCAAGGCCTTGCTCTTCGGGACCATCAAGACGTTTTCTGGCGCCGTTGCCGGGGAGCGTAGCGCTTAAGTTTCTATTCTTGTGTGCACTAGACTAAGCTTGGGGAGGTCTCTTTAACTTGTTTTATATCTTGCAACCATCTAAGCTTGGGGAGGTTCCTTTAAACTTGTTTGGTTGTAAGTTCTTCATTACTTTTGCTATGGGTTTTCTGTTTGATTATACACCTGAGGAACTTGCAACATTTACACTTGAGGAACTTGAAATATTACAAGAAGCTGATGATTTCTTTTCTCGAGCAGATGCTATTAAACGTAAAAAGTTAACTCTTGCTGCCACGGAAAGAACTAATATTTTGCAGGAAGAAGAGGACAAAAACCTAAGCTTGGGGATGCCCATGCAATCTCAAGAAGATGCTGAAAAAGAACAACTGGAGAATGAAGAGTTGGATCCCCCAACTTCACCATCAACATATGATAGTAACACTCAAACTCAAAAACCTTTTGTTGCTAAACTTATTGATAATAATGAGGAGTGTTGCTTAAATATGTTATATGATAATGCTTTAGATGATGGTCCTATGCTTATTGATAATTCTCCATGTTTAGAACTTGTTACTACTTTATGTGAGGATAAAAATGATATACCTGCCGTTTGTGAAAATACTCTTACTAATAAGAGTCCTGCTATGTTCTTGAATTCTCCTAACTACACCATAGAGGAGAAATTTGCTTATGTTGAGAAATACTTATGTGGTTTGCAATTATCTTTAGTTCCAAATCTTTGTTGCAACCATGATATTAAACTTGATATTGATCTTAACAACTATTTTGAAAGAGGGAAGCATGCTAATAAATTCCAAAATAAATTTAATGACTCTCTTTATGTTCCCAAATTATCTAAGTTGGAAGATTCTATTGGTTACGTGATTAAATACACTTCTACTACTTGCAACTATTATGAGAGAGGAGGTTATGAGAACCCTCTTTATGCTACTAATAATTATGGGCTGCAAGTAACTTTTGTTAATATGCATTGGAAAACTTCATTCATATACAAAATGCCAATGCATAGAAAGAAAGTTAGACTTCGTTGTTATTACTTTTGTGTTCTATTTTTCTCTCAACCAGGTTTCAACTTGTCGGAGACTAGTCCCAGGAACTAGGGGTGTCTCTCAAGAGCCAGGAAACGAGTAAGGGGCTGAACACAACGTCAAACAAATCCTCAACAACCTCGGCGACGGTGCTCGTCGAGCTCGGTGAGGAACATCACGGCAGAGAGGTAACACGAGCCGCTACCCAGGTTCAGGCCCACCGTGAGGTGTAAAAGCCCTACGTCCTGCTAAGATGTATTGCACTGCTTGGAGAGGTTCACAGTACAAGTGTGCTTGCCGAGGGCACTGCTATGGCTATGGTGGACTATGGTGGAATGAGCTCTGTCTTCTTCTCAGACGTAGCTCCTTGGTTGTGGAATGAGTTGTCGAATGCGGGATCCCCCTCCTAGGTCGTACACTGGCTCCTTATATACTGGGCTTGGTCCTCTTCCCCGAAAACCTCCGGCGGGAAGGGATACCACAATGCCGCCGAATTGGAGCACAGCGCACAGCGTCGGGGGCGTCCATGGACACGGTCCATGGCAGGGAGCACGTCGTCTTGGCAGAAAAAGCCACCGTCCAACCAGGACGGTGGGCTGGCGCTGCAGAGCTTTGGGGCGCGCCCCACAGTGACGTCGCAGTTGGAGCGTAGCGGCGGCCGGCCGCTTTATCACCAATTTGGCAAGTCTTGGAGTCCGCTTTGCTTGCCGCAGCTCCTTTGACCACTTTATACACGAGAATGGCAACTGCGGCGTCTTCGTCATCACGCGCAGGCGCGCGCTCACTCTGCGGCGGGCGCAGAGCCCATGTGCGCTCTGCAGCGGCGCAGGAGCTTGCTTCCACTTGAAGGAACCCCGCGAGGCCTGAACCCTCGCCGAGGTTCTGTACCGTTGACTTCTCGCGAGGGAAAACCTCCCGAGGGTGGCGCGGAGACGCGCCAGGGCCTGAAGATCTTCTAGGAGAGGCCTTCTCGAGGCAGAGGTCCCTCTCGAGGCCTCCAGGCCGATCGTTTGGTCCTTAGCAGAAATGCTCGGTCGAGCAAATAAGCCCTCGCGAGGGAAAATGCCTCGCGAGGCTCGCCAGGCTGAACGCCTGGTCCTTAGCAGAAATTCCTGCGGAGCGTTCGAGGGCTGTGGCAGGCCGGCCCATGACACCCTGGTTTTCACTGGGCCGACAGTAGCCCCCGGGCCCGCGATGGGCACGTTGGAGCTCCTCAGGCGGAGGCGAATCGTCGTGGGCCCAAAGAAGCCTGCGAAGCCCGAGACACGTGGAGCGCCGGCCGGGCACGATCCCACGATCTCCTCTGAAGTAACGGGCGTGGTGGTGGGTCCCGCCACGTCCCTGTAACGGCTCGATGAGCCGATATAAGGCGAAGAGCTCGGCGCAGGCGGCCATCACTTCATTCGTTCCCCTTTCATCTCCTTCCTCCCAGCGCTCAATCCCCAATCTCCTCCTTCGCGACCTTGCTGCAATGGCGCCCAAGAAAGCCACCGCTGCTTCGAAGGGCAAGGCAGTGGCGCAGGGCGGCGCGTCCGCTGAGGCGCAGCGGGACGGCGACTTCGAGCCGGCTCTGAGCGGCTCCCGCTTCGAGACGGAGGCGCAGCTGGACAAGGTGCGCCACATGGCGGCTTCGAAGACCAACGAGCACGGCGCCACCGTGCTCAAGCGCGCGGGCAACTCCCACGGCAGCTTCTACCCCATCTTCATGCACTCTCTCTTCGCCGGGCTCGTTCCTCCCTTCTCCGATTTCTTCCTGGCGGTCCTGGAGCGCTACCAGATCCAGGTTCTCCATCTCCACCCCAACTCCATCCTCGTCCTCGCCATCTTCGCCTACCTCTGCGAGGCGTACATCGGCATTCCGCCTTCGGTGGACCTCTTCCGCAGCTTCTACGCGCTCCGGTTCACGGCGAACAAGGAGCGGTCAGGGTGCGTGTCCTTCCGCATCACCGATGGCATGAAGGGCGTCTACATCCCCATCGCGCGGAACGGCGAGGACATCGTGACCAGCGTGACGAAGAAGGTGGAGGACTTCCGCAAGCGCTGGTTCCTCATGCAGTTCGGGAGCCAGAGCGCCTTCTTCGAGCTGCCTGAAGCGCCTCCGACGAAGAGGGCGAGCTGGGCCTCCAAAGGGCTCAAGGGCGCGACGCTTGGCCCTGTGGTGAGGCGCTTGAGGGACCTCCGCGAGGCCGGCCTCACCGGGCAGATGGTGGCCAAGGACTTCGTGAGGCGCCGCATCGCTCCGCTCCAGAGGCACGCGGACGCGATGTGGCTGTACTCCAACCAGAGGGACAAGATGCGCCTGAGCGCTACCCTCTACGAAGGAGGAATTGCACGCCCTCATGGAGACTCTCTTCACGTCTCCAGACATCCCCGTGCCCACTGACCAGACTGTGCCGCTTCATCGGATCGATCTCGGGCGCCGCGTCTCGCATGTGCAGGCGATGCCGAAGTTCGACCAGTGGGGCCTGGTGCCTAAGGGGCACGTTGGGCCTCGCGAGGACCCGGAGTCTGCGGCGCAGGGGGCGCCAGTTGAGGGCGATGAGGAGACGACGGAGACGCCCGCAGAGTCCGATGCGGGCGCACCGGCGCCTCGGGAGACGCGGCGGGAATTCGAGCGCCTCGAAGAGTGCGGCGCCTGAAGCTGAGGTCCACGAGTCTCCTCAGGCAGCGGCGACGAGTTCGTGGTTGCCCCCTCGCGGCGTGTTGAGGGGGAGGAGGATAGCGACGATGACGATGCTTCGTCGGGCCACTGCGAGCCTCGCTCCAAGGCGATCCACGACAGGAACGCCGGGGCCCAGGAGGAGACAGAGGCACGGACGAGCGCGGGCCCAGTGCTCCGCCCGCGAAGCGGAAGAAGAGGAAGTGGGTCGACACCGCGGCGTAAGTTTTTGTACTCCTTTCCTGTTTGATGTTGTTCTTGGTGTGCCTCTCGAGGGGTTTCTGAGTCTTTTCCTCTCCAGACGCACCGAGGAGCCAAAGAGGCGGAGGCTCCGGAGACTTGGAGAGATCTCTGGCTCTGCCGCGGCGTCCGTGACGCCCACAACTGAAGAGGTGCACCACGAGGCCACCGCTTCCTCTCCCGAGGCTGCGACGCCACCTCCTGGGGCGGAGGAGCGCCACGAGGAGAGGGAGGAGGAGGCTGAGTGACGACGCCGCCGCCTTCGCGGCCTGATGCTCTCCCGCGCAGCAAGAGAAGACGCCGGAGGTGGACGCGGCAAGGACCACGCCGCCGGCGAAGGAGGGCACGGCGGGAACAGCTGCGTCTGCAGAGACGCACGCTGACGTCGACATGGAGGACACCACGGTGCCGTCGCCTCCACCGAGCTCGGGCCTTGGAGGGCCTACGGTGGGCGCTGAGGCTGCCGCGGGGACGGCCTCAGCAGAGAAGGCCAACCCTGCTCCTGAGGAGGAGGAGAGTGCTCCCCAGGGGCAGGGAAATGGCGGAGCTGACGGTGGGGGCGCCTCGAGCCCCCAGAAGGCTCCCAGCGCAGAAGGCGAGGGGGGCTCTCGCCAGAGCCCCCAGAAGGCCCCTTGCACGGAAGAAGAGGGAGGCTCCCAGCAGAGCCCCCAGGCGCGCCTCGAGGTCACCCAGAGCCCAAGGCGCGATGCCCCGGAGTCCTCAGCAGGCGCTGGCGCTTCCAGGCCCTCTGGAGAATCGTGGGCCCTAGCCTTGCTGGGTCGGCGCCCTGTCGCAGCTCGCCGAGAGGCCGTCCTTCGCTCGGCGAGGGAGGTGCTCGATGGGCTCGAGGCCCAGCTCGCTGAGGAAGACCGCACCAGGGCGGAGGAGGTCGCCGAGCTTGCGCGGGGCTGGGCTTGCCTCCAGGAGACCGTGGAGCGCTGCCGCCGGAAGGACGAGGCAGCCCAGGCGCAACGCGAGGCGGCGCTGCGCTCTGCTGAAGAGATCCGCCTCAGCGTGGTCCGCGAGGTCGAGGAGACCCTTGCGGTCCTGAGCGCTAAGCGCGAGGCTCTCGAGGCGGAGACGGAGGCCAAGCATCAGGAGCTGGCGGCGCGCGAGGCGGCGGTCTCCACCAAGCACAAGGAGCTCCTAGACCGCGAGGCGGGAATCATTGCCGAGTCGGAGACCGTGCGGCAAGGCCTGGAGAAGCTCCGCGAGGACCTGCGTGTCCGTGAGAACCAGATGGTGCAGCGCGGGGCAGAACTTGATGCCCGCGAGACCGAGCTGCGCAAGCGCGAGGAACAGGTCGAACAGATCGAGAAGGATCAGTCCGCGCAGCGGGAGCACCTGGAGTCTCGCGAGAGCAAAGTCACTCAAGACGAGGCGTTCTACCAGAAGCGCCTCGCGCTGACCAACGAGAACCTCCGCAAGAAGGAGGAGCAGCTGGCGGCGGAGTCCGCGACCAAGGAGCAGCTCTTCCGCGACAATTGCAGGAAGGACTTCGCGGACAAGGCCAAGAAGCAGGAGGCGCGCTTCACGAAGAGACGCAACGAGCTCGAGGCCCGCATCAGGGAGCTTGAGGCTCAGAAGCAGCGATTCGACTCCCGCCTTCATGACGCTGTGGAGGCTCGGAAGCACGCGGAGCAGGACCTTGCCTCCTTGACGCAGGACATGAACGAGATGCAGCAGCAGGTGGGGCCTGTTGTGGAACTCGTCGAGGAAGCTCGGCGGAGCGCTCTGACTGCGCAGGTCTTGTCGCGCCAGCGGGAGCGCATGTTTGCTTCCTTGGTGAGGCGTGCGCGTGCTGTCGCGAGCCGCCTGGGGACCGAAGCCCCCAGGCTCTCTGTCGAGGGGAACCAGGACGTCGCCGTCTACCTTGGCTTCTTCGAGCAGCTCCTCACCAAGTTTGAAGAGGTCGTGACGAACCTCGACGACTTGGTCGACACCGAGAGCCGCGAGCTCCTTGGCGTCGCGGTCGGCCAAGTCTTCGCCAACCTTGCACACCTCCACCCCGGCTTCGATTTCGCGTCTGTGATGGAGCCTCTGGAGAAGGAGCTCGCCGAGAAGCTGGACGCCTCGGTGTGGGACGACGTGGAGAAGTACACTCAACGCTTCAAGAGGGTCGAGGTCGAGGAGAGCGACGACGAGGCTGGTGCTGAGGAGGTGGACGAGGACGTCGACGGCGACGACGACAACCCCGCTGCTTAGGTTGCCCCTGTAGAGAGATGTGCCAAGGGCACTAGTTATCTTAAGACTTGTCTTTTATTTCGTGCTGGTTTGTAAAGACACTTTAACTTTGTGCAAGTGTGGTGCCCCTCGGGAGGCCTTTTATCTGTTCCCTCATGTCTTTTTCGCTCTACGTCGTTAGGACCCTGCTCTTAGCGCAAATAGCACCGCCGCTTCGGTATGCCGGAGTCAGGGCTCGACAAGGCCGGGGGGTGCGTAAGGCTTAGAGAGGTAAGAGCCCTCGAGGCGCGATGCTCAGGGGCTCCCCTTTGACGTGCAAGCAGCCCATGAGGCGTAAGAGAGAAAAGAGAGGCTCGAGGGGCGACAAAACCAGCGAGAGGGAAAAAGAGCTCATGAGGCGTAAGTTCTGGACTTAGCTCTGGCGAGACGCCTGCTTTGTAGAGGGTGTTGTGTTCCTGGTGAGGTGTTCTCCCTCTCGAGGCTGCCTGAGACTGGCTTGGAGCTTTTGGAGCCCTGCAAGGCGTCTTGTTCCCTGTGTTGGAGAGAGAGAGAGACGAACCCACAAGCAAAGCATAGTTGTACAACTCATGCGCGCTCATAGATTTCCTCATGGGTATCTCACGAGGAGAATAAGCACCAAGGTCCTTGGTGAGGTGACGTGCATGGGAGCTAACCCACGAGTCAGAGCTCTTTGGTGAGATAACGGTCGTGGGCGGAGAGCCACGAGTTAGAGCTCGGATCCTTTGGATTTTACGATGCTGCTGGGATGCTCCCGAGACACAGGCACCGTGCTCAGCCCCCGCTCGCGAGGTGCGCATGGGGAAAAATGTGAGCGCGAATGAAATGTAAGAAAGCAAACTCACCAAGCAATATTACATAACGGCGCCGAAGCGCAATAGGTTCATGATGACCTGAAATTGTTCATTACACTTGGCGAGGCCAAGACAAAGTCCGCCATGTCTGGGCATGGGGTTCCACATGGAGTGGCTGAGGCTTCCCGCGGCCCGTGGCAACGCGTTGTAGGAAGCTCTCAGTGGAGATGGCCCTCGTGAAGGGAAAGCTTGGTGAAGCTGGGAGGTGAAGACGCGTGCTTCCCTCTTGAGACAAAAAATGCCTGCCGCGACGTGATCACGGGTAGAACTTGCGTAGGTGCTCGATGTTCCATGGATTTTTGATCGGATCGCCGTCTTCCGTCTCGAGCCGCACCGCGCCAGGCCTGGCGATGTGCGCGACCCTGTAGGGGCCTTCCCACATGGGTGAGAGCTTGTGGAGGCCTTCTCTGGAGAGGATCCTCCTGAGGACGAGATCGCCTGTCTCGAGGGTGCGCGGCCGTATGTGGCGGCTGTGGTAGCGGCGCAGGTCTTGCTGGTACTTTGCCGCTCGGAGGGCGGCACGGCGACGTAGTCCATCGAGCAGCAGCAAGTCGTCGTTGTGGAGCTCCTCTTGGTTGTCCTCGTTGAAAGCAAGGATCCGTGGGGACCCATGCTTGATCTCGGTGGGGAGGACTGCTTCAGCGCCATAGACGAGAGCGAACGGCGTTTCTCCAGTGGGCTTCGTGGCGGTGGTGCGGATGGACCAGAGCACGGAGGGGAGCTCTTCAATCCAGTTCTTGCCGTGGGCCTTGAGGCGATTGAAGCTTCTTGTCTTGAGGCCTTGAGCACTTCTGCGTTCGCCCGCTCAGCCTGCCCGTTGCTTCGTGGATGAGCCACCGAGGCGAAGCAGAGCCGTGTGCCGAGACTCTCGCAGTAGGCCCTGAAGATGCCGCTGGTGAACTGCGAGCCGTTGTCGGTGATGATGCGATTTGGCACGCCGAAGCGACAGGCCAGGCCTCTGATGAATTTCACCGCTGATCTCGCCGGGATGGTGCGCACCGCTTCAACCTCCGCCCATTTGGTGAACTTGTCGATGGCGACGTAGAGGTAGCGGTAGCCCCCGCTGGAGCGTGGGAAAGGTCCCAGGATGTCCAGCCCCCAGACCGCAAAGGGCCAGGAGAGGGGATGGTCTGGAGCCCCAGCGCGGGCTGGTGGACTTGCTTGGCGTGGAACTGGCATGCCTCGCAGGACTGGACGATGATGGTTGCATCTTGAAGCACTGAGGGCCAATAGAAGCCACTCCTGAAGACTTTCCCTGCGAGGGTGCGTGATGATGAGTGGTGGCCACATTCTCCACTGTGTATGTCCTTGATCAGCTGGCGGCCTTCTTCAGGGGGGACGCATTTTAGTGCAACTCCATTTGGACGCTTGCGGTACAGGTCTCCCTCGTGAAGGCAGTATGACTTGGCCTGGCGAGCAACTCTCTCTGCTTCTGCGTCCTCTTCAGGGAGGACTCCGTCCCTGAGGTACTCCTTGAGCTCATCGATCCAGCCCGTCTCTTGGTGTGTCATGGCCAGCAGCAGGCGTTCCCCTGTGGGTGGACCGCAGCCTGGTGCTCCAGATGTTGGTGGTGGTGGGAGCTCTTCGTCCATGTTCATTTCAACGGCTTCTTTTGGCTGTTTCACCGATGCCCTGGTGAGCCTCTCCTCGAACACGCCCGCCTGCTGGGCTTCTCTGCGTGATGCTCGCCTGGCGATGTCGTCGGCCTCCTGGTTCTCCCTTCGTGGGATGTGCCTGTTGTGGTAGATGCAGTATGGGCGATTGTCCGCCTTTTTCTCTTCAGCCGCCGGAGAGGCCTCGCGAGGCTGTTTCGCGTCAGGCTCTGCCGCGATGATGGCGGTGGTCTTGCGCTTCTCTGCGGGCTTCTTCTTGCTCCTGGACCCCTCTGGAGGGTCCTCCTCCACTTCCTTCTTGACGAAGAGGAGGCCCTCTTCAGCCTTGGCGCACTTGTCAGCCAGATCAAAGAGCTTCACCACAGAGGAGAGAGTGTCGTGGATGCCGAGCTTCTCGAGCATCCTGTGGTTCGTGACGCCCTCCCTGAAGGCGGAGATGACGTGCGAGTCTGGGATGTTCGGAATCTTGTTGCGGACCTGGCTGAAGCGCTGGATGTATCTGCGGAGGGTCTCGTCAGGCTTCTGGCGCACCGCGCGAAGGTCGTTGTAGGTGAGCGCGCGTTCGTAGGTGCCCTTGAAGTTGGCGACGAAGACCTTGCAGAGGTCCTCCCACGTGTCAATGGTGTTCTCGGGGAGGTTCATGAGCCACGAGAGCGCGGAGTCCTTGAGCGCCATGGAGAGCCAGTTGGCCATCACCTTGTCGTCGCCTCCTGCAGTTTGGATGGAGACGGTGTAGAGCTACAGGAACTCCAGAGGGTTGGTCCTGCCGTCGTAGCGTGGAGGAAGGTCTGGCTTGAACTTCACAGGCCAGACGACACGGCGCAGGTTGCGGGTGAAGGCGGTGCAGCCCGTGGCGTACGTCACGGCGCCACCAGCGAGTACGCCGCGGTTCTGGCGACCTGCAGCGGCGATCTCCTGCACGACGCGGTTGTGGCGGTCCCTCTGGCGCTCGATCTCCACGCGGGCGTCCGCCGGAGTTCGCTGCACGATCTGGCAGTCGTGCGGCGAGGATGCGTGCGACGCGGCGCGGTGGTTTGCTGCCGGAGCTGCAGCCGGAGGAGGTGGCGGAGGCGGAGGGGGAGGGGGAGCGCCGTGCGCTATGTTCCCCTCGCGTCCGGAGTGATGCACCAGCGGGCGGGAGGGTGCTGGTGCTGCAGTGGTGGCGGCAGGAACGGCGGCGACGTTGATGAGCTCCTCGAGACGCCCCAGCCAGTTGTCATGGCCCGCCTGCGTGGGACGGTAGCGCAGCAGCTCCTGCGCCATCAGCAGCGCGGTGGCTGGACTGGGCGCTGCTCGGCCCATCGTGGAGGCGCTCTCGCGCCTGGATGGGTGCAAGGAGGAAGCTCCCTCGTCCTCGCCGTCGATGCCGCCGTCGTTGCCGCTGCCGTTGCCGCCGTCGTCCTCAGGATGCTCGACGCGTGGCTCGGCGTTGCGCTCTGAAGCGCGGTTGGCGCGTGGGCGACCACGCGGGTTGTGGTTGGCGGCGGGCTCGGTGTTGGCCCTGCTGGACGTCCGTCGCGCGAGACGCGCAGCTCGCGTGTCAGCCATGGCGCGGAGAGGTTGAAGAAGTTGAAGACGCGCCTCAGCCCCCTACCTGGCGCGCCAAATGTCGGAGACTAGTCCAGGAACTAGGGGTGTCTCTCAAGTGCCAGGAAACGAGTAAGGGGCTGAACACAGCGTCAAACAAATCCTCAACAACCTCGGCGACGGTGCTCGTCGAGCTCGGTGAGGAACATCACGGCAGAGAGGTAACACGAGCCGCTACCCAGGTTCAGGCCCACCGTGAGGTGTAAAAGCCCTACGTCCTGCTAAGATGTATTGCACTGCTTGGAGAGGTTCACAGTACAAGTGTGCTTGCCGAGGGCACTGCTATGGCTATGGTGGACTATGGTGGAATGAGCTCTGTCTTCTTCTCAGACGTAGCTCCTTGGTTGTGGAATGAGTTGTCGAATGCCGGGGATCCCCTTCCTAGGTCGTACACTGGCTCCTTATATACTGGGCTTGGTCCTCTTCCCCGAAAACCTCCGGCGGGAAGGGATACCACAATGCCGCCGAATTGGAGCACAGCGCACAGCAGCGGGGGCGTCCATGGACACGGTCCATGGCAGGGAGCACGTCGTCTTGGCAGAAAAAGCCACCGTCCAACCAGGACGGTGGGCTGGCGCTGCAGAGCTTTGGGGCGCGCCCCACAGTGACGTCGCAGTTGGAGCGTAGCGGCGGCCGGCCGCTTTATCACCAATTTGGCAAGTCTTGGAGTCCGCTTTGCTTGCCGCAGCTCCTTTGACCACTTTATACACGAGAATGGAAACTACGGCGTCTTCGTCATCACGCGCAGGCGCGCGCGTCACTCTGCGGCGGGCACAGAGCCCATGTGCGCCCTGCAGCGGCGCAGGAGCTTGCTTCCACTTGAAGGAACCCCGCGAGGCCTGAACCCTTGCCGAGGTTCTGTTACCGTTGACTTCTCGCGAGGGAAAACCTCCCGAGGGTGGCGCGGAGACGCGCCAGGGCCTGAAGATCTTCTAGGAGAGGCCTTCTCGAGGCAGAGGTCCCTCTTGAGGCCTCCAGGCCGATCGTTTTGGTCCTTAGCAGAAATGCTCGGTCGAGCAAGTAAGCCCTCGCGAGGGAAAATGCCTCGCGAGGCTCGCCAGGCTGAACGTCTGGTCCTTAGCAGAAATTCATGCGGAGCGTTCGAGGGCTGTGGCAGGCCGGCCCATGACACCCTGGTTTTCACTGGGCCGACACAACTTGACTATTATTTTGATCGGTTTGAGAGCAACATGGGACCCTGGTATTATGCATGGAACACTTCCAAGAAAGAGGGGAACATCAAAGTTTAAGCTCCCTCATGAGCTTCATCTTCAATAAACAACAAGTAAGAAGTCTAGCTATATGGCTATAAAGAAAGCGCTTTGCGGGAGGCAACCCGGTTATTTTTGTGTGTGATTTTTCTTTGTGTCCTCTTGCTGTAACAAGAGATTTTGTGTCTAGTTAGTTTCTGGAGTTTTTAATAAAGTGCCAAGTTTTACCCATTTTGGTCTTGAAAAGTTGCTTATTGAGTTCGGAGATTTTATTCCTGCACGAGTCAGTGCACGGTATGATTTTTAATTCTTATTCTGTGACTCCGAATGAGCTCATATTTGAACTATAGTTGCAACTTTTCATCCTCTGTATGCATGAATGTTTTCGGAATTTTTCGAGAAATTTTGGTAGGGTAGAAAAATACGTTTTGCTGCTGCTGTTTTTCTGGACAGATTCTGTCCCATTTTGTTTGATGCATGCTTTGAGCTTTTTAGTTGAATCTTTTTATCCAATTGACTTTATGAGTAGGCATACAACATTATACACTTTCTGGACATCTCATATGAATTTTTGTTCAAGAATTATATGCAGCAAGAAACCTATTTGTCTATCACTATTAATGCACCCCACAGAAAAGAAATGGGAGAAACGGTGTTTTGAAGTTTTTTCACAGGGATTGGAGGAGATGCACCAAGAGCTATCCAAGGATGGTGAAGACCATAAGCTTGGGGATGTGAATACAACCCCACTTGATCTACACACTCTCGGTTTGCACACGTCCAACTTCTGTTTTTCGATCGAAACACTTTATCGCATAAACTTGGAACGTCTTTTTGTTTGTTTTGGTTTGATTCTTTGAGAGACCACCACACTATCATTTATATATGGGAGAGCTACTGCAAATATGGGTTGAAATATGTTGGATGCTTTTATAAGATTGGGAAAAGGGATGTTTGAGTTGATTTTTAATGATACATATAGTTGCATGATTCATGAGCTTGTTTATGAGTAATAGTTTGCAAATCCTTTTTGAAGAGCTATCACTTATTCATGTTTTGGTGCTGATTGTTATTTTACTTGGTTTAACATGGATTAGTTAGTTCTATGGACACTCATGCATGCATCTAGATGGTCAACTTTCTCCCTTTTGCTAGCCCAAACATTCCAACAAGTCAAAACTTGTTTCCAACACCTTCAACCAAAGTTATTCCAGTGAGTCCACCATATCTACCTACTAGCTATATGCTATTCCGAGTATGTTCATCATGATATTTGTGTTATCTATACCTCTGAATGAAAATGATTATGTTATTGATTGCCATAGGAAAAGTTGGTTATATAGCTCTCACGAACTTGATGCACATTTTACTATCATTGCAATAAATAAAACATGACCCATTGTGATTAAGATTATGATGCTAGTGGCTTGATAAATGTTCGAGGTTGGGAGTTAGCCCATATGTGCTGTCACATGCAAAGCTTTCAACATGCTCCTTCATCTCATTTAGTTGATATCATGTACTTTTGTTTATGGATGCCTATCATGGTGAAATGAGGTGGAAATGAAGTAGTTTAAATGAGTTTGTATAAATGGTTAGAGAGACGCCTGGGCCGCTAATCTAAGCCATGCATCATTCATGGTGGAAATTTACTTACATGCTATGGTGAACCGTCTATGATTCACCTTATAATAAAAAGCTATTCCAATGGTAAATAAAAAGGGTGTTGAGGTTGTTCATCTTGTTTGTTTGTCTTGTCATTTTGATATGGGCTTGTTCCATATCCTGGGACAAGAGGTACGCCAGTTGATGCTCTTGATGATACTATTATTACTTACAATGATATATAACTTGAACTTGCTTTGTTTCCTAAGTTGAGTAATCATGGTGTAGGTACTTGTATTCAAGGGGCATGAGACACCTAACCTTTAC
Source organism: Poa pratensis (assembly GCA_947311845.1). NCBI lineage: Eukaryota > Viridiplantae > Streptophyta > Magnoliopsida > Poales > Poaceae > Poa > Poa pratensis. The sequence goes on from CAMZMU010000047.1 coordinate 42,225,484, forward strand.
TTTGTCAAGCACACTACTCATATTTGCTCTCACATTAAACTATAATCATTCAAGATGCTATGATAGGGGAATGAGAGCTTGACACCAAGTATTACCACATTGCAATCATTAACTTAAGTAGAAGAGTTTGGAGGTTAGATGAGTCTTCGATCTTTTCTCCACCGACATCGTCTTGACCTAAAAACGCCTATAAAAAACGTCCCCCGACGTTCTCTGGAAGGAGCGCCGCACAAACACAGAAACACCGAAACGGAGATCAGGAGCTGCAGATTGGAGGGGGAAAACTCCGGCGGGGCGCTGCCGGCGTGGTCTCCATCTTCTCCATCGACTTCTCCACCGTCTCCATGATGAAGAGGGAGTAGTCCACCTCTGGACTATGGGTTTGTGGAAGTAACTTATGTATCTCTCCTCTCTTGAGCTTCACTAATTAGCACCGTATGAGCTGCTGAACATGATTACGGTCACCGTTGTAATACCTTTGTGGTGGATCTTTATGAGTTAATATATGTTTGAGATTGCAATGTTTGTTTCAGTTATGAGTATAGATGCATATTATGTACCCCGTTCTTGTCTACTTGTTTTGATCAAGCATGTTTATGAGAGCGTGTGTGGGGGAACGTGTGCATTAGTTGGAGTAACGGGGGTGGCTAGTGCAGTGAACGTGAGAGAAAGTTCTGCGATCCACTTTGGTATCTTTACCTTACTTTGTTGCCTCACTAGGGATAAACTAAAATACCATGCTACCGGGATGTGGGCGTGACCATTGCCACTACTCCATGACTAGATCTAGCATGTTCTTATTTTCACTTCATGTCATGATACTTAATGCTATACTCTGAGTTATCTTAATTACTGAGGTGTTATGATTTAGTTCGCATCTTGGTGGAGTATAAGAGAGGTTAATAACCAAAAGATCTCTATGTTAGGACGTGATGCCCATATATTTAAGTAACTTGTTATCAAACCCTGTGTTGCAATCTCATATGTTAACTGTGTGTGTTCCATTGTCTACCACTTTATAAAGAGAGAGTGCATTTGTGAAACCATGAACCCCAGTCCATTTTTAATCATAAGAAACACCTTTCCAACACCATATACCACTTTTCTATTTTCAGCCATCATTAAATCCGAAAATACAAAAATACTTTTCATCTTGCATACATCATTCAAAAACCCAAAAATATCATTTACCATTGCATCCACCATCATTGCATATTTATTTCTTGTTTGCATTGCATAACTATCCTGATATCATTCTTACACCTTGTGCTTGACAACCACAGGTGAGGTTGAGGACCAAAACATCTAACCTTGTTTTGTAGGTAACCAAAAGAAGGATAAGAAGATAAATCTACCACTTCAGATTCCCCGAGAGTTCGATATTAAACCCTCGAGTCACCCCTCGTGGGAAAAACTGTCTTCCACTTACTATACACTCTGCACTTGGAGTCTCAACCTAATCCCGTTTACTTTTGCAGGTATCAAGGCCTTGCTCTTCGGGACCATCAGGTGTATACCGGGGCGGGCTTGGGTTTCATCTTTGCAAAATGCGCATCTTTTTCGGCCATTGCGACCGCTGCGGTTTGCTCGTCAGTAAGATCGTAAGCTCTGATGGGAAGATTCTTATGAGGTACTCTTGGGAGGGGCGACTTTTGTCGTTTTGGGCTGCTGCGTCGGTTAGTACTCATCGACGGAGCACGCTTCCGCTTATTGTCCTTAGCGGGCAAAGGCGGCGGCGAAGACGGCCGACCCAAGTCCGGCGGCGGAGATCGAGATGGACTCGCGCTGTGGTGGTCGTAGTCATGGGGTGTGCTTCTTGGAGGTGATGGAGGTGTAGGTGACCTGCGACGACTCGGAGGCGGTGTTGTCCTTGGCGTCGACCCTGGAAACTTGATGTAGTTCTTGTCCCATAGAATTGTATCACCCACAACTTCTCCGAGTGTCCTCCATCTCCAGGTCCAGGGATGTCAAGCTCCATAGCATGAGACCCCGGTACGATTTCATCCACCACGACTTTAGCATAGCCAGCTGGAATATCACGGTCTTGCCAGCGTGTGTCAGGTGGACAAGGTAAAGCATATCCGACCGCCACCTTCATGGATATGTTCTTCAATTTCTGATGGAGCTTACAAGATATTGCGTCCTTGATTCCATCCACGGGGTAGCCGGGACCGCCATCTATCATCCGCCGTGCATCGTCAGCCGGGACCTCCGAGTCACCCACGCTGCTTTTCCGCTGAGAAGGACCGGCGGTAATATCGAGTACAGGATCTTGCGGGCGCACTACTCCTCTAAGTTCGTCAATCTGCTGCTGCTGCTGGTGGTTAATTCTGGCAAGCAACTGGTTGAACTTGTCTCACTCCTCCTCCTGCTTTCGCTGCTTTGCTCTCACTCGGCTTCTGTAAGTTTCTACGTCTTTGGCAAACCCAAGCCACCACGGGACGGAAGGGCCAAAGCCTCATGTTCGTCCTCCTTTTTCGTCATTCCCGAGGACCAGTGTCAGCAAGTCTTTCTCTCTATCGGGAGTGAACTTTAACTTCTCCTCTTTAATTTCTTTCACCACTTTAACCCAATTTTCCCTGGGTACCCTAATCCCGTCACTGCAAATAAGGTCCCCTGTTGTTTCGTCGTATGAACCCCCATGCGCAAGGAACCAATTTCTTTCCCTCAATTCCCATTCGTCGCGCATCCATTCTGGTTGGATCCCTTTAGCAAGCAGCTCTTGCTCTTTTTTATCCCACTTTGGCATGGCAGTCTCGTAGCCCCCTGGCCCCAATTTATGGTGATATTTTTTCTTGTCAGCATTTATCTTGTTCCTTACTGAGATCGCTTTGGCATTTTGTGACTCCTTGTACTCCTTAAATGCGTTCCAGTGATTCGCCTGCTTCGCTAGATAGCCTTCAAATACTGGAGCAGTCTTTTTCGTCTGATATTCTTGCCATAATCTTTTCTTCCACACCTGGAATAGTTCGGCCATCTTCGTAAGAGTCCACTTCATGACTTTCTTCCTCAATTTTGCAGTGTCGGCAGGATCCTCAAATTCTGGCAGGGTGAAATGTGCCATGAGGTCATTCCAAAGACCCTCTTTGTACCTTTCGGCGACATACTCACTATCGTTCGCCCCTTTGCGCTTATTCCAGTCTCGAACGATGATCGGGACGTGATCCCTAACCAGAACTCCGCATTGTTTTCTAAATACAGCGGCAGCCTTCTTGGGTTCCTTCGGTTCGCCCGTAGGGGCTATGACCTCAAATGTATAATGCGTAGATGGGGCCAACATTTTGGTCGGGCCTCGTTTGGAAGATTTGATAGATGTGGAGGCCTAAGAGAAGAAACATTCGTCAATTTATATATATACAACTTAAGTAATGCATCTACTGATCACCGAAGAACTTCATATCTACCTCGCCGGACTTCGTTAAGGGTCCACCGGCTTCTCCATCATCGGAGCTATCGCCTTCTCCATCATCGGAGCCGTCGACCTCATCCTCACTTCGGTCGACCTCCATTCCATCCCCTGAGGGGTTCAGATACGACGACGGAGATTCGGCTGGATCAGCATCTGGGGCGTCGTGGATTATATTCTCGAGAATTTCTTCCTGTATTAGGTCTCTGCGGGTTGGACTAGGTGGATCCATAGTTTCTGCAAAATGCACACAATATTATTTCAAAATGCATCAAATAAAATGAGTATCAATTGTTATAAATAATTACTAAAGCAATGAATACAAGTCACTTATCTAATGTGTATCAATTGTTATCATCAATACTTTGTAATTAAAAATTACTACAAATCTATTAAGTCACAATATATCCACTACAAATCAATTACTAAAATTACTACAAATCAATTACTAAAAATTACTCTTAATAGAATTTTACAACTAACTTTATTACAAATCGATTACTAAAAATTACTCCTAATATCCACTACAAATCATAACTTATTCCATTTTGAAAATGAGTCCAAGATATTTTATATTACAAAATATTACTCTTAATAGCATTTTACAACTAACTTCATTTTGTTTTTACTTAAGCACTAACAGTACTAACATATTAAGAAAACATTATGTAGTGATCTACAGTACCTAAACATTTCACAAACAACAATAGCAACAATTTCATAAAGAAACAAATATTTATTTTATCACTTTTAATAGGCAGAAAACACCATTTTTAGAGTTTATTAAGTCCAGGGAGTTCTGTTCATCAACAAGTTATGCAAAGATAGGTTTAGGTTCTATGTAAGTATTTTAAACTAATGCAATTGGATTTAGTCCAAAATCTTATTCACAGAAAATTAATTAAATGCTAGAAAACCCCACTGGTCTAAACTACCAACACATGCCATTTCAAAACTATGTATCACAAACATATGAGGCTAATTTCTACAGAAAGCTATAATCACAGGCATTCTGGAACAATTGGATTTACAAATTTTGGATTCATATTTCTCAAGTTAAAAAATAGTTCTTGATTTATACCAGTGGCAGTATAGTAATTATCAAGCACACACAAATTAATATTTTTAAGATTTGCAAGTTGGAAGTGGTTCTAAACTCATTCATTTATCACTGTGATTTTTGGTTTGCACAAACACGGAGTTTAACTATTTTATTTTGAATTAAAGCTACAGCACAGAAACAGAATTATAAAGCCCTATTTTGAAAATTCGGGTTAATCAAAGATTGCTCGAATCCGCGCGTTTCTGGATGATTCGAACGCGCTGCGACGTAGAGGAGGTTGCAGGGAACCTTTTGGTAGCGGCGCCGCCCAATTTGGGTCGCCGGAGCAACGCCGGCGACGATGTTTGGCGGCGGCCGACGACGGGCAACGCGGCGGCGGAGCTACGGGGCGCAATAAGTCGAATTGAAGGCACTGGAGGATGCAAAAGCTCACCCTGAGCACGATGGAGTGGACGACGAGGTCGGGGGAGGTCGTACGGCGACGGAATCGTGCTCGCACGCGGTGGCCGGAGTTGGGGGAGGGGCCTCGATTCGCTGGATTCCGGCCTTCCTACCACGGACGACTCGGTGGAGAAGTAGAGGAGGCGCCGGCGACGGGCAGCGGCCGTGTCGAAGACGGCAGCGGCGTCGGGGACGGCCTTGCCGGCGACGGAAAATTTTAGCAGCCTGGCGGCGCTCCTCTGCCTTCTGCGCTCCTTCGTCTTCGATGAAAAAATGGCTAAGTCCCAACCGTGGCTTAAGTAGTAATGGGACCTTTAGTCGCGGCCCGTGGCTCAAACCGCGACTAAAGGGGGTCTTTAGTCGCGGTTTGAGCCACGGACCGCGACTAAAGGGTTTGGGAGGCCTTTTCGCGTTCCCGCGCGCAGAGCGGGCTTTAGTCCCGGCTGGTAAGATGGGCCGGGACTAAAGGCCCAAAAATTGCGCGGGCTGGGCCGTTTTTACTTTTTTTTAAAATCTAGCACAATTTTAAATATTTGAACATTTGAATGAAACAGTTTTTGCATACTTATGAATTTGAGAAAACTTTTAACATGAAAAGTGCTTGAATTTGAATAAGTATTCCAAATCCATTTTCTGTTTTATAAAATAATTATTCTAACTCTACAAACTATTAACCATTTTGCCATTTTGAATTAAAAAATGCATTAACTTTTATCTTTTACATATTTTTGAATCTCACTAAACTTTCAACATGAAAAGTGTTTAAATTTGTATAACTATTTCAAAACCATTTTATCTTTTATAAAATAATTATTCTAACTATTCAAACTATTAACCATTTTATCATTTTGAAAAAATGAATCAACAACTGCCAATGAAGGGTACATAGACGAATGACAACAAACTTGGGTACATAGACAAATGACAACAAACTTGGGTACATAGACGAATGACAACAAACTTGGGTACATAGACGAATGATAACAAACTTTGGGTACATAGACGAATGACAACAAACTTGGGTACATAGACGAATGACAACAAACCATTTTGTCCAAACCAATGATGTGGCTCAGGTTAGTCATACTCTTGCCTAGGCCTATAATACTCGTGGGTGTAGTCGCCGTCGTCGTCGTCGCTGTCGTCGGACGGCCGTGATGTAGTCGTTGACGGGGGTTGTCGCATGGACTGTAATTGAGGGTAGCGCAGGCGGGGGTTATCGCCGGCCGTGATGTAGTCCATGACCCTCTTGAGAGTCCGGCCGGCCCACCACAGCCGACGGCCGGCCTCGTTGAAGTTCGAGGGACGCGGGCGGTCCTCCTCGTACCTGGCGAGCGCCTTCTCATGCCTTTCGATGAAGAAGGCGTCCCAAGTTGGGCGATAGTCTGGATGCCAACGGGAATCCATCCGCTGCTCCGGAGTGAGCTCGAGGTAGTAGTGGTTCGTGATGGCCGCCCGGCGCGCCAAACCTTGAGGGACAGGAGGGACCGGCACGCCTCCGGTGCTCAGCCTCCAACCGGCGGGGACGTCGTAGCCGGGCGGGCAGGGGTAGTTCGAGGCGCAAAGCGCCTCCGCCTCCGAGTAGGTCAGAGTGGGTACGGTGGAAGCCATGGGAGAGTGATGAGGTTGCAGATATGAGTTTAGATGTGCTATGCCAATGGAGGCCATGACTACATATATATAGTGAGAAATGGCGGGAAGACGGAGGCGGGAAGCGGTGGAAAGCGCGGGAAGAAATAAGGCGGGAAGAAACAGACCTTTAGTCCCTGTTCGAGCCACCAACCGGGACTAAAGGGCTTATTTGTTCCCGCGCAATTTTACCAACCGGGACTAAAGGGAATCCCACCAATAAGGAAGAAGCACACGGATCGTGTGTTTCTTTCGAGCGCTTGTGAGCCGTTGGATCAGGGTGTGTTTCTTTTGAGGGCTTGTGAGCCGTTGGATCCATAGTTTCTGCAAAATGCACACAATATTATTTCAAAATGCATAATATTATCATCTATAAAATTCCATCTATAAAATTGCTTGGAAATGCTGATTTGAAGCTTCTTGACAATACACATTGGAAATACACATTGGAAATACACATTCATTATTATTACACATGCTCCTTACATAAAGGTTTAATACATTCCATAGAATGCATTACATAAAAGGTTTAATACATTATTACACAACACCAACATCACCAACATTATTCCACATAAACGGACTTGCTGGCTCGGGGGCCGTAGGATTAGGAGGAACGGCGGGAGGAGCCAGCCCGGTTCGCGCGCACGTTTGCGGCGGAGGGCAAGATCCATGGAGGATGAGTCTTTCAGCGCCCAATCCAGCTCGGAAGCCTCCTTCGCCTTGAGCTGGCAGACAGTTCTGGCTCGCTGTACACGGTCGTCGTGGACGGACTGGAAGGAGGCTTCAAGGGCCTCCTGCATCTGCGGCCCGCCGCGCTCTTCCCCATGGTCGCTCCAGTCGAAGTCGTCGTCGTCGTCATCCTCCTCGTCGGGAGGGGCGGCGGCGACTGGTGGAGGTACGGCCGCGGATCCCCACGCCACCCCTGCGGCGTACGCATCCTCGTCGGGGTCAGGGACGTCGGACCACGCGCGCTCGTACGTCCTCCGCACCTCCTCCGGCACCGGAGCAGGAGGCCGGTAGGAGGGCATTCCTCTCCACGCCGGGCTCGTGGGCATACGGCGGGATAGGCTCCCGCGGTAGCGCCCAAGCGCGCTCTGCCGAGCACGCTCGACCTCGTCCAGAAGGCGCTGCGGCGGGCGTGGCGGATCCATCTCGTGGAGACGATGCGTTCGTGGCTAGGAATGGTGGATTAGGGTTTACCCCGTCGGCGACAATATATAAAGACCTCCAGGGCAGCGCTAGGGGAAGACACGTGGCTAGGGCAGCGCTGGGGGAGGACACGTGGCTCCGCAAAGCCCGACTTTAGTCCCGGTTGGTGTTACCAACCGGACTAAAGAAGCACACGGATCGTGTGTTTCTTTCAAGCGCTTGTGAGACGTTGGATCAGGGGTGAGCCCGACTTTAGTCCCGGTTGGTGCACACGGATCGTGTGTTTCTTTCAAGCGCTTGTGAGACGTTGGATCAGGGGTGTGTTTCTTTTGAGGGATTGTGAGCTGTTGGATCAGCAGTATCACGACCACTTCGTGAGCCACATGACCCGGTTGGTGTTACCAACCGGGACTAAAGAAGCACACGTACCCTATATATAGCCCCCTCCCAGACATGTTCAGCACTCAGTGTCTACTCATTGTAGTTCATTTTGGCAGCACACGGGTAGCAGAGAGCAAGATTTCTGAGAGGCAGGAGTTCCTAGAGCGGAGGCTGAAGGTGAACCCTCCCCTCGGTCGGATCCAAGAAGCGGCAAGGCGCTCTGATGATTAGCAACATCCCCAACACTTGTTGCAAATCATCAGAGACGTCTTGCCGCTGTTTGGATCGAAGGCCGATTTGCCGTCTCACGACCACGCGATGATTTGCCGATTTGCCGGTCAGAGTGGCCACTGGAGAAGGTAGGCAGGGGAAACCGTATGTTTTGTTCTATCACTTGGAAATGCTAAAGATCTTGGAGAATGCAGAGATTGTGTTGGTAAAACTGCAGCTGATTGAAGCTTCTTACACATGCTCCTTACATAAAGGTTTAATATATTCCATAGAATGCATTACATAAAAGGTTTAATACATTATTACACATCACCAACATCCCTATCTATTGTTTCTGTTTTCTTCTCAGCCGTAGCCATGGAGAATCTTCATCATTTAACAGGATGCTTGGGTCAGTTTTCACTGTGAAGGGCGGAATTTCATGAAACTTATTATAATCTTCTGACATGTCTGTCTTGTCATCCACTCCCACGATGTTTCTTTTCCCTGAAAGAACTATGTGGCGCTTTGGCTCATCGGACGATGTATTCTTTTGCTTATCTTTTCTTTTTTTCGGTTTGGTGGACATGTCCTTCACATAGAAAACCTGAGCCACATCATTGGCTAGGACGAATGGTTCGGTGTGGTACCCAAGATTCTTGAGATCCACTGTTGTCATTCCGTACTGCGGTCTACCTTTACCCCGCTAGCTGCGACCCATTTGCACCGAAATAAAGGGACCTTAAAAGTAGGTCCATAGTCAAGTTCCCATATCTCCTCTATGTACCCATAATATGTGTCCTTCTGCCCATTGTCGTCTGTTGCATCAAAGCGGACACCACTGTTTTGGTTGGTGCTCTTTTTATCTTGGGCCTTCGTGTAAAATGTATTACCATTTATCTCGTACCCTTGGAAAGTACATATAGTCGAAGATGGACACCTGGCCAACAAGTACAGCTGATCTCCAACAATGGTGTTATTCATGAGATGTATCTGCAACCAACTGCCGAAAGTCTTCTCGTGTTCCCCGTCACGGTTTTCGGAGCGTAGAATATTCTTGTGTCTCTCGATATACGGAGCCACCACGGTGGAATTGTGTAGAACTGTGTAGTGTGCTTGAGTGAAAGAATGCCCGTCCCTACATACCGTTGCTTTCCTTCCTAGTGTGCCTTTTCCAGTCAGCCTCCCCTCATACCGAGATTCAGGAACACCAATCGGCTTAAGGTCAGGAAGAAAGTCAACACAAAACTCAATGACCTCTGTTCCATAGCCCTTGGAGATGCTTCCTTCTGGCCTAGCACGGTTACGAACATATTTCTTTAAGACTCCCATGAACCTCTCGAAGGGGAACATATTGTGTAGAAACACAGGACCAAGAATTCTAATCTCTTCGACTAGGTGAACTAGGAGGTGCGTCATAATATTGAAGAAGGATGGCGGGAACAACAACTCGAAGCTGACCAGACATTGGACCACATCAATTTGTAACCCTGATAGACTTTCTCGATCGATTACCTTCTGAGAAATTGCATTGAGGAATGCACATACCTTCACAATGGCCAGTCGAACATTTTCCGCTAGAATTCCCCTCAATGCAACCGGAAGCAATTGCGTCATAAGCACGTGGCAGTCATGAGACTTTAGGTTTTGGAATTTTTTCTCTTTCATATTTACTATTCCCTTTATATTCGACGAGAAGCCAGACGGGACCTTGATACTGAAAAGGACTTCAAAAAAGATTTCCTTCTCTTCCTTGGTAAGAGCGTAGCTGGCAGGCCCTTGAAACTGCCCTGGATGCATGCCGTCTCGTCCTTTATGACGTTCCTGGTCCTCCCGTGCTTCCGGTGTATCTTTTGACTTCCCATACAAGCCCAGGAAGCCTAGAATATTCACGCAAAGATTCTTCGTCAGGTGCATCACGTCGATTGCGGAGCGGACCTCATGGACTTCCCAATAGGGTAGCTCCCAAAATATAGATTTCTTCTTCCACATGGGTGCGCGCTTATCAGCGCCGTTCGGAACAGGTTGGCTGCCAGGACCCTTTCCAAAGATTACTTTTAAATCCTTGACCATACCAAATACTTCAGCACCAGTACGGGTGACAGGCTTCGTCCGGGTTTCTGCCTTGCCATTGAAATGCTTGCCTTTTTGCCTTAAGGGATGCTTGTGCGGAAGAAAACGACGATTGTACGGGTACACATTCTTCCTACATTTGTCCAGATATATACTTTCTGTCTGATCCAAACAGTGCGTGCATGCATTGTATCCCTTGTTCGTCTGTCCTGAAATGTTACTAAGAGCAGGCCAATCATTGATGGTTACGAAAAGCAACGCTCGTAGGTCAAATGTCTCCTGTTTGTGCTCATCCCACACACTTACACCTGGTTTGGCCCACAACTGCAAAAGTTCATCGACTAATGGCCTTAGGTACACATCAATGTCGTTGCCGGGTTGCTTCGGGCCTTGGATGAGCACTGGCATCATAATGAACTTCCGCTTCATGCACAACCAAGGAGGAAGGTTGTAGATACATAGAGTCACGGGCCAGGTGCTGTGACTGCAGCTTGCTCCCCAAAAGGATTCATGTCATCTGTACTTAGACCAAACCATAAGTTCCTTGCGTCACCTGCAAAGTCCCCGAACTCTCTCTCGATTTTTCTCCACTGCCGACCATCAGCGGGGTGCCTCAACTTGTCGTCTTTCTTACGGTCTTCCATGTGCCATCGCAACAACTTGGCATGCTCTTTGTTTCTGAACAGACGTTTCAACCGTGGTATTATAGGAGCATACCACATCACCTTGGCAGGAACCCTCTTCCTGGGTGGCTCGCCCTCAATATCACCAGGGTCATCTTTTCTGATCTTATACCGCAATGCAGTGCATACCGGGCATTTATCCATATTCTCGTACTTCTCACCGCGGTAGAGGATGCAGTCATTAGGGCATGCATGTATCTTCTGCACGTCTAATCCTAGAGGGCAGACAAGCTTCTTTGCTTCGTACGTGCTGGCGGGCAATTCGTTCTTTCTTGGAAGCATCTTCTTCATTAGTACCAGCAACTTTTCAAATGACGAGTCAGTCACACCGGTCTCTGCCTTCCACTTGAGCAATTCCAGTGTGCTACCCAGCTTCTTCTGGCCATCTTCACAAGTTGGGTACAACAATTTGTTGTGGTCCTGTAACATCTGCTCGAACTGCAACCTCTCCTTTTCTGTGTCGCAGTCTCGCCTTGCATCAGAAATGACCAGACCAAGATCATCAACGGGCTCATCTGGTGCCCGTTCTTCGCCCTGACCTTCTTCTTCATTGTCTTCCATTGCGGTATCAGCGTATTCAGGGAACATAGATCGGTAGTTGTCGTCATCGTTCTCTTCTTCATCGCCGTCTTCCATCATAACCCCTCTTTCTCCGTGTTTGGTCCAAACACTATAGCCGGGCATGAAACCGGACCGAAGCAGGTGGCTCTGAATGACTCTTGAGTTAGTGTGATCCTTCACATTCCGACATTCATCACATGGACAAAACATAAAGCCACCCCCATGCTTGTTTGCCTCGGCCGCATCGCGAAAAGAATGCACGCCTGCTCTGTAAGCGGCTGTGCGTCGGTCACCGTACATCCATGGATGGCTCATCTGCATCATACAACTATATATCAAACGCAATGACGATGCTAAAATTAGTACCGCACGGTGACCGACTAGAAAATAGTTGTTAACCTTTTAGGACAAGTGCAAATAAAGAGGTGAAAGCTTAAGTGTGGCTCGGGCACCTCATATCATGTTTGTATTGTGTGAACTCAAATGACATCACTCTAACAGGCATTTCATCGAACACCTTGAGAGCATATGAAGGAGAAAAAAAATAGCACTAGCCCACACCACCTCCACCAGGAAAAAAACAGAGTGAGTGGAGAGGGTGCTGGTGCCATATATATAGGGGTGCCAGCCCTTTTGTCCCGGTTGACCCCCTTTAGTCCCGGTTTGTATCTCAAACCGGGACAAAAGGGTCCTCACGGGCCGGGACAAAAGGGGGAGGGGCGCCTGGGCTATTTCGGGCGACGTGGCTGGCCATCTGTCGCGATTTGTAAGTGGACCGGGACTAAAGGGGTTGGACGAAAGGCCCTGTCTCTACTCGGTGCAGATGCAGCTGGCCTGCATGAGCTTCTTCATAGCGAACGCCAGACTGAGCGTCACGGTGAGCGGCAAGGAGCCGCTTCGCAAAGTGTGGTGCTCTCTCGCGGAGGATATCAACTGGTGGTGAGGCGAGGTGGTGCTCGTCGGGTCAATTTCTGAGAGAATGATTGAGGTGGAGAGAGAGAGAGAGGTGGTGCAAGGAACAACGGAATCTGGGGCGCTCCTTTTATAAGGTACAGGTGCTCTTGGGCGTCCATGGCAGGTGGCGGTGGATGCGGTCTACTTGCGACAGGGGCTCTATGGCAGCGACGTGCGTGGGCTGGCGGTTCAGAGTGCTTACAGACATGGTGGTCCAGGTTTTTTTTTATCTCAGACTCTCAGTCTCCATCGGAGTTGCCACCTGACGGTCACAATGCCGGTGGTACGCCTCTCAGCGTTGCGCCGATGTCGGCTCGCCCGAGGACGAACCGATGGCCTAGGGAGGTAGAGTAAAATCCGTGAAATAGTTTTGAAATTGTTTGAAGGGTGGGGCGATGTTCTCCAGCTACCAAAAATGGGCGGTGACCACCATTCTGGTCATGCCGCTATCGGCATCGACAAGTTCCACTCGATGTGTTTATCTCCTGATGTGCGGATGGTATCATCATACGCCAAATGACAAGATCTACAACTTTCATTCAATTGGTTTTTGAAAATTCGAAATATGATCTATGGTAACTTTGTGAAAAACTATTCTTGTCACGATGGGATGTTTGTGTAACCAAATGATTTTGTGTGTGGATGCGCAAGTCATACCGTAGATAGGGAATGTCTTGGATGTTCTATCTCACATTTCCTATATTTAAAAGTTTCAATTTTTTTTAAAGCCATGCATGTCCTCAATGATATATCCTACGAACGTGCAGATCTTAATGCAAAATACTTTATGTTTTGAGCTGCACAAAAATGAAAAATATATAGAGCTGAATGTAGTAAAAGATGTATAGTTTTAAATTTCCAACTTTTATCATTTTTGTGTAACCCACAATACCAAAAAAAATCGCGTTGTAATTTTGCACGATTATAGTACACATCATTAAAAACATGCGATTTTTTTAAACTTTTAATTGTATTTTCTAAATTTTAGAAAATAGTGAGATCAGTGGATCTCTGGAGTCAAAATGGCTTTCCATAGGTTCATGTCCTTTTGTTATAGTAGAAAATGAGAATAACAGGCGGGAAGTGTTCTTTACTCCCGAGCTCCGGTGCCCCTCCACTTAAAAAATTCGAAAACTATATTTGTGGGTTTCAAAAAATTCTGAAAAAATCATGACTGTAGGTAATGGTGTATCCCATAGACGTGCAAAATTTTAATTTAAAATACTTTATATTATAGACTACATAAAAATAACAATATCCCGTAAAACTTAGAGATTTGAAAATGGGCATATTTAGATCCACAATTTGTCATTTATGTGTAGCTCAAATACAAAGTATTTGAATTTGATATTTTTTTCACACTCGTGGGTTATACACTTATACTATTGGCTACACCCGGATGTTTTTACAATTTTTTTAAAACTCATAAATACGATTTTCACTTTTTTTCAATTGGAGGGAGCACGGGAGCTCAGCCGAAAGTCTCTACTCAACAGCGGGTACGTTTGACAACCAATCAAACAACAGTAAGCATAGCCCCTTCTTCCCAAGCCCTTGTGTGTGAATTGTGCTTACCTCCATCTCCATATTGCACATATACACTCCGAATGAACATGATTTCACCACATGATAATTCAAACTTTTATGATCATAACACAAACACAATTTTATAAAATTTAATTTCATACTACTTGAAATCCAAATTCAAATTAGAACATAAAACTAGAAGCATAATTCAAACAAAATAGTGCATCATTTGAAAGCCAGGCATGTAGCCATCCATGAAGCCTCCCATTATGTTTGATGCCAAGACCTGGTCATGCATGAGCTCAAAATATGCTCTCCCTTTCTCATGAAGGTCCTTTGGGCTCTCTCTCTCTCTCTCTCTCTCTCTCTCTCTCTCTCTCTCACATGCTTCAATAGTCTCTAATTAATGACAATCCTACTCCTCCATTATGACCTAGTTCAGTCACACTTCGCTCCTTAGAGGCAATGCAATGCTCACCCATTTCCCCTTGTCACCATCCATTTCACTCTTTTCTACCAACTACATTCCTCTTAAGTGTGTGACCTTACAGGTTTACTCTTAGTTGGACATAGCGAGAGCTAGTCCTCACTCCTCTGATGCCCATCAACGCTCGGAGTCGTCAAACTCCTTTGGCAGCGCATGCACAACTGGTCTCAAGCTGATAGTCGGCAGCGGCTTGTAGCAAAGCATGCCGACTCTCAATTTAAGTAAAGTTGTCCACAACTATCATGTCCAATGTCAATATGTCCATTCGCTTTGCCTCACAATGTACCTTGTCAGAGCTATCGGCGCGATTTTTTTCATCCCTTTAATATCTTGACTCTCCACTCGTCTTGTATGGTAAGTAGTGGGCCGGCTCATGGGCCTACTCGTCCACAACACTTGTGGCCCAGCTAGTAAACAATAACCTTATCCATCTGCGTCCCTGTCGACTAGAGTCCAACTCGGTCGCTCTCCTCTGTCAGACCTCTTTCCGACCGGCTGCATTCCTCTTTAATGTGTGACCCTATAGGTTTACTCCCATTCGGACACAACGAGAGCTACTCCTCTGACTTCAGGTCATGGCTCGGAGTCGCAAAACTCCTTTGGCCGACTCCCGCTCATGCACATCCGGTCTCAAGCTAATAGTCTATAGCGGCTTCTAGTAAAGCATGCCGACTCTCGATTGAAGTAAAGTCATCCACAACTTTCATGTGCAATGTCCATGTGTACATTCCTTTGCCTCGTGACGAACCTTGTCGGAGCTATAGAAGAGATCTTGTCATCCCTTTAATAGAGACTCTCTTCTCATCTTGTCAGAGCTATACAACTGGTGCACTATCATATTCCTACCTTCTAGTTATCCCATTCAAGTACTAATATTTGTCAACGACAATTCCAAATTGTTACATTCAAGCGAACAGATGGTGGGCAAGACAACTCTTCGGATACGATCCAAGAGCTAACATTCAAGAAGATGCTTCTAGCTGCAACACACAAATGGATGCAGCTAAAATGTAAAAAATATATAACTATGAAGATAACATGATATGCAATAGTTAGTGTCTCAAAAACTACATGTCTAGCTGCAGCACACAAATGGATGCAGCTAAAAACTGGAAAAAAAATAAAACTATGCAGATAACAGGAGATGCCATAGCTAGTTTCTGAAAGAATACACAGCATGCCATTTTGTACCATTTGTATCCGTCATTATAATTTACAATCAAACGACTGTATGGTGAGTGGTGATCATAATACTTGTTGCTCTTAAAATAAATCATTTCCTTCCAGTTGAAACATCCAAAAAAGTTCACGTCCACCATTACTCAGTTAGGAAAACTGGAAAAACATGTATACCTACTAAAGTAATTCAGCAAATAGGACTCTCACTGAAGGTAAGAAGAATTTCCAAGATATTTCAACAAATACTTTCAGGTGATCAGGTCCTCGGTCGTTCTATAATGTAGTGGCAGACAATAACTTGAATCATCGGCTCAAATATCAACCATTAAACCTCAATCATCAATCGGTCTGCCATTACATTTATCCTCAACTCTCTAATATTCAGGTCTTCCAAGTGCAAAACGATCTTGGCACAGAAAGCGATAGTAATGGTTAGTGCATGACAGGGATCAGAGGATAGAGTTGAGCTTGAGGACGAGGACCAGGGGGACCTTGTGGCAGCAGTAGCGGTGGAATGTGTCAGTGTACCATTAGCATACTAAATTATAGGGAAGTCAGAGCATGAATTGCCTTGTGAGAGCTGGTCATGCATTGTACTATTCATAAGATATTGAAGAACATGTGCTGTCAACACAGAGACGAGAGGTGAGAGGGGATCTCCCTATCTATCATCTCTTTTGCAGAGAAAGATTTGGCCTCAAACCAATTCATAAGTGCAACTGAAGAGCCTGAAGATAGAATCTCTTTGAAATATGTACAACACTTCTCACTAAAAACTTTTTCTTCAATTGCGATTCATTTATTGAAGGATTTCTCAAAATCCAATTTTAAAATCACAAATCCAAACTTCATTATTAGCGAAATGGAGATATTCAAAAACCCAAGCCAGATAGTTCTGGATTGTCCTTGACTTGATAAAACCATACTGATTAATGTGGCCACAGCCCGCAATAGGAAGACTTATGCTCATACAAAATGCATAAACACTTTTTTGTGGTAACATATTGTAGCTTGCAAAGCTACAATGAATAGATAAATTTCAACATTGTAGGACAAAATTTGTTAGTGTCAAAGAGAAAACAGATTGTTATATTGCCAGTTCTATGGTCTCCTGAACACCATTACTTTGCATCTATGTCTTCTTTCCAAGTTCATGTGGTGCATTCATCTAATTTTTTTCCAGAAATTAACTGATTTGCTGAAGAACTCCATTTTTTTCATAACATGTGTCAATTTTATAACGCTGTCTATTCATGAGATATGTCTGTTGTCTGCCAGGGAAATCAGGAGAACAGTTATTGCACTCTTCCTAACGTCGCACACCGTTTCTAAACTATGAGAAGGTTGCATGTTGATCTTAGTGGTCACCGTAGCCCAATAGTACACATTATTTTGATCTTATATATGCTAGGGCTGTCATATTGTGAATGAAGGGGAGCTATTTATTTTCCTTCACTCAGCATTACCATACTTTACACCTTTTGACATGTTCACCGACCAGTACAAAATGCTACTGGAATTTTCTTCCAGATCATGTCGAAAAAATTGAATAGTACATCAGATACATGCTACCTTTTAAATTATTTATAGCATATCTTAGGCCATTCATATTAGATACCTAAGAAATATTCAAGACATAATAAGAAGAAAGCATGCAATGTGTTTTTTTTTTGCAGGGAAAAAGCGTGCAGTGTGTTAATGTGGTACTGTTGCATCTGACATTCTGGCCACTAAATTAATTTAAGATATGCTTATCTGACAGTTCGAAGTTGAAAAACATCTCATTCTGAAGGATATTCTTACAAGAAAAATTATCACATAAGTCTAATAACGTTGAATCCAAGTATTTGTTGATGAATAAAAATAACAAGTTTTATTAACTTTTTTTGTCTTAGCAGAGTTATGAAGGTGTATGCTTGTTAGCAGTAATTCATCTCAGAGAACAGAAGAATCGATTGATCTTTCTTGTCCATTGTTTTGTCGAGCTAGTATGAAAAAAACTTTGTTATTATCCTGAAAGGCTAAAATCTTAATGTTCTATGGGCAAATGAGTAAAAGAACATGCAGATTACAACAGACAGAATTAAGAGGCACCCACAAGGTAAATTATAATCCAGAGAATCCAAGTAAATGAGTTTCTTGATATTCTGCAGCAAAACCATTTTCAGCAGTTACTCCATAAATATACTGTAGATACAAATGTGCAACTGAATGTACAAGCAAGTTGTGAGTGAAAAGGAAACGACAGAAGCCAGATCAGTTTGAGTTATGTACCAAGTCAATACAGTTGACTGCTTCACTCCAGATCCTTGGGAGCGTGGCTTACTTGCGAGACTCAGTGACATCAAGGGGAGGATATTTTTCTATTTAACTGTTGAAGCTCCACCAAGAATCGCCTAATCTGAACATTAACTTTGCCATATATTTAGTATCCAATCCATTCATGTCCTTGAATAAAGTTCTCTACGGAGTAGAATCCGGCATGCTGTTCTGGTGTCTGACTGCTCCACCCAACCCTTGAAGTGTGATTTGCACCAGGCCCTCGGCTGTCAAACTCCCCATAATAAAGTGTCCTGAGTGCGAAATCCCCTCGCCAAGGAAGCCACCCCTCCGGCCTGACAACCTTCCCCAAGTAACAGCTAACATACAGCGTCCTTGCATACTCCTTCCATGGACGCCCCAAATAGAGCCTGTGCGATTGTGGCTTCGACTGGAACAACAGGTTGAAATCTTTGTCACCATCCACCGTGCAGTTTTGAAACACAAACCCTGTCGTCTGCCCTGGATCAATCCTCCCATTTGCCGCCACCACATTGCGCGCACTCTTCGAGGATCCCTCTGCCCGCGGCACCGTCTTAATCACACACTCCTCAAAGATAGCCGCGGCGTTCCCAAACACAAAATCCACGGTTCCAGTAACATGGCACCGGCGATACAGATGCCGCATCGTGCGAGCATACAACGTGTCCTGGTGCCCTCGGAACTCCACCTTCTCCAGCACCGACCGGTCGCTGTCCGAGCGGAACGCGACCGCCTGGTGAGCCCCTGCCCCCGCGCTATTCTCAAATGTGATGTCCCTCGCCCTGAAACCGTCACCGGTGATAGGAGTTTTGACCGGCCCTCGCGTCGTCCTCCCGAGGGCGACTCGGGGGCGACTAGGGTTCCGGCGCGCCGCCACCTCCCTCCTCTCCTTCCCTCCCTCGTCGCCACCCGAGGAGGACGCCGGGAAAGCCCGCGCGGCCGCCGGTGAAGGTGGCGGCGAGGATCTCGCTGCTCCGCCCCGTGCGCGGAGGGCTCGGGCGTCGGCGACGGCGGTCGCGGGTGGGGTTGCGGCGTCGGCCCTGGCGGCGGGGGGCGCCGCTGGTGCTGCTGGTCACTCTCCTCGGTCGCGCGGGCGGCGAGGGGGGCGGTGGAAGAGGCTCGCGGTGGGAGTTGCCCCGTTGACTCCCTGATCCAGATCTGAAGTCGGCGGTCTCATCCAACACGGATCCCGGCCCGTCTCGGGTGGGCGGGGTTGGGGGCTTTGCTGGGAGAAATCCTTGGCTGCGGGGCGGCCACGTCGTCGGCGACGTCTTTGGCGCCGTGCTTCTCCTTGGAGACGACGATGAGGTAAAGCTTCTTTCCTGCCCTCCTTCTCCTGTGCTCGGGTGAAAACCCTAGGTCCTTGACCGGGCGGCGACGGCGCTCTTGTGTCGTGTTCTCCTTGGAGGCGCCGTCTTGGGCTGCGGGAAGGTGGTGGCTTTGTGTGTTTGTGATCTGCCTGTGGCGGCGTTTCCTGTGGTGCAGCACTGTCTGGCCGACGCTCCCTTGTTGGTTGTGCTAACCCTTCGCAGGTGGTCTGCTCGTCGGTGGGTCGGCGCCCTCGAGCCTGGGCGAGAGGGGAATGGGTTCCCCTCTGCGACGACACCATCCTGGCGAATGCGTGGAGTCAGCGTCTTGGTTGAGCTCTGCCATGGCGGTGCTGGCCTTCCTTTGGCCGTGTCTTCTTTCTGCGTGTTCTTGTCCTACAGCTTGCGTCTTGCTGCGTGGTCGGTGCCGGTGGCGCTGTCCGTGGGTTGCCCGCTCGCGTGCGGTGGTGTTCGTGCTGGGTCCTTCTTCTGCTACTCGAAGTGTCTGCGTTCGTGCTCTCGGGTGAGCTGCTCTACCTTCTGACGGTCCGGCGCCCTACGAGCCAGGGCGAGAAGACAGGGTCTTCTCTGAAGGTGGAGGCGAATGGCATGACGGCAACGACTAGCAAGGGATGATGAAGACGATGTCTCCGGTGGCGTGTCTGGCTTCACGGCGTCCCTCTCCGGTTTGCTGCCTTTTGTCGGCGGACGGTGGTCTCGATTTTCAAGCTGTGCTACCTTGTGTATCTTGTGTTTGCTTGTTTTTCGTTTCCTGTAAAGCTGTTCTTGCAGCATTGTGTAATTGCCGTTGTAACACTGAGCTTTGTTAATTCAAAGCTGGGCTTATGCCTTTTATCTTAAAAAAAAAACCGTCACCGGTGACAGCCACGGTCGCAGTGTCGTAGGTACCGAGCCCTTCAACCCCAACACTCCTTGAGGCGGAGATCACGGTGGCCGCCATCCCCTCGCCCACCAGCAGGATGTTGGTCTTTTCGTGCGGAATCATGACGTTTTCCTCGTATATACCTGCAGCGATGGTGATGACGAAGTGGCCGGAGGTGTAATTCGGTGCCGCGTTGACAGCGTCCTGCACATTGGAGAAGTCGCACGGCTTCGCTGCTGGACTTGACTTACAGACGGTGGCAGCCGGCCGGATCCTCGCCGGGAAGGCCGCGACGGTGGAGTAGTAGTAGGAGGGTTTGGGGTCCGCGGCTAGAGCTCGCGGGGTAAGGGAATTGAGGAAGCGGGAGGTGAGCAGGTAGGATGGGAAGGAGGGGGCGGAGAGGAGATGGGAACAGTCGTACTGGTACTGGAGCGAGGCGGATGCGAGGTGGAGCGCCGCTGGCAGATCGCCGGACTCGAGGGAGGAGAGCGCGGCGCGGAGGCGGTGGAGCGAGAGGGTGAGGTGGTCGGCGCACGGGTGCGCGTAGGAGGCGGGGACGGGTGCGCGGCGATGGCCGCTCGGAGGAGGGAGGCGGGGGCGGTGGTTTCCCCTGGCGGCGCGGTGGGTAGGAGGATGAGGAGCGCGAGGAGTACGAGGGCGGCCGCCGCCGCGGCGACGGGAAGGAGGCGGCGGCGGCGGGGCGGGACGTGCTGGTGGTGGCCGGCGTGGGTGCGCGGCATTTGGGACAGATCCCGATGCGTGCTAGATTGTGTTTTATTGTACAGTATTTTATTTTGACTGGGTATAAAAAGATTTGTGTTTTGCTGGGAAGCGGGGAACTGGTAGTTCGTGTTTCCGGTTCGAAAGCGTCTTCTTTTTAGGCGTTTTCGATGTGCGCAGCTTTAACCAACCGATAACTCTCCGGCTCTTCCGGTGGTGCTCTGCCGCTCTCGCTCCGTCTAATTCTGCTGTGAGCTCAGCTTATACTGGGTGAATAGATGGATTTGGTCGCTGGGAGAGTAGTCCACGGGTGCTCTCCGTCCTGGAGATGCATCAAATCGCCAAGAGTTTCTCTCCTGCTCGGTTCTTGGGCTGCTGGATTTCCTGGATGCTCCTGCCCGCTAGCTGTTTGCCGAAATGCCCCAGCTGTGGTACCCTTTGCCAAGAAGAAGAGGAAGGGGTACAGTGAGGTGACGCCTGATGGTGATGAGGACAAGGAAGATGATGTCGCTGATGAGTTGGAGGGTGAGGGCAAGGATGTTGATGATGAGGATGTGGAGGAGGATGTCGGCGGCGAGGGTATGGTTTTGTGAACTCTGGTGATGTTTCTCTCTTTTCTTTTTTAGATTGAAAGTTTTGGGTTATGTCTACTGTAACCTCTGGAAGGATGAGGTTTGTTGGGGGGCTCCACGTTTTGGCTCCATTTCTTGCATCATTTGATCTGAATGTACATTTCAAACACACAGAAAACTGTATCTTAGTGTAATACTGTGAAGTGTTGGACGCTTCAGATATTCATATTCCTATAAGGTCTGTTTATTGAGTAAATGATAACATGCATGAATTAACGATTATTAGTAAACATTCACCTACAGAAAATTTAGTACAACCTCCGATCCATATTAATGGCCTCAACTTTATCTAGATACGGATGTATCTAGTTAAGTGTTTAGACTAGATGCATCTGTATCTAGACAATGTTGAGACCATTAATATGGATCGGAGGGAGTAGATCATATGTACATGGGAGTAAATGACTGTACCTCGTTCTGCAATTTGCAACAATTTCTTTCGATTGCATTGTGCTTACTTGGCACCCTAAGTACAGGTTAAATTGACTAAGATTCTTGAACACATGGTGTATCTCATTCGGTATCCCATTAATTGGTTGAACTGATACTTCAGTTAAGTACCTTTTAATATAGTTAATGTGTACAGTTATGTTCGATGTCATACTCACCTAAAAACACAAGTGCAGTGATGAATTTGGGTTGTGCAGTAGTCCAGTTATGTCTGGTTATTCCGTGTTGGACATGTTTAATCTTTCGGCAATCCACTCCAGTCTATTCATGTACTGTTCTCAGCTATAAACCAAGTAATATGATATAAAGCAATTATGCCCCTTAAATCATTTGCAGATATAGTGGATGAAGACGACTATGATGATGACGGTGACGATGGCGACTATGACTTTGAAGATGATTTTGAGAGTGATGATGAACAAGACCTTTATGTAAGGTTACTTTTATCTGTTCAGATCTACAAGCTTTACCAGATAACATTGACCATTGACCGCGGATGTG
The DNA here is from genome assembly GCA_947311845.1 of Poa pratensis. Lineage (NCBI taxonomy): Eukaryota > Viridiplantae > Streptophyta > Magnoliopsida > Poales > Poaceae > Poa > Poa pratensis. The sequence goes on from CAMZMU010000047.1 coordinate 42,248,024, forward strand.
CATTCATATTATGGAGGTTGGAGATGGAGGTGCTGGTGGTGGAGTATCACTTGCTGGCACATGGTGGGGCAAGGAAGCATTGGCTTTGGCTGAGCAGGTTTCAGAATCATTCGACGGCGACTTGAAAATTTATGCTTTCAAGGCGACTGCAAACTTGGAGATCAGAGTACGCATTGAGAAGATGTCCACTAGGTATATTTCAGTGGTCACTAAGTATATATGAATATTAGTACAGGCATATGCTGTAACTCACATAATAGATAAACTATTAATTTTGAGTAGGTTTAACTAACTGTCTCAAGGGTGAGGGGTTAATAAATTAAGGCAAGTGTACAACAGATACACCCGAAGTTGCCATCTTAATTTGTAGCCACCTTTCTGTTTGCTGTCATTCCTCTAAGATTTGTTATCACGCACATGCTATTAGGTATGGTTCTCCGACTATTGATGACATCGAAGCGTACACAATTGCATTACGTGCAAAGTTGGATGATGCAGAGTCAGCTGACAGGATACCGAAAAACATATCCTTGGAGGTTTGCACCTCTAGAACTATACTCAGAGCTAGTTAAAACCTTCTCCAGATACTCTGGGAACAAACTGATAACTTAAATAACATTTTTCCTATGATGTTCTTAGCATTAAGGCATTGCATTGATCACTTTGAAGGTGTCATCCCCTGGTGTGGAGAGAGTTATCCGTGTCCCAGATGAGCTTGAACGCTTCAAAGAACGGGCGATGTATGTCAGGTACGTTGCAACGGACGAGGATGTAGCCACGCCTCAAGAAGCCGACGGCGTGTTCAGGCTCATTTCCTACGACGTGGACCTGTGCGAGTGCACCTGGGGCATAGCCGATGTGAAGATAAACTGGCAGCAGACCGGGAAGGGCAGGCCCCTGAGCAAGAAGCAGAGAGAATGGCGTCTGCAGACTCCGTTCAAGGCGCTGAAGTTAGTCAGGGTGTACTCTGAATGTTGAGCTGCTTCTTTGGGTAAACCATCCATCTGAGGTGTTCTTGCACCTCATCCAATTTTGCTGAACGAGCACTGATAGGCGGGCCAGTGTTTGTGCAGTAGCTAGATTGTTGTACCAATTGTTCATATTCAGTGATGACAAGAGTTGCTCTTCTATGCAATCGATAACACCTGGACTATCCTGAAATTTTGCACTTGATTCATTGTTTAATTTCTCCTAGATATATAATCCACTTGGCTAATTATCAATATTCCTGTAAATAGTATACTCTGGTGTTTTTGTCCTACTGAATGAAACGGGTATAGCAACTGCCTTTCAAATCAAAATAATAATTATTTGCAACCTCTTGCCAACGAGAGTAGATTACTTGCTCAACTGATCAAACTGCCAGGTAGGAACTAGGGAAATTTATCAGCAACTAGACCAGCTAGAATAAATAAGAGTTAGCATATAAGACCAGAGGAATATTGATCAAGCGACACTTGTTAATGTAGTAACCCCGGGGGATTATAGTACACACTCTCTACATGTGATACGAAGGAACACTGATACAATATGTTTTTTTTTCTGTACCACACGTGTGTATGCATGTGTGCTAGTTTGACGCTTAGACAAAGCCCAGCAAAGGTGAGACTTTGAGATAGATGGCCCATTTTCTTGGTAAATTATGTTAGTGGAGTAGTAGATATTCAGAACGGAACAATCTTAAACTCAGTTTTGGGTGGTCTAGCTGCTGTTCCCTAAGCTGTGTGACGGGAGCTCAACCAATCATTTAGGCATCTATGCACGTCAAACATTTTTTGTATTCAAGGATATGTGTAAATTAAACAAGTTGACCTAGACATACAGTATTTACCCAAGTCGAACCTTAGTCGCCCGCACAGATATGACTAATTAGCTAGGCAGATCGATCTAGCCAGTGAAGCTCCACAAGTTCATGACTGACGAGTTGCTTGTACCGAACAAAGTGCTACATGTATGCATGGCAATATATATGAAATGAGACCAAGCAAGTACATTGCATGCGATTTCACACTCCTAAGTATTGTGTTTATTTATGTTCGTGACGTAAGCCTCTCTAGCTACTTGTACATACATTAGGTTAAATATAAATTTGATATGGTATAGTTAAACCTCAAGTACTCACATAGTTTATGCAGCAGGCATCTACCGGTGAAAAGCATATGTTCAACATAATTGATCTCACAATTCTGGTTTCAACAGAACAACCACCCACAACGGCATTTCTAGACCCATGCCCTGCTAGAGGCCCCTCCGCTCCACCGTTTGATGTCCTTTGTTATGCTACTAGGCGCCCTGGTTCCACCTAGATAATTGCAAAGTCAGAGAATCTTTTTATGCATTGGCTGATGTATATAATACATATCAAAAAATATGTCTAGTTTGCTTCATTCAAAAAGTGGAAAAATTTTGGAGCAATTTGAAGAAACTTATTCTTTTAATATTTTCCTAAAATTTTAGGAAATAAAACATCATAAAACCTTTAGAAACTTTATGAAACAAATCAAAAAGTTACCGAGAAATAAGAAATATCATGGGAAAATCACAAGTATCCCGCTTTACACTAATAATTCACTGCTTCAGTAAAATGCCCCTAAAAACATTTACTATTTTATTTCAAATTTGTGTAGTGGCACCAAGTAGATTGGCATTGTCACGCTTATTTCAAAACATAAAAGGTGTGAGGATCTTCCCATTCGAGGTGCGATCATAGAATTGTGTAACATAAGTTCAATGTGCCATCTACTACGTGTTATCCGTGGGTCAAGTAAGGGTAGGATCGATGCGATATCATTGATCATGATCCATAGGTCCATAAACTTCACGAGTTGCATCGGGTTATTTGGCCTGGTACATATTTTATCCAAATGTCGTCAGATAGCTCTTTTTACACTATATGATTCTTTCTTGTAGCGATTTTAAAGAGCTTTGAGGCACGCCAACAAAAGCCTCGTTACTTGACCAATTCTCCTGCTAGAAATACGCCTTGCTCCACATCTCATATGCTGATCTTTGTAGAGGCTCATGATTTCATAAACATTTACAGTTCCGAAGCGTCTAAGGAAGTTGTGAAGCCGGCCCAAGTAGGCCTCCAATGGTAGAAGCACTTAACTTGTTCAAAATTAAACTTAGGAACAAATCCCTATGCTGCGGTGTACAATCGATGGTAGATGGAGGGATCTATCTAGGGGTGGGTTCATCCGTTTTGACCAACACCATATGTAGTTCAAAATGGACATTTTTAGAAACAAAAAGAACTAAGAGTTGCTTGTAACAACAAATTACTATAGATATTAGACCAAGCTGCATCTGGTGTGGTTTCAGACTTGTCAATCACGTATTTACATAAAGTACTCCTCTTGCTGTCTGTCGATCATATATATAGCCACCCAGAGTATGTACATCGATACATAGGCAGCGCAACGGTGCAAACCTATAATCCCTTCCAGCTGCAAGTGTGGCTCTAGTGAATTGATCCACCAGTAGCAACGATGTCACCGTACGGTCACCAGCCACCTCCTCCTCCACCGTCGGCAACACCACCTTATCCCCATTACGACCCACCGCCGTCTTCTCCCCCTTACGTGCCAGTGCCACCGCCGTCGTCTCCACCTTACGTGCCAGTGCCACCGCCATCGTCTCCCCCTTACGTGCCGGTGCCACCGCCGAGCTCCTATCCCCCATACCTGCAGCCACCTTCCTACCAGCCGTCTCCAACACCACCTTATTCCGATCCACCAACGCCGTATAGCCCCGGCCCAGACGTCCCAACACCTTACCACAGTCTACCTCCGGCGCCAACGCCGTGCTATCCCGGCCCGCATGTCCCAACGCCGCCGTACGTTCCAACACCAGCGCCGAACGATCCCTATGGCTCCAACGGCACCGGCTACACACCGCCGTCGCCGGGAGGCCCAGGATATTGGCATGGAGGGCACATCGCCATCGTGGTGCTGGTCCCCATCGTCGGGCTGTGCCTCCTCGGGCTTCTCGTGGGGCTCTTGCTGCTGGCGCGGCGGAGGCGGAGGGAGCCAGAGCCGGAGTGTCCGCCGGAGGAGGTTTCTGAGTACGTTCGCGTGCAGGAGCAGGTCGTCCACGGGCCGGCAGGAGACGTCGTTGTGGTCGAGGTCCTCGACGAGGTCATCGTGCAGCAGGAGCATGGCGTCGTCGGCCATGCCCACGGACGGGGCGAGGGGCCGTGCTAGACATACATGGCCCGTCACGTATCTGATAACTGCAGTACTGCCCACGATTGGTATATTTGGTAATAAGCTAGTAGCTGTAGCTTACATCTATGCAGATGTTGTAGTGTGGCGTGTGATTGGTGAGATTGCATATTTACGTACATCAATTGTTGTTTGAATTTAATTTAAAACGTGTTAGCCAGTTGCATGCAGGCATGGAAAGTGTATCCATGTTAATTTGGGAGTGTCTATGTAATAATCGTGATGCTTGGATGCATTGCATGGACCTAGAAGTTCTGTATTTATTTGGATGCGTACTATATATACCTGTTTTTTTTTAATGAAATGCATATAAAGATTTGTGTCGTGACATGTCCACAGATGTTTTTCAATTTGGAAACAATTACTTTCTCTTATCAATACATTGTCTTCCTCTCCAATCGTATTGTTGTCGACGCCAGGCAAAAGAGTTAACAGTGTATGTGATCTCCCATGCCAGAAAATTGGTGCCCCCCCCCCCCCCCCCCCCCCACACACACACACACACTGTAGGCCATCTCAAAAAAAAAATACCCGGCATGAAATGCAAAATTGGGCCCTAAAGTTGAAAAATCAAACAACCAAAACATAACAACCCAGCTCAATTTCGATTGAAAATATCATCTATCTATATTTCTTAAAATAAAATCTTCAATTATATTTCCATAATTAATATGAGGTTCCTTCTAATTCTTTCCTCCTACATTATTTCACAACTAAAATCATGCTTCCTAATGCAAGATGAAATGATGATGGACGAGAATTACAGAAATAAACACTTTTTTCTATATATAATTGACTGAGAAATTCTGGTGGTTCAAGCGACGATACATAGATTTTGAAATTAGGAATTTAGGAGTAACAAGAGAAAATAATTTAAAACCCAGTACGTCCTCACTCGTCGTCTGTCACATTCTCAACTCGCTGGTCATGGCCGTCGCCGGCAGGGGATGCGTCGATCCATCAAAAAACAGAAGTACCAAAATGCCAAACAGGCCGATAAAAGATTATGATTCATGAATCATGGGCTATGTGTGTGGCTTCTGCACTTGACAGGGATAAATAAAAATAATAACAATTTTTACTGAACTTTTATACGTATCTAGTATTACAAATATAAGTTTGTATTTGTTGGAATAGTTTAACCACATAACTTGCAACCTTAAAAAATATTAGTTAGTGTATTTTTTGTTTGTACAAAATAATAATGAAAGATCTGCAATTTTAACAAATATTAGTTAGTGTATTTTTTGTTTGTATAAATATTAGTTAGTGTATTTTTTGTTTGTACATAACTATTTTTTCTTCAATTAATAATTATATAATTTATATATATTTGTGGTAAAGATCTGCAAAGAATATGATCTAATAAATATTTCAATAGTAGTTTCTAGTTCATGATTAAGTAAGCATATTTATATAAAATCTTAGAGTATAAACTGAACCAATGACATTATCTTTACTTCTTTTTTATGGTCAAATTGTCTAGCAAGTAAAAAATTTAACAGTGTGCATACTCTTTAATTGGTATTGAAATAATATTGTTTAGAGTAATAACCAATGAATATAAAATGGTGAGGATTATAGTATGTTTGCATTGTTAGCGAGACAGTTAGTTGTTAGCATAGTTAGAGATATTCATGTAAACGATCTTATCAGATTATAAGATAAGATCGATCCCTTTCTTCTCTCTCACGCATGTAATCTCGCTGTAACCTCCTGATGCCAGTTCGGCTATATAACACGTAGGCCACCCCGAGACAAAGGGTGTGAGCTTCAACCCTAAAACCTACACAAATCACATGGTATCAGAGCCCGGCTTCCTAAACACATCTAGAGCCTAGCACCATCCCCTACCTCACCCATGTCGAATCCCTTCGGCAATGTCAACATCTCAGAGAAGCTGACGAGGGAGAACCACCTGCTATGGCTGACGCAGGTTCTCCCCGCCGTGCGTGGAGCACGGCTGATGGGCTACCTCGACGGCAAGATCAAGGCGCCCGCCCCGACCATCGGCGGCAATCCAGACAAGGGGAACCAGGAACCCCTAACCCTGCTTATGATCATTGGATCACAACGGACCAACATGTCCTCTCGTTTCTAACACAAACTCTTTCCAAAGAGATTCTTCTCCAGGTTTGCGGCATGGAGACGTCCGAGGAGGTCTGGAGCGCGATCAAAACCATGTTCGCCTCCCAGTCCAAGTCTCGCCTCACCAACCTACGCATCCTCCTGGCGAACACCAAGAAGGAAAACAAGTCGGCCCCGCAATACTTTGCGCAGATGAAGGGCTATGCCGACGAGCTCGCGGCTGCAGGGAAGCCGCTCGATGAGGACGAACTCGTGGCGTACATCCTCGCCGGCCTGGACGACACGTACAATCCGATCTTCGCCGCCATCGGGAACAACCACGACAATCTCACCGTGAGTGATCTGTACGCCCAGATCACTAGCTACGACAACCGCATGGAGCTCCTCTCCGGCGGGATCGGCGGCGGGCACTCCTCTGTCAACTCTGCCGCACGCGGACGTGGCGGACCACGAGGCGGACGTGGAGGCAGAGGACCTCCCCGCGGCGGCTATGGAGGAGGACGCGGCGGCGGCCGCGGGTACCACCGCGCCAATGGGCGCTTCTACAACAACAACCGCGGCGGCGGAAACCACGGCCACGGCAACAACAACAACAACGCCCGGAGAGGCGGCTACAACAACAACGGCAGGGGTGGCGGTGAGGACCGCATCACCTGCCAGATCTGCCACAAGCCGGGCCATGCTGCCACGGCGTGCTGGTGGCGTTATGAGGAGGATGAAGTTGAAGAAAGAGAGGCCAATGTGGCCTCCTACGGGGTGGATCCAAACTGGTACCCCGACACCGGCGCCACCGACCACATCACGGGTGAGCTTCATAGGCTCACCATGAAGGAGAAATATGCTGGTCACGACCAGATTCATGCGGCAAATGGAGCAGGTATGAGCATTAAACATGTTGGTCATGCATCTGTTGTTACCCCTTATCGCAATCTACATCTTGCCAATGTTCTCCATGTTCCACATGCCACCAAAAATCTAATCTCTGTTCATCATTTCACAAAGATAATAATGTGTTCTTAGAATTTCATCCATGGTGTTTTTATGTGAAGGACCAAGCAACGAAGAAGGTGCTACTTAAGGGTAGATGCGTCCGAGGCCTCTATCCGTTGATTTCGTCATCTTCAAACTCCAATAAACATGCGTTTAGCATCTCCAAGCCCACTTCTTCAAAGTGGCACGACCGGCTCGGTCACCCTTCTTTCAGCATTGTTCAACGAGTTATTAAGCATTTTAGACTTCCTTGTTCAAATAATTCTGGCAATGAGTCGATTTGTGATTCATGTCAAAGAGCTAAGAGCCACCAACTTCCTTATGAGCGCTCCACTAGTGTTTCCACTTCCCCTCTTGAACTTGTGTTCTCCGATGTGTGGGGACCAGCACCTAGCTCAGTAGGAAGATACAATTATTATGTAAGCTTTATTGATGATTTCAGCAAGTTTTCCTGGATTTATTTACTCAAGAAAAAAATCTGATGTTTTCCAGGTTTTCCAGAATTTCCAAAATCTCGTTGAACGCAAATTTGGCAAGAAAATCCTAGCTATGCAAACAAATTGGGGAGGTGAGTATGTGGCGCCCTGACCCGACTGTTATACAGTGATGCTGCGTGTCACCGGTTAAGCGATACAAGCGGAGGTTACGGGTTTACCAATCCCCGGCCAAAACCTTTGGCAGGCGTTGCTGGGTACACCTCACACCAGACAACGCAACACCCCGATTGATGCCTTAACACGGGCGCAACCCTCAAGGCATAATAGTAAGATCAAGACTTGTGGAACAACTGGCACATCACAGACTCTACGACACAAAAACCATATAGTTCAACTCTTATACAGAGAAAGATAGCAAAAGACAACCAGAGGTCACAGACCCAACATTACATCAAGCGGAAGCGAAAAAGGTTGTTCTAAACAACAAGATCCAACATATGGCCTAAGAGGCCTACAGATAAACATCACAGCGCCAGCTGTTCCAGGATGTCCCAAGCTGCCACCTGGGAACCCCAGACTACTAGTCGACGTCCACAAAGAACCCACCTTCGAGATCGGTGAAGTCCTCTCCTGAAAATAAGCAAACGACGTTGAGTTCGATGAACTCGCAAGATTAAGAGCTAATATATGCTCGATGAGGCTTTCAAAGTTATATGGCTGTTTTGCATAAAGCTGATTTTATTTATGAAAAACATAACTCAATGGCATCGACTAATCAGAATATTTTCAAAAGAGGCAAGAAGTAACTCTTTTCTCTTGAGATCACTTTCTCAACAACAACCACCATCATCATCATTGTACCTGTTCATCAAAGGCACCTCCCCGAATCACCCTCGAGGAAGCTCACCTTACAATCTTGAATGGTACCTCTAGTACCCAGTTTTTAATCATTCCGTTAAAGTTATTCTATGATCTTACCTTCACTTCCCAAGTCGTCCATAACTGCGGACACGGCTTTTCGAAAAGATTTACCCTGCAGGGGTGTACAAATGTTTGCCACGCGTACCGTCCGGCCCATTACCTGATCATTAGCTCTCTTCCTTGGAAAGCCGGCTGGGTGGGAGCGGTGTCGACTTCTCCCTCGTTAAGGACTAACCCAGGATCATCAGTGAGGACGAAGCACGGATCATCGACACCGTGCCCCGTGGCCACTCATTTTCCTAACACCACAATCCTCATCTCAGTTCACATCCACCAACTCACGCACGCGCAAATGGAAGCCCGAACTAGAGGACCCTGGCTAGCCCCGCTCGAGTTATTTAGTCTATGAGGGTTCCTGCACTGCGAATGCATAGGCCTCACGCATGGTTGCACGCTCAGTCTTGGTTCAAGAGGTACAGAACTCGCACCTAGGCGGCGAGATCGAGACAAAACACCACAACCACAGTGGCCTCTCATCCCCACCTTTAAGCATTTTATTATCCGTCACCACAATTTCTCCACCATCAACAGCACTGTCACAAGTCAACACCTGTTTCCAGCATATACCACCATAGTACCACTAGGCAATTCACTAAGCATGGCTAAGCACTTGCATAGCATAATAATTACATCAGGCTAAAATGCAAACCTATGGTAATAGGGGGGGGGAAACAGATATTGGCAACAGATTTCTAATGCAACTAGTAGGATACTCTACTCCAAGCAAAAGACATTTAGAAACGGATGCAATATTATAGTGGAGAAAATATTTGCGGAAACATAGGATGAGATATGCTCAGAGGGGGGGTTACGCTTGCCTGGATCAGCGTGCTGGTAGTACGGATCTTCGGGGTATTGTGGAGTAACCCCGGTTGCTTGATCTAACGAGAAACAAACAACGGAAGAAAACGATTCAATCACCACACACATGCTTAACAAATGCAATGCGCAAACATAAAGATGACATGACATTTTAAATCCCCGGGAGGGGGATGATGCAGCTATTCCGATTAAACGGAGTTCGGGTGCTTAGAGGGGCGCATCCCGGATATCCGTGAATTTAGGTCATGGGTCATCTTACCTGTTGATCACGGTAGTCGAGACCCTATGTTTTAACTTGTAGATGAGACGACATGATCAGAGATGGGATGCAGGGTTTCGGTGATTAAACATGCAGGAAAGGGATGCTCCCGGTTATTCACATTTTATGATCCAAGGGTATACGAACACATTTTGGGATGTCCCGACAAAAGTTGTTACCTCTTCTAAAACTGCCCGGATTATAATTTAATCCAACGCCGAACAGTTGTTTAGAATCGAAAAAGAAAGACAAAACTTAGACAGGAATATACTTGTCCTGGACCAAAACGGAAATTCCGAATTTTTCCTAAATCGGAATATCCGATGCACTGTTCACCAGAGAAAAACGGCTAAGGAAAGAAATTTCTTCGTACTGATCGAAATCGGAAAATCCGAGTTACCTCGGTTCGGATTATCCGATGTTCGCTGCGAGGATGAAAATTTGGCTAAGGACCTTAACTCAGTGGTACTGGAACTAATCGGAATTTCCGGCTCGGCGTCGCTCGGAAAATCCGCGCGGCGGAAGAAGAACGGCGACGCACAGCAGCGTGCGGTACGCCGGCGAGCCACGGCGGGAGAGGGAGGGAGAAGGGTCCAGGAGGTGAGGCGTTCTCACCCTGAGCTCGTGGAGGTGCTCTGGGAGGCGGGAGAGGCGACGACCGCGACGAACTCGTCCGCGGCGGCTCCCGTACGGCGGCGGCGAACTAGGGAACGGCGACGGCGATTTCGGCCAGTCCGGCTCAATTCCTCTGGTGGAGAGGGAGATGACGGCACGGCGGAGCGAGTGTTGGTCTTCGATGTGGACGGGGTGCGCTCAGTCGACGGCGAGGCGGCAGCCGAGCTCGTCGACCATGGCGGCTCGCGGGGGGAGAAGATGGGGAGCAAGGGAGCACGTGGGAGAGTGGGGAGGAGGGGCAGGGCAGGTGGGGGCCCGGTTTCGCTTCTCCTCCTCGCAAAGTGAAGGGCAGAGGGGGGCCGGGCATGCGGAGCACGCCACGGCGGCATGGCCGCGCGCGTCTCTGGCGGGAGGAGAGAGAAGAGATGACCTTCTTGCCAATACCCCCTGGAAATTTTAAAAGCATCACAGATAGGTCCCTTTTAGCACGGTATTCAAAAGACAGCAGGTGTAAACGATTTATTTGGGCCACTTAAACACCTCCAAAAATTATGCCAATTTTTGGGGAGTCTCCTTATATTAATGTGAAGCTTCCCTAATTTTTTTAGATTATTTGGAAATCATTTGGTAGGAAAATAAAATAGCAATTGCTCACCGGCAATTTTGAGTTGCCCTCTTTTCAACTTATTTCCAAAACAAAATAGTTTGCCCAAATTTAACTTTGGAACTTTTGGAACTTCCTCGACAAATATGCGATGTCCAAGTATTTTGTTTTGCAACCTTGAATGTTTTCATTGCGTTGTGAAAATTGTGGGAGCAAGTTTGGCATTTTAGTTTTCCAGTTTTGCCAAACCAATTCATTGTGTTGTTCAGCAATTTAAGAGGATGCAATGAAACATGCATGCCATGATGCAAAATGAGGGCACAAGAGTGAAAATTTTATACAGGTTTTCAGTTCGTAAGTTCGGGGCTGTTACAATTCTACCCTCCTTACAGGAATCTCGTCCCGAGATTCTAAGGTTTCGAAAAGAAGTCGGGATACTCCTCACGAAGACTAGACTCTCGTTCCCAAGTTGCTTCTTCCTCGGAATGGTGTGACCACTGAATCTTGAGAAACTTTGTAGTCTTGTTACGGGTCTTCCTTTCAGCTTCATCCAAGACACGGATAGGATGCTCACGATAAGTGAGGTCTTCTTGTAGATCTAGCTCCTCGTGATTGACCCCATGGATAGGATCTTTGAAACACCGGCGAAGTTGAGAGACATGAAACACATCATGTACATTGGGAAAGATGACCGGTAACTCCAACTTATAAGAAAGATCTCCTCGTTTGGCCAGAACAGTGAAAGGGCCAACATAACGAGGTGCCAATTTCCCTTTGATTCCGAAGCGCCGAACGCCACGAAGGGGAGAGACGCGGAGATAAGCTTTATCACCAATTTCATAGTGAATTTCCTGATGATGCTTATCATAGTAGCTCTTCTGCCTAGACTGAGCAATCTTCAGATTCTCCCTTATGATTCTAACTTTCTCCTCAGCTTCATTGATAATATCTGGACCAAAGAGTGCCCTCTCTCCGGTTTCAGACCAATTTAGAGGAGTTCGGCATTTTCTTCCATATAGAGCCTCGAAGGGAGCCATGCCCAGACTAGCTTGATAGCTGTTGTTGTAGGAGAATTCCGCGAAAGGGAGATACTTTTCCCAATCCTTGCCGAACGAGATTACACATGCCCGAAGCATGTCTTCCAAAACTTGGTTCACTCTCTCGGTCTGACCATCAGTTTGGGGATGGAAAGCGGTGCTGAAGTTAAGACGAGTTCCCATGGCAGTTTGGAAACTAGTCCAAAACTTGGAGGTGAATAGGCTTCCACGATCCGAAATTATCTTCTTGGGAATGCCGTGAAGGACGACGATACGAGATGTATACAGGTCTGCCAACTTGGCAGCAGTAACGTCCACACGCACGGGGAGGAAGTGAGCCACTTTTGATAGTCGATCAATGATGACCCAAATGGCATCATGTCCCTTTGGAGACTTCGGAAGACCAGTAATGAAGTCCATACCAATCTCATCCCATTTCCACTCGGGAATAGCAATAGGGCGAAGAGTGCCGGCAGGTCTTTGATGTTCAGCCTTTACCCGTCGACAGGTGTCACATTCAGCAACATACCTAGCAATTTCCCGTTTCATACGGGTCCACCAGAATAGTGGTCGAAGGTCTTGGTACATCTTGGTACTACCGGGATGAATAGAGAGAGGAGATTCATGAGCTTCTTGGAGGATCAACCCTCTCAATTTTGTTTCTTTGGCACTACCAAGCGGTCACCAAAATAAACAACTCCGGATTCATTGACAGAAAAACATTTGGCCTTCCCGCTAGCAATGTTCTCCTTGATTTTTAGAATACCCTTGTCACGCTTCTGAGCATCCTTAATCTGGTCCACAAGAGTAGATTTGATTTCCAGATTTGCAAGGTAGCCGGAAGGAACAATTTCCAGGTTCAAACGGGCAAACTCTTCATAGAGGGCAGGTTGAGCCTCTTCAATCATCAGATTGTTGCAATAGGACTTCCGACTTAGCGCGTCAGCCACGACGTTTGCTTTGCCGGGTTGATAGTTCAGACTCACATTGTAGTCCGTGATTAACTCCAACCAACGCCTTTGCCTGAGATTTAAATCCGGCTGGGTGAAGAGGTACTTCAGACTCTTGTGATCCGAGAAGATCTCGCAACGGTTACCAAACAATGGTCTCCATTGCTTCAAAGCATAGACCACAGCGGCAAGCTCTAGATCATGAGTTGGGTAATTGAGCTCATGCGGCTTAAGTTGGCGAGAAGCATAGCCACCACATGGCCATCTTGCATTACACAACCCAAACCTTGTAGAGAGGCGTCACAGAAGACGACGAAATCCTTGCTTGTGTCCGGCAGGACAAGCACAGGAGCGGACGTGAGCTTGGCTTTCAGTGTTTGGAAGCTCTCTTCAGCTTCGGCCGACCATACAAACTTTTATCCTTCTTGAGAAGGTCAGTCAATGCCTTGGCTATTTTGGAGAAAGCTTCGATGAATCGGCGGTAGTAACCCGCCAATCCGAGAAAGCTACGAATGTCCTTGACTGACATTGGAGTTTTCCAGTCTAGAATAGCTTGAATTTTGTCGGGGATGACTTCCACACCATTGGCAGATATTACATGTCCAAGGAAGACAAGTTTATCCAACCAAAACTCACACTTGGAGAACTTGGCATAGAGACGGTGTTCACGAAGCCGTGTCAGAACCAACCGAAGGTGTTCATCATGCTCTTCGTCGGTTTTAGAATAGATGAGGATGTCATCGATGTAAATGACGACAAACTTATCAAGATAATCCATGAAAATGGAATTCATGAGCCTCATGAAAGTAGCTGGAGCATTTGTGAGACCAAAGGACATGACGGTATACTCATATGAGCCATAGCGAGTAACAAATGCCGTCTTTGGGATATCCTCCTTTCTGATCTTTATTTGATGGTACCCTGACCTCAGATCCATCTTGGAGAATACTCTTGCACCAGCTAACTGATCCAACAGATCATTGATCGAGGGATAGGATACTTGTTCTTGATTGTCACCGCATTCAACGGTCTATAGTCAGAGACAAGACGAGGCACGGTAGAATCCCTCTTCTTGACAAAGAGTACCGGACAACCCCAAGGTGAACTGCTAGGCTGGATGAACTCCTTAGCTAACAGCTGATCAATTTGCTCCTTCAACAGAGCCAACTCTTCCACCGGCATGCGGTAGGGCTTCTTGGAAATTGGAGCAGTACCGGGAAGCAAGTCTATGACAAACTCCACACTTCGATCAGGTGGCATGCCAGGCAATTCTTCTGGGAACACATCCGGGAAGTCACACACCACGTGTATGTCCTGGATTTCAGGAGGGGACAAGCCTTCCATGAAACATAGGGCGATCTCCGGGGAGAGGGGATTGTCTGATGATGGAGGTCCTGAATATGTAGCCCAAAACTGCACATCGTAACCGGAAGGGTGGGTCACGGTGATGGACTTAGCAGCACAGTCGAGATTAGCATGGTATCTTGCTAACCAGTCCATGCCCAGTATGGCATCAAGGCCCTTCGACCTCAAGGCTATCAACGGGAAAGGGAAGGACAGGGATGCTATGATAATCTGGACCTCAGGAGTAACGCCATCGGTTTGCCATTTGAGCCAGGAGTGGAGATCTCCAAAGGTCGTCTCATTTTCTCGAACGGTATTTGTGATCTTTTGCAAACGCTATGGATATGAATGAATGCGATGCTCCAGAGTCAAACAAAACGTAGCTGTATTGCCGTTGATTCGTAACTCACCCATGAGAACGCCGGATCTCTTCAGCTTCTTCAGCAGAGACGTGGTTCAGGCGACCACGCACAATAGGTCCAGCCTTGCCAGTTGGAGTGGCAGGGGCTCGTGCAGGAGTTATCGCGAGAGGTGCCTTCTGGGGGCACTCCCTGGAGTAGTGACCAGCCTGGCCACAGGTGTAGCAAGTGACTCCAGGTGGAGCAGGTAGCATAGGACGGTACCCACTCCGCCTATCCCAAGTGTCGAAGTAGTGGGCGCGGAGGAGGTGGCCTATATCCTGCTCGGCATGAAGGGAGCACGAGGTACGGCGCTGTAGGGACAAACACCCTGCGCTTCTTGCTCTCAGAACCCGAGGAACTCTGGTGATCCCCATGTGCGGGCCTCTTGGAAGCTTCAAGTTCCTTTCTTCCTTGCTCAAGAGTGAAAGCCTGGTTGAACAGCTCCTGATAGGTCTGGAACCTGAAGGGCAATAGCTCATAGCGGAGCTGCGGATTCAGACCCTTGCGGAACAGCTCTTGCTTGTCAGCATCATTGGTCACGTCCCTTGGGGCGTAACGAGAGAGATGGTTGAACTCACGACCATAAGTGCGGAGGTCCATCCGTCCCTGTTGCAGATCCAGGAACTCCCTCCTTTTCAGATCCATGATGGCTGGGGAATGTACTCCGCACGGAAGGCAGTGCGGAATCAGCCCAGGTGAAGACATGGTTGGCTGGAAACAAAGCCACATGGCTTTCCCACCAACAGCCAGCAGCACCAACCAAGAGATAGGTGGCAAAGTTGACTTGTTCCGCCAATGGAACATGAAGCGCGGAGAACTTGCGCTCCAAAGCACGAAGCCAATCATCAGCTTCCAGTGGCTCCTTAGCATCAGCAAAGGTGGGTGGCTGGAGCGCAGGAACTCAGTGAGAGTGTTGCACTCGTTCCTCCGTGCATTCTGCTGCACCAACTGCTCCAGCAAGCGCTCATTGCGCCCACGGTTCTCCTCAATGGCCATCAAGACTTGAGCCATTGTGGGTGGTGGCGGCAGATCATCCTCATCATCATTGTGGTTACCGCGACCACCACGGCCTCCACGGCCTCCTCGAGCCATTCTGGAGATTTGACAATGACACGTTAGTATCTTTCTCCGAATGGTCGAACAATAGCATTAGCGTCTACACAAGTACACAGACTAGGGACGATAATACTTTGCGAGAAGGAAAACAACAAGATAGAACTTGGGTCAAAGATCAGCATCATGTGCTACTAGTGAGAGTTAAGAAATCACAACTTAACACACTCTAGTTGGCACAATCCGGGACCTTATGTTCAAGTCCGTGGGTTAAAACCCAAAGAAAGGATCAAAGATTGATTGGTAGAAACATCTGAGTTGATTTGGGATTGACAACGCAGCGGGAGCAACGTGACACATAACACTAAAGGTCGAACCCACCCACGTTTCTCCTAATTTTGAAGTAACAGGTGAGAAGTAAAACCTTTAAATCAAATCGAGGTAAGATTGCTCCGAGATTAGAGGGTAACCAGATAAGGAGTAAAAAGAATCCTAAGATGGTTTTCACAACTCATTTTTAGGTTAAAATATTTTCACAAACACTAGACTCAACATCGACCAGTAGAAGGGTTTCCTACAGGCAGTACTGCTCTGATACCAACTTGTGGCGCCCTGACCCGACTGCTATACAGTGATGCTGTGTGTCACCGGTTAAGCGATACAACCGGAGGTTACGGGTTTACCAATCCCCGGCCAAAACCTTTGGCAGGCGTTGCTGGGTACACCTCACTCCAGACAACGCAACACCCCGATTGATGCCTTAACACAGGCACAACTCAAGCATAATAGTAAGATCAAGACTTGTGGAACAACTGGCACATCACAGACTCTACGACACAAAACATATAGTTCAACTCTTATACAGAGAAAGATAGCAAATGACAACCAGAGGTCACAGACCCAACATTACATCAAGCGGAAGCGAAAAGGTTGTTCTAAACAACAAGATCCAACATATGGCCTAAGAGGCCTACAGATAAACATCACAACGCCAGCTGTTCCAGGATGTCCCAAGCTGCCACCTGGGAACCCCAGACTACTCGTCGACGTCCACAAAGAACCCACCTTCGAGTCGGTGAAGTCCTCCTCTGAAACAAAAGCAAACGACGTTGAGTTCGACGAACTCGCAAGATTAAGAGCTAATATATGCTCGATGAGGCTTTCAAGGTTATATGGCTGTTTTGCATAAAGCTGATTTTATTTATGAAAAACATAACTCAATGGCATCGACTAATCAGAATATTTTCAAAAGAGGTAAGAAGTAACTCTTTTCTTTGAGATCACTTTCTCAACAACAACCACCATCATCACATTGTACCTGTTCATCAAAGGCACCTCCCCGAATCACCCTCGAGGAAGCTCACCTTACATCTTGAATGGTACCTCTAGTACCCAGTTTTTAATCATTCCGTTAAAGTTATTCTATGATCTTACCTTCACTTCCCAAGTCGTCCATAACCGCGGACACGGCTTTTCGAAAAGATTTAACCCTGCAGGGGTGTACAAATGTTTGCCACGCGTACCGTCCGGCCCATTACCTGATCATTAGCTCTCTTCCTTGGAAAGCCGGCTGGGTGGGAGCGGTGTCGACTTCTCCCTCGTTAAGGACTAACCCAGGATCATCAGTGAGGACGAAGCACGGATCATCGACACCGTGCCCCGTGGCCACTCATTTTCCTAACACCACAATCCTCATCTCAGTTCACATCCACCAACTCACGCACGCGCAAATGGAAGCCCGAACTAGAGGACCCTGGCTAGCCCCGCTCGAGTTATTTAGTCTATGAGGGTTCCTGCACTGCAATGCATAGGCCTCACGCATGGTTGCACGCTCAGTCTTGGTTCAAGAGGTACAGAACTCGCACCTAGGCGGCGAGAACGAGACAAAACACCACAACCACAGTGGCCTCTCATCCCCACCTTTAAGCATTTTATTATCCGTCACCACAATTTCTCCACCATCAACAGCACTGTCACAAGTCAACACCTGTTTCCAGCATATACCACCATAGTACCACTAGGCAATTCACTAAGCATGGCTAAGCACTTGCATAGCATAATAATTACATCAGGCTAAAATGCAACCTATGGTAATAGGGGGGGGGAAACAGATATTGGCAACAGATTTCTAATGCAACTAGTAGGATACTCTACTCCAAGCAAAAGACATTTAGAAACGGATGCAATATTATAGTGGAGAAAATATTTGCGGAAACATAGGATGAGATATGCTCAGAGGGGGGGTTACGCTTGCCTGGATCAGCGTGCTGGTAGTACGGATCTTCGGGGTATTGTGGAGTAACCCCGGTTGCTTGATCTAACGAGAAACAAACAACGGAAGAAAACGATTCAAACACCACACACATGCTTAACAAATGCAATGCGCAAACATAAAGATGACATGACATTTTAAATCCCCGGGAGGGGGATGATGCAGCTATTCCGATTAAACGGAGTTCGGGTGCTTAGAGGGGCGCATCCCGGATATCCGTGAATTTAGGTCATGGGTCATCTTACCTGTTGATCACGGTAGTCGAGACCCTATGTTTTAACTTGTAGATGAGACGACATGATCAGAGATGGGATGCAGGGTTTCGGTGATTAAACATGCAGGAAAGGGATGCTCCCGGTTATTTCACATCTTTATGATCCAAGGGTATACGAACACATTTTGGGATGTCCCGACAAAAGTTGTTACCTCTTCTAAAACTGCCCGGATTATAATTTAATCCAACGCCGAACAGTTGTTTAGAATCGAAAAAGAAAGACAAAACTTAGACAGGAATATACTTGTCCTGGACCAAAACGGAAATTCCGAATTTTCCCTAAATCGGAATATCCGATGCACTGTTCACCAGAGAAAAACGGCTAAGGAAAGAAATTTCTTCGTACTGATCGAAATCGGAAAATCCGAGTTACCTCGGTTCGGATTATCCGATGTTCGCTGCGAGGATGAAAATTTGGCTAAGGACCTTAACTCAGTGGTACTGGAACTAATCGGAATTTCCGGCTCGGCGTCGCTCGGAAAATCCGCGCGGCGGAAGAAGAACGGCGACGCACAGCAGCGTGCGGTACGCCGGCGAGCCACGGCGGGAGAGGGAGGGAGAAGGGTCCAGGAGGTGAGGCGTTCTCACCCTGAGCTCGTGGAGGTGCTCTGGGAGGCGGGAGAGGCGACGACCGCGACGAACTCGTCCGCGGCGGCTCCCGTACGGCGGCGGCGAACTAGGGAACGGCGACGGCGATTTCGGCCAGTCCGGCTCAATTCCTCTGGTGGAGAGGGAGATGACGGCACGGCGGAGCGAGTGTTGGTCTTCGATGTGGACGGGGTGCGCTCAGTCGACGGCGAGGCGGCAGCCGAGCTCGTCGACCATGGCGGCTCGCGGGGGAGAAGATGGGGAGCAAGGGAGCACGTGGGAGAGTGGGGAGGAGGGGCAGGGCAGGTGGGGGCCCGGTTTCGCTTCTCCTCCTCACAAAGTGAAGGGCAGAGGGGGGGCCGGGCATGCGGAGCACGCCACGGCGGCATGGCCGCGCGCGTCTCTGGCGGGAGGAGAGAGAAGAGATGACCTTCTTGCCAATACCCCCCTGGAAATTTTAAAAGCATCACAGATAGGTCCCTTTTAGCACTGTATTCAAAAGACAGCAGGTGTAAACGATTTATTTGGGCCACTTAAACACCTCCAAAAATTATGCCAATTTTTGGGGAGTCTCCTTATATTAATGTGAAGCTTCCCTAATTTTTTTAGATTATCTGGAAATCATTTGGTAGGAAAATAAAATAGCAATTGCTCACCGGCAATTTTGAGTTGCCCTCTTTTCAACTTATTTCCAAAACAAAATAGTTTGCCCAAATTTAACTTTGGAACTTTTGGAACTTCCTCGACAAATATGCGATGTCCAAGTATTTTGTTTTGCAACTTTGAATGTTTTCATTGCGTTGTGAAAATTGTGGGAGCAAGTTTGGCATTTTAGTTTTCCAGTTTTGCCAAACCAATTCATTGTGTTGTTCAGCAATTTAAGAGGATGCAATGAAACATGCATGCCATGATGCAAAATGAGGGCACAAGAGTGAAAATTTTATACAGGTTTTCAGTTCGTAAGTTCGGGGCTGTTACAGAGTATGAGAAACTCCACCCATTTTTTACAAAAATTGGCATTGAACATCATGTTTCTTGCCCGCATGCACACCAACAAAATGGCTCAGCTGAACGCAAACATCGCCATATAGTTGAAGTAGGACTTGCTCTCCTAGCAAATGCATCTATGCCATTAAAATTTTGGGATGAAGCCTTCCTAACAGCCACATATCTCATCAACATGCTTCCATCTAAAACCATTGATCATGACACACCCGTTGAGCGTCTTCTCCAACGCAAACCTGATTATTCATCTCTCCGTGTTTTTGGTTGTGCTTGTTGGCCCAATCTTCGGCCGTATAATCAGCGTAAACTTGCTTTTCGTTCCAAACAATGCGTTTTTCTTGGTTATAGCCAAATCCACAAGGGTGTAAAATGCCTTGATATTTCTTCTGGGCGTGTCTATATTTCACGAGATGTGGTGTTCGATGAATCTGTTTTTCCGTTTGCCAAACTTCATCCCAATGCTGGTGCACTTCTTCGTCGAGAAATTCTACTTCTTGATGATTCTCTCAAAAACTCTTCGGCGTTACATCATGAAGGGCAACAACAATGCAATGATCTAACACCTAATGACTCAGCTACCTCTACTCGTTTAAGTTGCCCGCAGGTCCAAGCATCAGTCCAGGAAGAAGCAGCACGAAATTCTGATGAAAACGGTGAAGAAACAAGCCAAAACGGTGAAGAAATGGAGTTGTCGCTAGATGCCATGCATGGCACGGAAAGCGAGCAGGATTCCCAGTCCTCTCCGGGATCTGCGGCACCAGAAGGACAGGGATCCATCTCGGGATCGCCATCGTCAGCGCGCCAGGAGGAGGCCAGTGCGAGGCTGGGCGAATCTTCGTCCGGGACAGCGCGCACGGGCCGTGGCCGCAAGTCTCCTGCTGCCACGCAACGTCGACCGCACCAAGCGCGAGACGAGCCACGCGCGACGCCACGCGCTCCGCGCCAAAAGAGGCCCGCGACAGCGACGGGCCGCATGGCTGGCGACCCCGCGACAGTGACAGGCCGCACGGACGGTGACGCTGCATCTTCTGCGCCGACAATTCACCGCACCAGGCAGCAAACGGGTAATCTCAAACCAAAAAAATACACCGATGGAACCGTTCGATATGGTTTATCCTGTACAACTGATGAACCCAAAAATCTGCAGATTGCTTTAGCTGATAAAAACTGGAAAAATGCTATGGATGAGGAGTATAAAGCTCTAATGGAAAATAAAACTTGGCACTTAGTACCATATCATCATGGTAAAAATATAATAGGTTGTAAATGGGTCTTTAGAATAAAAAGGAAAGCTGATGGTACAATAGATAGATATAAAGCTAGATTAGTAGCAAAAGGATTCAAACAGAGATACGGCATAGACTATGAGGATACCTTTAGTCCTGTTGTAAAAATTGCTACTATTAGACTTGTTTTATCTATTTCAGTCTCCAGGGGATGGAGTCTCAGGCAACTAGATGTGAAGAACGCGTTTCTTCATGGTGTTCTGGAAGAAGAGGTCTATATGAAGCAGCCACCGGGTTATGAGAATCCACACGCCCCAAATCATTTATGCAGACTTGATAAGTCACTATATGGTCTCAAGCAAGCCCCAAGAGCATGGTTCTCCAAGTTGAGCTCCAAACTGCTAGCACTCGGTTTTCTGCCCTCCAAAGCAGACACATCATTGTTTATATACAACCAGTCAGGTATAATCATGTTTGTATTGGTCTATGTTGATGATATCATAGTTACCAGCTCATCCAACAAGTCCATAAGTGCTTTACTTCAAGATCTTAGTATGGAGTTTGCACTAAAAGATCTAGGTGATTTACATTATTTCTTGGGAATTGAGGTGAAGAAGTTTCGGGAAGGACTAACCCTAACCCAAGAAAAGTATGCATTAGACTTGTTGGACAGGGTGAACATGAAGAAGAGCAAGCCGGCACCAACTCCCCTATCACCATCCGAAAAGCTCTCACTTGCAAAAGGCCAAGCACTTGGTCCAAATGATTGCACAAGATATAGAAGCATTGTTGGTGCATTGCAGTACCTGACACTCACAAGACCCGATCTTGACTTTGCAGTCAATAAAGTATGCCAATATCTTCATCAACCAACCACAGATCATTGGACAGCTGTGAAAAGAATACTACGGTATGTTAAAGGGACTACTAGTCTCGGCATAACTTTCAGAAAGTCACCCTCCACATTGGTGAGTGCATTTTCCGATGCAGACTGGGCAGGTTGTGTAGATGATAGAAAATCTACAGGAGGCTTTGCAGTCTTTTTTGGCCCTAACTTAATTTCTTGGAGTGCCAGAAAACAAGCAACAGTTTCCAGGTCCAGCACTGAAGCTGAATACAAAGCTCTTGCAAATGCCACTGCTGAAATAATCTGGGTTGAGTCATTGTTGAAGGAACTCGGCATTACAAGGAACCAACCCTCTTGTTTGTGGTGTGATAATATGGGAGCAACTTACTTATCAGCTAATCCTATATTCCATGCAAGAACTAAACATATTGAAATAGATTTCCATTTTGTAAGAGAAAGAGTGGCTAGCAAACAGCTTGAGATCAGATTCATATCTACAAATGATCAAGTGGCAGATGGCTTCACAAAGGCGCTTCCGCCTAGGCCCTTTGAGGAATTCAAGAACAATCTGAACCTTAGAACAGGTTCGGATTGAGGAGGGGTGTTAGCGAGACAGTTAGTTGTTAGCATAGTTAGAGATATTCATGTAAACGATCTTATCAGATTATAAGATAAGATCGATCCCTTTCTTCTCTCTCACGCATGTAATCTCGCTGTAACCTCCTGATGCCAGTTCGGCTATATAACACGTAGGCCACCCCGAGACAAAGGGTGTGAGCTTCAACCCTAAAACCTACACAAATCACATGCATATGTAAATTTTATTCTTTGATATACTCTTATCCAATCTGCTTGTTATAACCTGGTGTATACAAGTCGCTGGTCAGTTTATTAAATAAAAATATATTGCCTGGAATTAAATATGTAAATACTCCCGAAGTGTATGGATTGAGCTGTATAATGGCATCTTTGCATTTTGTCTTGTGAAATATAGTAAAATTTGTGCGTTGTTGACCACAAATGAAATTTGTGTTTTAGGTTCTATTTGGAATCTCATTTTTTTTCAAAACCAAGTTATATCAATATCAATCTATTTTAGTGCATGGTAATACTTCATTTTTTAAATCTCCTTTCTCTATTTCAGAAAAAGAGGGTCGGAGCACATTTTCCAATACTTCAGAAAAATAGTTAGAGGGCCATAGTTTTAAAAATTGTAATATTTTATTGAACCAAACACCTCAAATTATGTTAATTATAATAATTTATAAATCATAGTATTCTGAAAATACTTTGCTGCCAAACACATCTTTATTTTTTTACTGAGGGAGTATTAAAGATTTTATTGGTGTAATGGATAATAACATCGTGATTGTTGGTCCCTTCTCTTCTTTCGGCCCTGGGCGGTCGCCTTTCTTTTCCGGCCTATGGGCCAGCCCTGCCTCTGATCCATAATAAGTGTCACCGATCTAGGACACGACAATTATGGATCGGAGGGAGTACATAGGTCTAGTTGGGCCTTTTTCTTCTCTACTATTCATAGTGGCCTTCTTGGCTGTTGGATCCTCAAGCATTGATGTACTTTCTTTTCTTTTTTTTCCTTTTTGGCTGATTAGCAGATAGCCAGATACTTTTTGCTTGACAAAATGTTTTATACTGTGGAGCAGAGGGGGTACTCATTAATTCCCCCCGCGCGCATTTCGCACAGGCCCGCCTTGAGGGGGTTCAAGAGGGGCGGCCGCCCCGGTCCTCCGAAACCAAGGGCCCCCCAGTTGGCAGATGCAGCGTCGGAGGAGGTTCTGTGGCAGCGCCATTGGAGCAGGTCGAAGTTTCTATGCGTGTTCGTGAGGAGGATTATGCGTTCTGCTCCTTTCCTAGTTGGGCCTTTTACTTTTCCTTTCGTTTGGGCTTGTGTAGGTTAGCTCGGCCTATTTTCTTAGTTATGGTGAGTCTCATTCGCTCATGTGGTCATTGGGACGTTATGCACACACACACATGAGATCAGTTTCAGACGGCGGAATTTGAATATATCTCTTCAAATGAAAAAGGCACATAGGCTCTTGCTCGAGATCAATGTATTCTGATGTAGGTTCGGATCCCTGCAAACTAACGGCGACCGGCGATTATAACCTGAAAAACAGGTGGGATGGGCTCGGTGGCTTGACCATGGCCAGAAATCAATCTAGGGAGTGCTGCACAAAATCGACTCAGTTTTATTTTCCATCGTCCGTTGATTTCTCTGATCATTTGTCAACGCGGAACTGCAAGGTATGAGTCTAATTTACCATGTAATATGCGTCATGTGGGACACCATTCGATCGCTCCATGGCAGGAGTTAGAGTCGAACAAACGTTGGCTCTCACGCGAACAGACCGAGAGGTGAGAAGCCGAGTCGTTGAGTGGAGATCGTACTCTATCCAAAGCTACCGCGACAACACGGTTCTAAGCAGAGTCGATGTTAAAAGATATTTATAGGGCCATATTTAAGTTTCGCCCGGGCTCCCGAAATCTCAGGACCGGCCCTGATTTCGCAAGTCCAGATACAAAGGAGTAGAAATAACCGATCTAATTTTGATTTGAGCGCCTTATCTAATTTTGATTTGAAGTATAGTGGAACCAATTGGATAAACACGAACATCAATACTCCAACATATTGACCTTGTTATTGAGCACATTCAGATACAAAGGAGTAGAAATAATTGAAGGAAGCACTTCAGCTAAATAGCACAAAAATTACATCGAACAACCTTATGTTTTTGAAGGAAGGTCGAATTACATCAAAGATCAATGGATCTTAATTCTCAAAGAACATAAATCCAGCCCAAACATCATAATGTAAGGCACATGGCAATGTCATACTGTTCCCTCTTGGCAAGCAGCAGGATACCAGGCGTCCAGGCGTAAAACTTGCAACCGTGGGCAGGCGGCAACAAAGCCCTCATAGACGGCCACGGGCGTGGAGTCCGGCAACTCCTACAGCCTGAAGGCTGCAGGATGAGTGTGGTGAGCGCAGTGAACCCTGAAGCGGCAGGGGCAAGCAGTTGGCAAGCTTCACGCTTTGCAGTCGCAGACCAGATTCGACGGGATTTCTACAGATGCGACCACAAGGGAGTTCCTAGACTCTTTTTTTTTGGGAAACGCTAATAATCAGCCGGAGGCTCGCATCCTCCGGGTCGCCCTCGCGACGCGTGTACAGTCCACCAAGGACAACGTGGGTGTGAGGTCCACCCACGAACCTTATCCCCACCCAAGACGCTTCCTCCACTCGTTCTCCAATTCTTTTTCTCCAGCGCACGACCACCACCGCACCACCGTCTTCTCCTCCTACCGGTGCGCCGCCCGGCTCCTCCCCGGCCTGGCGTATCGACTTGCTCGAACCACGGCTGCGCCGCCCCCTGCTCCTCCTACCGGAGCACCACCCGGCTCCTCCCCCGGCTTGCGCGTCCTCTTGCTCCAACCATCGGCCGTGCCGCCTCCTACTCCTACCGGAGCGCCGCCGGCTCCAACCATCACCGCGCCACCCCCTGCACCTTCTACCGGAGCGCCGCCCGTGCTCCATCCCCATCGCGCCGACCCGTGCTCCAACCCCACCACGCCGCCCGTGCTCCGCAACATCGTGGAAGGCAACAGCTCGTGGCGGTGGTGCTGCCGAAGGAGAGCGGACGACGGCGGTGATGTCGAAGGTGCACGGCGGTGCTCCACAGGAGTGCGCCGGTGCTTCCCAAGGAGAGCGGTTGTGCTCCCATGGGAGAGCGGCGGTGCTGCCGAAGGAGCGTGGCCGAGCTCCCATGGCGTCGCGGCGGTGCTGCCAAAGGAGCGCGGCGGTGCTCCCATGGCGTCGCGGCGGTGCTGCCATGGCGTCGCGGCGGTGCTGCCGAAGGAGCGTGGCTGTGCTCCATGGCGTCGCGGCGGTGCTGCCGAAGGAGCGCGGCGGTGCTACACGGAGCGGTGCTACATGGAGCTCGCGGCGGTTGCTATCAAAGCACGCTTTTTTTGCTGCCATCGACTGTCGGCGTTGCTACCATCGGCTTGAGGAGGTGCTGCCATGGTTGGTGCTTCCAGGGCATGGCGGCGCCGCCGCCGGCGAGAGGCGCGCTGCTACCTGCGTGGAGGCAAGGTGCTCCCAGGGCTCGACGACGTTGCTGCCATGGTGGAGGGGCGGTGCTTCCAGGGCATGGCGACGCCGCCGCCGGCGAGAGGCGCGCTGCTACCTGCGTGGAGGCAAGGTGCTCCCAGGGCTCGACGACGTTGCTGCCATGGTGGAGGTGCGGTGCTTCCATGGCAGAGCGGCGTTGCTCCTAGGGTAGCACGACGGTGCTGCCAGGGCACGGCTAGTGTTACTAGTCGCCGGCGACCGCCGGCGAGAGGCGCTGCCAGCCGGTCACCGGAGCTGTGAGCTATGGGGTCCCGTCGCGTTTGCCGGTTGTTGGGGACGGGGGGGATTTTTTCTGCTGGAGGGGAGGAGAGATGCACATGGGGTGATTGACCAGGGACACGTGTCGCTAGATCCATGCGGAGGATCGGAAGCCCCGATCCTCCGGAGGACGCTCAGCGCTGCCCTTTTTTTTTAGACAGGGAGTTACTAGACTGGCGGTGAATGGGCGATAAGGGGCACAATTTCGGCCTTTATGATCACCGTAGCCCGTTTGAAAGTCACCTGGCCCATGTATGAACATTTTCGATTCATGTTGGCATACAATATGACTACTTATTTGTGTTCTAGAAAAACACTTATCGTTATTTTCATATAGCATGGAAACATTTGTCCCGTTAGTGTGAACATTTTGTTTTTGATATACATAAACAATAATGCAAATTTAATGAACTTGTAACTACTTTTTTTCTTCCACCTATCAAGTTAATTCTTATATTTATTACAATTAACATATTTTTAGAAATATTATCATTTCATGTATTTCATATCTCGGTGTGCCCAAGCATAAAATGCGTTGCAAGTACATAACGAGTAGGATGAACCAAAAGGTGTAAAGTGCATTATAAGTATTTAAACTATTTTTCGGTATCTGGTGTTGATCCCGGTTGATCTTCGAAATTCATTATGTCAATGGAGAAATCTCATGAATTCCAAAGGAAAATTTCTTGATGCTGAGGGAACTTGAGCTTTCAATCGATGGGGACATTATATGATACTCTACCCGGTGAAGGAACTTCGGAATCAAGGCACAATTATAATACAAATTACCAGACACCGACATAACAACTAGAGAATAGTACGAGCTTAAATTGAAGTACTACCTCCCATCTGCTAAGTCAGCTGGATCGGGACAAGGGTACGCGAATAGAAAGAGTCAGGAAAGTTAACTAGGACTTAGCCTCAAAACTAAGCGAAGTCTTGACTTAAGCACTTAACCCATGCTGGCTAGCGATAGAGCTAGCTAAGTCACATGGTAAAGGGAATTGAAGAATTAGTTAACTAATAATAATCACAAGTGTGTCGATCTCCAAAGTCAACAGCTGGAGACCGATCGAATCGACATATCTGTAATCTTTTGCAGGTGTGACATAATTAAACATCTGGTCTAAAATATACGTACCCGTCGCCATCTATATCTCTCTCGCGTTGCCGTGTTTCTGCTCTTGATTTTGGCTCCTTGTTGGTTGGATTTTGCTGTGCCGCGACGCTGTCCCAGGGTCGATGACAAAGCTGGCGATCGATAATCCATTGAGAGATAGAAAGGCGTCGGGAGTGGGAGGGGGAAAGGTTTAAATAAACGGAGGGGATACACTGCGCGCGCAACTTGCTGCGAGTTTTCATTTCTCCTGTCTAGCTAAGCCAACTTGCCGCTTGGCTAGTTCCATCACATATAAAGGAGTTGGAATGGTTCGTTCAAAAGAGAGTGATCGATTTGTTTTCCATTGTTAATCCCTTTCAGCATGAATGAAAGGGACGATTTCTTATTAAGCTTTTATGAGAGAAAATGGTGCATTCAATTGTATGTCACATCATTGCTCCTGTTAGTTTGCACTATGCTGTCCAATGACACGACATGGCGCATCAAGTAATATCGGTATACGTATGAGGAGAAATGCAAATCTGAAGTGCGGTCTAGATGCATCTAAAATCCTGTTTGCACGCCTACTACATTAAGATCTGTTCATTTATTTCTGTTTCTCACATTTGCAACTTGTTTTCTTAAGGCATCTCTAACTGATCCTCTATCCTTAAGCACCCTCAAACGCCTCCCAATACTTTAACTCTTTGACCCGCTAAATAAATCGGTTCCTAGCCGATCATCTAAATTTAACAGTCTAACAGTTTTGGTTGTCAAAATCTTTCTAGTTTTGATTTACGTACTAAATTTCAACTAAATTGCTTTAAATCCAAACATAATAATTAAGATTTAAACAATTCGTGAATAATACATATTTAAAGTTTACAAACCAAATTATTCAAATCCAAACACACGGAAGGGTTCAAATGGAGTAAAGAGCAACAATGAAATGATGTGGACTAACCACTGATGGTCAACAAGATCAATTTGATGCTGAGTATGAATCCCTCAATTGCCGATGTTTCGACGTGCTGAAAGAAATCTCAGTATCCTGTTTACATCATGTCTAGGCTCAACCGAATCACCATTTGAGATGTATTCATAGTTCTCTGGTATCTCATGCTCATCTTTAATAAGATGCTTTGATGTGTTGCCATAAATCTGTGTATCATGTTTGCATCTCTCTCCCTCTCTTTCTCTCCGTCATCTCTCTTTCATGCATTGCAAATCAATAAGAAGCCCTAGCTTCGCCAAGCAGCTACACAAAACCAAGTATGACGAAATGGAGGGTAGAAGGGGTATGATGCTTCCACCCAGACCGCTTAAGTAACGGTGTTGCCTCAATGCCTCTATCCCCGCGGAACGTCGCGACCTTTTATTCTCTTCCATTTTTTTAACAGGAATAGGCCCGAAGGGCCTCAAAGCTGCATTAACTTGTTGTGGCGATGTTACAGTTCACAATAAGGACCCCAAAAAATAAGGGAAACACAGAATAGTCCTAGCTATTACAAAAAAGACCCTCTACTATTGAAGCAATCAGGTCCTTCGTCTCCATCAGAGCAGAGAGGACTACCGTTGTGGCCTTCGTCGATGGTGCCGGGACATAACCACTTAGCATCGGGAAGAAGGGGAACGCCCGCACTGGTCCATCGATGGGCCTCCAGCTGGAGGTTGAAGAGATGTCGGAATCCATGACCTGTGCCGTATTGAGCCATCTGTTGGCCTTCAGAGTCGGCGGCCAAACTTGTACCGCCGTGGTTGTTCTCCTGGTTATATATAGCAGACACCCGCCACTGTGTCCGAACCCGCCAGTACGTAGTGCTATCTTCCTCCACTCCCTCACCACCACGGTGGGCCACGGGGAGAGAGATAGCGCCACCACCATGGGAAGAACAACGGAAACCGAAACACTTATTGAAGAAACAGGCGCCGTCGAGCTCCTTCCTGCCCTCCCTCATCGGGAGCACGCCGAAGAAAAGTGACAACTTCCATCCCGCACCGCGCCCAAGCGCGAGATGGAGCCAGCTCAAACCCAAGGCCTTACTAAAGGAGATGCCGGTAGGCCTCCCTTTCGCCATATCCGGCCAGCGACGTCGACGAGATAGGCTCGAGGTCCGCCCGGGGCTCACAGGGGACTCTCAAGATAAGTGGAGGAGAGAGAAGAGACGGGTGAGAATGAGATTGCCTTGAAAGTAGTTTCTACTCTTCCATGGAAACCTAGCATATCATCAACCATTCCATTCGCATTTAGACCTCTACCCAAACACAGTCAATCACATATTTTTTTCCCGGAAGGTGGAAAACTATCGGCATCACCATCGATTGATGCACTCCGTCTGGAAAAGCACTCTAAAAATACACACATGTAGTTGGATGACACGTGAGCATCATCAACCCCTCACCCTGGCCGTCGCGTACGCTACCAAACTTCCCGCGAGCGCCAAAACTCCACAGCACACCACGGGAAGACTCCAGACGGGGAGCCAGAGAAAGAATAGGAAAGAAAAAAAGGAGACGCACGCACGATCACGCAAGCCGCCGCGCGCAGCGCAGGTAGCCACGACGAAGCCTCCCTCCGCCGTCTGACACACCGGACCCAGCCGTCAGCCGGCCACCGTCGTTTGCCGCACGTGGATCCCACGGCGGCGTCGCCGTCGCTGCAGCTGCCTGCCACCCACCCACGGGCAGTAACTACCATTTTTTTCCTCAAGCGAAACTCCACGCAAAAATATCTATCTCCTCTGCTTTTGTCTGCTCTACTCTTCTTTCTCCTCCTCCTCCTCGCCTAAAGCAAGCGTCGTCGTCCGCCGCTCCTACCTCGCGCCTTCCTCCTCCTCGCGCGCGCCTCTCCCCTCCCCTTCACCTCCTCCCAGCGCGCGCTCGACGCCGGCGCCGCTCGCCGTTTGCCGATGCCCGTGCCGGGTTGGTGGCCCAGCAAGCTGAGGCCCAGGTCCAAGGCCAAGCCGCCCGGCGCGTCCGCCGCGACCTCCCCGCGCAAGTCCGTCGACCTCGACTACCCGTCCCCCTCGCCCCACCCCCGGGCGACGCGCAGCCTCGACTCCCCGGCCGCGCGGCATGGCGGCCGGTGCTGCGGCCAGGAACTGCAGTACAAGCTCCCACTCCCCGCGAGTGACCCGGACTCGGAGACCCTCGCTGCGGGGTCTCTATGTGAGGCGGCCGCAGCCGGTGAGGGCTGCTCGTCGTCGCTGTCCGGGTCCAGCGTCTGCTCTTCCTCGCCCGATGACGCGCCGGATCACCATGTGTCGTCCAGGTAAGGAGCTCATCGTCTAATTCTTGGCTTGTTGCAGCCTGTTTACAGCTTAATTGCGAATTTGCTGAAGCCTGCAGTCCGCTGCCTTGCCCTGCCCTGCGCACCAGTTCAATTCTCACGTTTATGACCAGGTTGTTGAAGCTGAATTTTAGTGACACCGTCCGTGATTGGAATCGCGGAATTGGTTTATTGGAAATGCAGAGGCATTATGTTTTGTGTGAACGGTTTGTTGGAGTTGAAACTTTTTTTAGGAATTTAAGTCAAAATGGAGACTTGGCAGCGAATATTGCGACTTCGCACCAACTGCGGCTGTTGACCTCGTCCATGCTCGCTCCACTTGTACTGTCCTAAGCCACTTCATTATTTTTGGTAAAGTTTGTATCGTAGGCTGGATGTCTAGAGATTCCAATGCATGTTAATGGTTTATGGTTCAAGACATATTCATAAAAAAAATTGAACAACTTTGTGTTTTGGTGGGAATGCAGATTTGTTGCTTCTGCTAACTCATTGTTTATTCTTGCAAGAAAATTATGTCCACGAGTAAAGATTATCCTTATGTTTTGTACTCAATTATGACGTATTTGGGAGCATGTGATTTTGTTCCAGTGCCAAGTTAGTATGTTCTTATTTGGTAACTTGAATTAGCGCGTTGTTTGTAGCTCTCCGTTACGGTATTGATATGCTTCATTTTAAAATGATATCGATATATTTGTTAATGGCTCTTGGTTTCTTGGTGTATCTCTAGGTCTATGGATCCGGTTGCTTTTGCCAAGAGAAGAAATACGCCATCTGACTCACCTATGATCGTAAATGAAGACAACCACTTCATGTCTCGCAGTATGCCCCGGGAGCATCAGAAGTTTTTTGAGGTGCCTTTCTCTAATGTGAGGGAACTTAATTTGCAAAACGATGATCCTTCAAGCTGTGAAGCCAGTTGTTCACGCGGCCGAGTGTGGTGTGAGGATATATTTGATCCAAGAACGAGAAGCCCTTCCCCTGGCCCAAAAGGCCATACCTTTGCTATGAATAATGTTCATTCAAGAGAATTTGGGTTTAGCCCAAGGTCACCATTGAAAATGGTGGATGGTTTGAGGAGTCCGCCTCATCCCTTGCCACTTCCTCCAGCTTCTAGTGCTTGCTCACCTCTACCTCCATCTCCCGCTGCTTGCTCGCCTCTCTCTGCATCTCCCACTGCTTGCTCCCTCTTCCTACATCTCCCACTCCTTGCTTGCAATTCCAGTCACAGTGGAGAAAGGGGAAATTATTAGGGAGTGGTACATTTGGCCAGGTTTACCTTGGATTTAACAGGTATCATGTTTTTTCATGTTTTTGCATTATTTACCATTTGATCATCGTTTGGAATTGAATGCATTAGTGCCTTATTTATATGCTGTAAAACATGTACAAAGATGTGATGCATAAATTGTTGAATATTCAAGTAGATGTGTTTATAAGTTGACATATGAGATTATGTAGCATCTAACTCTCAAGAGATAATGCCTAATGGAAATGAACTTAACATGCTGTTCTTTCGCTCATATTTCCTTCTGCCGAATTGTCTGTATTGATTGAATGTCTTGTTGTGTTACCTAAATGTCTTAAGAAAACAATTTGCACGAGAACTCTTATATCATGACCAATTATGCAGTGAGAATGGGCAGTTTTGCGCGATTAAGGAAGTACAAGTTATTTCAGATGATCCACATTCGAAAGAACGACTCAAACAATTGAATCAGGTTACTTGATTATCTTAATTCAGCTAGCTTAGTTATCTTTCTCTGTACGGTAACAATATTTACCTTACCTGTTTAATTGACTAACATGATATTCATTTCCATATTGACAGGAAATAGATATTCTTAAGCAACCATCACACCCGAACATTGTGCAGTACTATGGAAGTGAGATGGTAAGTTTTATTTGCTAAACCTTCACATTTGTGTATGTGCAGTGCGACCATATCCAAATAATTGTTTGTGCTCTCGTTCCATCCATATTTTTACGGACAGACTTGTAAGGGGAAATGATGTCAAGTATTTATAAAGTTGAAAGAAAATTAATGATGTGTGCATTAAGGGCTCATGCACATATATAGTTAAAGTCCAATTCACGGGAAATTCAGTTCTACTTCTGTTTACTGATGATAAATTTTATCATAATAAAAATTTGTTGCTACTGTCCTTGCTCTTGAAACAACACCTTGTGTCATACTTG
The DNA here is from genome assembly GCA_947311845.1 of Poa pratensis. Classification (NCBI taxonomy): domain Eukaryota; kingdom Viridiplantae; phylum Streptophyta; class Magnoliopsida; order Poales; family Poaceae; genus Poa; species Poa pratensis. The sequence goes on from CAMZMU010000047.1 coordinate 42,281,035, forward strand.
GAACACATTGTGGAAATATTGCATGTATATGCACGAGAAGTCGAGGTCAAAACCTGCCTATATATAAAATTAAACAGTCTAAACTAACGATGGAGTAGCTAGGTTGCCCATATACTAACATAGGATCACTTAAAGAATGATTAAATGAATTCCGTTCAATGCTGCATAGACGGCTAAGAGAGAGGTGGGAAGTCATATATTAAATGGTTCTACTGCTGTGGCAAGCTACGAAGCACCGATACTTCAAAAATCTTTGTATCGCAGTATAAAACTTGTGCGATACTCCGATACGCCAATACTCCTCCGATACTCGTATCGCCCGCGTGTCCCCTTTTTCCGAATTAAAAAAAAGGAAAATAAACCTGATACTCCTCCGATTCGTCTAGCGACACGGGAGAGCCCGAACGAGCCCGCCGCGTGGAGTTGCCTCCACCTGGACTCGCGCCCCCCGCCGGCCGGATTCGCGCCCCGCCGGCCAGAATCGCGCCGCCGCCAACCAGAATCGCGCCGCCGCCACCCGAATTGCGTCGCCTCCGCCTGGATTCGCCCTTCCCCGCCACCTGGAGTCGCCTCCGCTGCCTCTCGTCGCCAGCAGCAAGGTACGGCTACCGCCCTTCTTGTTCCGTTGCCGCCTGTTGCTGCTGGCCTGCTGCTTGCTTGCGTGCTAAGTGATGCCTGCTTGCTTGCGTGCTGAACTGCTGACTGCTGAGTTGCTGCTGGCCTGCTGCCCTCCGAGCTGCTGCCTACTGATTTGTTGGCCAGGGACAGGGAGCGACTGCTGATTTGCCTGCTAATTTGCTTGCTGATTTGCTGGACAGGAGTGAGTGACTGCTGATTTTATTATTTTTACACATATACTCGACGTATCGCCGTATTGCTGTTTTTAGAAATCGCCGTATTCCGTATCGCCGTCTCCGTATCGCCGTATCCGTATCGCCGTATCGGTGCTTCGTAGGTGGCAAGGGCATGGTGGGGACATGCACATGAAATAGTACCAGGTTACTCATTTGCAGTGGTTTCACCAGGTTTTTACGCTTAATCGTACCAAAGAAATGGAGAAGTACTTGCTAACTAATTGGCTATACTTAAAACTTTCTAACTGTGTACCTTTCTGTACAGACTGATGAAACCCTTTCAATTTACCTTGAGTATGTTTCTGGGGGTTCAATTCACAAGTTACTTAGGGAGTATGGCCCTTTTAAGGAACCAGTGATTCGCAGTTATACTGGTCAAATTCTCGCTGGTCTTGCGTATTTGCATGGGAAGAACACTGTCCACAGGTAATATACAGCTTATCTAATTGTTACTCTTTTTATAGGCAGTACAAAATTGAATAAACGCTTAATAGTTCTTTTTCCTGGCAGAGATATTAAAGGAGCAAACATACTTGTTGGCCCTAATGGCGAAGTTAAACTTGCTGACTTTGGCATGGCTAAGCATGTATGCAGTTTTTCATTTCCACCCCCTCCCTACCTCCACTGTGTGTGCGTAGTACTATGTAGTTTCACTATCATAAGATTTAGTATTCTCTGGGGGACCTTCCAACTATTGATTTTCTCCTCCATTGCTTCCTATTTGGTTCTAAGTACATTCAATTTCGTTTGAGTGGCCTAGAAGAAATTAAGGCCGGGAATGCTTCTACTTTTTCTTAAAACGGAACAGTGCCTATAGTTACTAATAGGGTTGAATTGTTGAAGCTTGCTGGTTGCTTGCTGTTGTCATCCGGAAAGGCATTCAACAATTTATGTAGTCTATGTATGAAACCGAGTATGTAAGTTTTTATATAAAAAGGAGAAAATTATTTGACTGAAATTCACACTGATGCCAGATATATTAGGGTTTTAGGGAGAGATAGAGAGAGTGTTCTTACCAGCGAGGCAAGGTAGCTTGATCTCGAAAGGGTGCATGGTATTCCATTATATATGATGACTCAAACTGTCAATTTAATCTTATCTGTAAGGTAGCAATTCTTGCTATTCTATGTTTAAGGAGATAGTTGCGGTCTTTGTCTAATACTACCATATGGGCCTTGGTGGACCAGAAACAACGTCCGAACACATTAAAACACAAATTCTAGTCTATGTCTTCTTCCCCTTCAAGCCTGTTCATCTCATTACTTCTGTTGAAGCAGATATCATCTTTTGCTGAAATACGCTCTTTCAAAGGAAGTCCTTACTGGATGGCTCCTGAGGTGAGCTCCATCCTTCCTTAACACTCCACCTTGAAATCAATTTTCTTCATTACCAATTGTGCCCATGTTTTATCAAGAAAACCAATTGTACCCATGTGAGTGAAGTCTTCCCTAATACTGGAAAACACACAGGTTATTATGAACAGTAAAGGTTACAATCTAGCTGTTGACATTTGGAGTTTGGGGTGTACAATTATCGAGATGGCAACAGCAAGACCTCCTTGGCACCAGTACGAAGGGGTATGCTTCTACAGTTCTACTTAACAACTGTATTTCTAAATCCATGTAAATGTGACAAGTAACAGGCTGACTCAATCTTCTTTAATTAACCTTGTAGGTAGCTGCAATATTTAAGATCGCAAACAGTAAAGATATACCTGAAATCCCAGATATTTTTCCCGAGGACGGGAAAAGTTTCTTGAAACTGTGCTTAAAACGTGATCCAGCAGCTCGCGCCTCTGCAAATCAGTTGTTGGACCATCCTTTTGTTCAGGACCATCCAGCAGTAAGAGCAGCAAAATCCAGTGCATTGAGAAATGCATTTTCTGCTCCAGCAGACCGGAAGCATACAGTGGTATAGTTTTTTGCTCATTGTAAACTCATTTTCTTAGTATATATCTGTTCTGTTTGGTCTTCTCCTCGATAAGAAAAGCTCACTTATAGTCACTCACTGGCATGAGTGCTTTACATTTGGTTGGACTAAGTCTGGATAAATTTAACAAATAGCTAGCTGCATTTTTCTTACTTTTTGGCCATGGTATTAATAATATGCGCGCCAGATCACTTTCTGGGTGGCTTAATTCCATCGAAGATCCTCTTATATGTGCTATAAATTAGTAGTTCATGAGCAAATTGTGACTTTATTTTAGTAAAGTTAATTGCAGGATAGTTGTTTTTCAAGGAAAAAGATGGCATTGTTTGCTTCATTTACGGTATCTGTTATCCGAAGTGCTGACCATCCTTATCCCGCTCTCTCTATTGTTGCAGTCTAACAGGGAGCTTCCATCGCGGAGAAGTATTGCTCCCCTCAGGGATATAGGTGTGAGTACCGGATTTTACACAACTGTTCCTTCACCCCGTACCTCCAGGTAGGTACCGGAATGCTCGTTTCCAATTTCCAAGTCAATTCTCATTTTACCCCTCGTAGCATTATATTTTTATTGACAAAATATGCATACCTTTTAGCAGCCCCATTCCATTGAGAACAAACATGTCTCTACCAGTGTCCCCATCCTCAAGCCCACTGAGGCAATTCAAGCAGTCTAACTGGAGCTGCCTGCCATCTCCGCCCCACCCAATGCTTTCGCCTGGTGCTTCATCAAGCTATGCATTGAATCAGGCACGACGAAGTCCGGTAATTTCAGATCCTTGGCAGGACGTCGGCCCCTTGAAACTCCAAAGTCCATACAGTTCTCCAAAGAGGTTCTAAGCGTCTTCCGGGGAGATTCAGCATGATAAATGCTCTCACCACATGGTAGATGCTCAGAGATGTTCTGTCAGCAACCACTTGTAACTTCATGTTGCTATAGGCTGATTTACTGTACAGTCGAAAAGATTATCGAAGAATGAAAATGTAAATCGATATGAAATCTTATAAAAATACGTGCTGTAAATTTGCCAGTTTGCGCAAGCTCGCAGTAGTAGTGGTTATGAAGGATTTTTGTACTTCTGTGACAGATGTAGGGATGTCTTCCGGTGAAACGAAATCTGTAACTAGCTGCTGGCACACTTTGTCAAAATAGATTTCATTGGTTAAAAAATGTGAAATTTATGAGCATACTGAGCCGTTGCATTTTCCGTTGTCATGTCATTTGAGTTTTTAACTACCTAATTTTTACTGGTAAGCTGTCAAAGAAAAGTGAAGGTCCAGATCCGGACCTGGTGTTCCCCGCATTAAGTCACAAGAAGAAAACGTTCAGATTTCTGTTTGACATCAAAACTTGTTTAACGTACACAAAGTCTGCAATGGAAATATCTCAATATTTTACCGAAAAAGCTAAAAAAAATTGTCAAAAAAGAGATTGCGGTGAGCGTGGATCCGGACCTGGTGTTCCCCGCATTAAGTCACAAGAAGAAAACGTTCAGATTTCTGTTTGACATCAAAACTTGTTTAACGTACACAAAGTCTGCAATGGAAATATCTCAATATTTTACTGAAAAAGCTAAAAACAATTGTCAAAAAAGAGATTGCGGTGAGCGTGGATCCGGACCTGGTGTTCCCCGCATTAAGTCACAAGAAGAAAACGTTCAGATTTCTATTTGACATCAAAACTTGTTTAACGTACACAAAGTCTGCAATGGAAATATCTCAATATTTTACTGAAAAAGCTAAAAACAATTGTCAAAAAAGAGATTGCGGTGAGCGTGGATCGAACAAGCGACCTTCAGATCTTCAGTCTGACGCTCTCCCAACTGAGCTATCCCCGCTGTGTTGACAGATTACTGTAGTCACCTTATTGATTGGGTAATCCAGAGTGCCAAGTTCTACCCTTTCCTTGAATAATTGTACTAGTCCAGTTTTCAGTAATGAAAGATGAAAGAGTTGGAATTGATCTCTCGATCTATCATCCCGGACTTGCAGAGTTACATAGATTGACATTGGCAAACATTCTTCTGCAGAACCTTACAGCTAACAAGAATACTAAATCCTTAACTCCAACAGCACTAACTCTAATTCACCTGGACTTGAGCAGCTTCAGCAGCGCCCTGGCTTTGGCCTTGGCCCTGGCGCCGCACTGACTCTGAAGAAGCAGCAGCAACTGCGTCACCACCCCGGCGCCGACTGCTTCGCTCCGTGCCGCCCGCGACTCCCTGCACACGGCTAGCAGCGCCGCCGCCGCGTGCTCGCTGCCGTCGTTGCTCGACGACATCATGAACAAGTGTTTCACGAGCACCCGCGTGGCACCCGGGGCGCGCCACGGCCCTGCGGCCGACCTCCGTCTCCGTCAGTGCCTCCATGGCCGCCAGCGCGCTGGACACGGCGCCGCCGCCCTTGCCGTATGCCCACAACGACAGGTGCCTGAAGAGCGCGCCGACGACTCCGTGATGGATGGCGCTGCCACGCGCCGGCTCGGCCGCGCAGACCGCCGCGATCGCGCGCACCGCGGCCTCCGAGGCGCGCGGGTCGGAGGCCGGATCATCTTGCTGCTGCAGGAGCGGCATCAGAGCCTGCCAGACGCGCGGCGAGGCGGCGAGGATGAGCGCCAGGTCCCGCGTCGCCACGGCCGTGGCGATGATCTCCAGGAGGCGGCACAGGCCAGCCTTTGCCCGGCCGCTGCCGTGCTCCAGAAGGCGGACGAAGGACGCCAGGTTGGCCTCCTTCTTGAGCATGTTGAGGAAGTCGAGATGCGGCGCGGCGGCGTTCGACGGCATGAGGCTGAGCGTGCACTGCAGCGCGAGCTCCTCCGCCAACGCGCCGCGGCGATCCGTCGGCGCGACCGGGGCGGCATGGAAGACGAGCGGAAGCAGCACGCTGAGGAACCCCAGCTGGAGCATGCACGCGCGTCCGACGTCCGAGTCGGAGGCCAGCGCCAAGACCTTCTGGAGCGCGGCGATCTTGGCGGCGCTGGGGGTGGCGTCGGACTGGAGGCAACTCTTGAGCACCGCGAGCGACGGCTCCTCGTCTGCGCCCGACGACTCTGGGAGGCGGTTGTCGACGGTGGCGGCGGAGAGCCAGCGCTCGATGAGGTGGCACAGGGTGCGGTTGGGCACGAGCGCGGTGGCGTCGCCGAGGGCCTGCATTGTGACGGGGCAGGTGCGGTGGCCGTCCGCGAGCCATCGCTCGATGCATTGGCGGTCGTACGTCTGCCCCGTGCACAGCGTCACCGGGTCCGTGAAGATGTCCAGGCTGATCGGGCACCTGAACAGGTGCGGTATGCTCATCTTTTTCCTCCGCTGAGATCAACAAGAATCCATCAAGAAATGGAAGAACCGAGTGGTCGGCATCCAGAATGCAGTGTGCGCGGTCACACAAGAAGCTCTTTTATTTAACTTGCTGCAGTGCAGGCACTCACTCCCATGCCACTCCCATCAAGAATCCATGGGGACGCACAGATGTAACGTAACACAAGACGAAACCCGTGAGGTGACCGCAGCGAGAGTCACTGCGGTTGCTGTGGCTGGCCGCTATGGTTGTACTTGATGCAGATGATGGGCATAAAGCAGGCCAAGCAACAAGAGTCCGAGCTGCAGAACAAGATGGAAGTGTCACAGTTCTGGATATGGGCTCTCTCTGTCTGCGTCTCAGATCAGATGAGGGAGAAGGGAGGGGATGGTGGAAGCAAGAGCGGAGGTGTGTGCAATGGTCATGGCCGCAAGATAAAGGCCGGAGCAGACGGAGAACTTTCTCTTTTGGTGATAGTCGTAGAAAGGGAAAGGTCTGGTGATTGGACCAGTATGCATGAGGGGATAGAGGAACGGAGAAGGTTGAATACTGAAAACGTGGCGACAGTCAGAGTTGGGGACCGGTTGGAGAGCAATGAATTTACAGGTTGGAATGGCCGAATTAAGAGGCTGTAGCATTAAACAAATGGATTGAGAGGCTAAACACATGTTTCTACTTTCAGTTTACCAAGGTCAATTACCAAGACTGCAAGTGGTAGCTATTTGCAATTTGCAGCTTGCAAGATTCAGACAAATTAGGAGCCATGGCCAGTCAAAGGAGATGAAGTATTGGAAGTCTTATACTGAACTGGAGTTGGACCAAATTGCTGCACTGTAAGTAATCGAGAACATTTGTGGGTAAATGTTTTTGGCGATACAATGGAAAAATCTCTACTGTTTACATGTGTGCAATACTGTTTGCCAACTGTGGAGTGTGGACTACTCTTAACTCTGAATTCTTAGCCCTTGAGCTGCTGAACAGTACCCTTTATTGGTCATGATTGTTCCGTTTGCAGCAGATGCATTTAACAGGAGTTATGTACGTATGCTATAATGATCTAAGAACTGATATTATGAGGGAGACAAGCATAATCCATTAGATCCTTCCTTTTCTCCCTTTTATTTTCGGTTAATCTGGATTAGTACAGCTAAATACTCTTTCAGAGAATCCATTGTATCACTTTGTCAGCCAATGTTCCAACAGCACCAACATTTGCCTGCAGTTCCACGACAGAGAGAGCATCTTCCTTACAAGACAAAGATCGCTACATTGATTAAAGTATGATCTGCACAGTTGAAACTAAGAAACTAAATTGGCTCCTCGAGCAACCCACTGAGAGTAAACAATGCCACTCCGTAGGTGCTAAGAGCAACTTATTGCGGCTATGACAGTGCAAAAGTCTTGGGTTACACTAGACTTTGAGGTAGTGTACCCAGTAATGGCCAGCACGATTGCCAGAATTAAGGGGCTCAACAAGACTACCCTAGGATCATATCAGACGGGATCTAAATGAAGACACGGGAGAGGGGCATGAACAGAAGTATAATTGAGATGGTCTATCGGCTAGGGTTGTCCTTTTGGCGAGTAGCACGCTAGATGGGCGGCGATCTGTTCGGCGGATGCTGCAGGTCGATGCTTGCTGCAGACGTGGGCGCCATGGGAGTCATCCTTGCAGCCCTTGGAGAGATGCACGGTGAGCCGAGACAGGCATACTGACGAGACGTCTTCACTGCAGATGAGATGAGTGAGCCGGTGCACGGGCCAGCCTTCTAGGGATGCCGCCGTGATTTGTTAAACCTCTCAAAAGCTCGATAATTCCCATTTCTTGCAACCAATCTTGTCAATATTTGAGGGAAAAAAAGAAGAAGATCTATATCTACAATTCTAGCAACCAAAATTGATCCTCCTTTGAGAAAATTGTTGTACTTGTTAGGATGACTCCAACGGGGCGAACCAAACGGACGTGCGTTTGGTCCGCGTTTTGTCTGTTTGGGTCGGGGAACGGACGCGCGTCCGGCCCCTGTCCGCCCCTTTCTTGACAGTGCGTCCAACGGGGCGACGCATCGAGTCCGCCTGCAAGTTTTTTTTAGAGTTAAAAGGCCATATATGGGCCATTTTCATTCATTTTCATTCATATATAGGGGGGTGGGCCACAAACGGCCATTTTGCATATTATCTAAAAATAAAAAACTACTATACTTGTTTTTCGCGGGCTACTAATCGTCGTCCCCATCGAGGATGACGTAGTCCGGCTGCTGCCAGAGGTGCGCCGGTGGCCCGCCTCGCGGTGGGACGGCGGCCGGCGGCGTGGGCGGCTGCTCCTGCTCCTCATCCTGCTCCGGGAGCTGGACCTCCCAGCTCCCGCCATTGAAGGTCCAGCTCCGCCCAAGCAGGCCGGCTGGAAGGGGCGGCGCCGGTGGAAGGTCCACGTCCATGGGCTGCCGCCACCATGGCTCCTCGAGGACCGCGGCCTGCTGCGCCTGCAGGGCCTCCTCCTGCTCCCGGGCGACGGCCTCGAGGACCATGGCCCACCGCTTCTCCTCGTCCTCGATGATGGTCTTCTTCGAGGCCTCGAGTGCGGCGGCGAGCTCGTCCTCCACCTCCATCTTCACGGCAGGTGGCGGCGGCGGCGGCGGCGGTGAGCCAATCCGCAGGGACCGTGGCGTGGACCGCGGCACTGGTGGAGCGTCCCGCCGCCGCATGTGCGGCGGCAGGTCCCAGCGGCTAGACCGCGGCGGCGTCGGTGCCCGCGTGTACAAAGCCTGACGCCGCAGGCTGTGCTCGCCGCTGAACCACGTGTCCCAGTTGGGGGACGCCGCGGCGTAGGCGGGGTCGTTGCGGAGGGAGGCCGGGAGGCGCGTGCGGCGGCGCTCAACCTCCAGATCCCGGGCGCGGACGCTCGTCGGCATCGGCGGCACCGGGATCCGCTGCGGGTTCAGGTGCCAATGCTCGGGGAGCTTGACATCTGGCCATGGCAGCGGGCATGCGTGCTCCCAGTACCATTCGCAGTCCTCCCTGCGCACGTACACGCGGTCGCTCCGCGCGATCTGGGCGCCCGGCGGCGCGAGCTCGAAGGCGGCGGGGGCCTCCGGCTCGGGGGAAGATGGTGGCGTCGGGGAGGGCGTGCGGAAGCGGCGGCGGCGGCCAGACGACGACCCCGCCTCGCCGTCGTTCTTGGCCTTGCCGAGTCTAGGCCACCGGAGCGGCATTGCGGAGACGGTCGCCGGTGAGGGTTGTGGCTAGGGTTTCGGTCGCCGGTGAGGGAGCGGAGTGGGGCAGTGGAGTGGGTGGGGGCTGGCCGTCCCTATCCCCTGGCATTAAAAAGGACTGGGCCAGGGGGAGGCTGACCGGCGCCGTGTCGCTGACAGGTGGGCACTGGGAGGACCGAACACGTGGGCGCGCGGACGCGTTTCCAGTCCGCCGCGTGTCCACGCCCGACGCATTGGTGGCCCAAATATGGGCCAACAATGGGTCACGGCGGACAGAAAAACGGACCCTGGTCCGTTTGCGTCGCCCCGTTGGGCCGTGGTCTTGGCAAAAACGGACAGGGACGGACCGACGCGGACTCGATGCGTCGGCCCGTTGGAGTCATCCTTACTCTCAGGTTTTTTGTAAATCCTAGACGACTAGAATTGCCCGGAAGCTTGCAAGTTGAGGATTTGCTCCCGAAAGCGCGAAGATTGGAGAAAGCCTCAAATGGCTCAATAGAGCATCTCCACCGACAAGAGCATCCGACAACGGTGTCGGACAAGTGCTATTGGGCGCGCCGGCACGCGTTACCGCCTATTGGGAGCGGCGCGCCCCACCGGTCCCTCCCAATAGACGCTCCCACTTATTTTTTTTTTGAAAGCACGCTCCAACTTAAATTTAACTCAGCATTCTCTCAAATAAATACTAGAATAAAATCATATTGCAAAGTTGAACACATAAAATTGTTCGTGAATATAATAAAAAATGCATACAATTATTCAAATTAAATTAATTGGACCGTCAATGAGGATGGTCGGCTTCTTGTCCTTTGAGTGCCCATAGATGTGCAACTAAATCATTTTGCAATTACTCGTGAGCTGCTTCATCTCGGATTTGAGCTTTTATTGTGAGGAAAGTGGCAAAATCTCTAGGCAAATCATGATCGACCTGGGCAATGAGCTGCGCAATGCGACGAACACCTTGCGGGCGGGGAGGTCCTGGAGGCGGCGACAATGTAGCACCGGACAACAACTGCGGCACAAACGAGAAGAGACTACGAACAATACGAGGGGGGAGATAGTACGCAATGCCTGGCATGGGTGGAGGCGGCGTCCACAAGGGAGAGGGGAGTGGCGGCGCCGGCGATTCAGTAGGCAGGGGAGGAGTTCAGGCCGCAAGGGAAATTGGGGAAGAAAAGAAATGGTCTGTGTCGCCGGCCTGTGGTGCCCGCCCGTCAGGATCCGATGTGACTGCGTTGCCGCGGGTTGCCAGCGTGCCCGTTTGCCTCACTGGAATCAGGGCGCAAAGCGGGGTTGCCGGACGCTCTATTGGGGCGTGCCGGCAACTTTGACCCTATTGGGCTCGCCGCTGGGAGGAGTTTTGGTGCCGGCACGCCCAATACGTCTACTGGGAGCGCTATTGGGCGGAGATGCTCTTAAGAGAGAGGAAGTCAAGATAAGATAAATCGTAATTTGCTTTGTTTTACATGGTATCTCCAACGGGGATTGAAGTTCCCAAGAAATTTGAACTACGGGGTAAATTCTTTGCCATATAGGACTATATCACTTGGTTGCATTTTGGAGAAAATTGAAATTCCATTATTCCCTTGAATCAACGAAAAATATAAAATAATCATACTTGGCTATTCACCCTCTCTAGTCACCATCATTGATTCATCCTCAAAGCTGACGAAGACTTAGGCTCGCGCCGACAAACTTATAGAATAAATTTATAGTATTTGCCCAGTCTATGATCTAGCCAGCTCGCATAAATAGATTGGACAAACTATAATCGGTCATGCTTGAACCTTTGCTTAACTCCTCTACACCTTCTAAAACTTCAAATTAGGATATTTTGGAGAGCCCGGGCAGAAGCTCCACCAATGCGCGCATAGGCTGAAGCCCCGGTCATGTTTTATTGAAAGTCCCTAATACTTTGTAAATTTACATTAATATTTAATAAGTTTGTCACTCTTTAGTTTTATAATTCCCCAATTTTTTTTTTCGAGAATACACTCTGGAAGGTGTATTAGTCATATAGAAGATAGGTCTAAACGGCCGGTACAACGCCAAGACGTTGATTTTTTTTTTTTTTTTTTTGTATCGAGTAAGCTGCTATCATGTTATTTGTGTGGAACTGCTATAACGTAATCATCAAAGCAAAAATAAAATCTTGACAATTTTGAGACTTGGGAGACCAAAACATTATGTGCTAGGAGAAAACAGAGAGAACGCTCTCGCCCCCGCGTCGCTCCTAGAGGCGACACGGGAGAAACCCTAGTCGCGCCGCCGGGCGGCTTCTACAACCTCCCCTCCCCTCGCCGCCGCCGGGAGGCTCCGCCGGGCAAAGCCCGGGTGTGGTCGGCGGCGGCGGGGCCTCTCTCCCGGGCGGCGGCTCCCCTGCAGGCGGCGGCGGCGCGCGCGGCCCTGGCTAGATCTGGCGGCGTGGGGCTGCGGGATCCCGATGGTGGGCAGCTCGACGGCGACGGCGGTGGGGGCTCAAGCCCTGCTCCGGGGTGGTGCCCCAGCTGCGGCGGGCGGCAGTTCCGGGCTCCGATAGGCCGCGGGGCTGGCCCATGGCAGCAAGGGGGCGTGGCGACGCCTGGCAGCAGCGACCTAGCTCTTGGCACCATGGTGGTGCCGGTGACCGGCCAGACGGCGGCGGCGGCGGGCTGGACCTCCACCGTCCAGTCCGTCCTGTTGGTGGAGGTGGAACGGTGGTCTGCGCTTCCCTTCGCCGACATTGAGATTCGGCTCTCCTCTCCTTAGCGGTGCGGCCAAGGGTGGCGAAAGTCTGCCCCTTTCCTGCGGATTTCGGGGCTACCGGGTGTGCCGGGGTGAAAGCCCTGATTGAAACTGACGACGGCGACGCCTGCGGGCGCCGTTTCCTCCTTGGGGGCGTCGTCATGGCACTGCCTATGCTGTCCCACCTCGAGCGCCAGGGGAAACCCTAGCTCCGGCTCGCCGGATCGGACAGCGGCGGCACCACGGTGTCGTCCCCTCCTTGGAGGCGTTGTCTAGGTTGCTCGAGGATTCCCCGGAGTGGCAGGACGGAGTCTAGGTTGGCGGCCGCTGTGAGCATGGGCTCTCTGGGCGCAATGCACATTGTCGGCGGCGCTTCTCTATCGACATCTCCTCCAAGAAGGTCCGGTCCCGCCGCTCACTTGCCGACTCTTAGGCGCTTAAGGGTGGGTGGTGCGTTGGTTGTGCCTTTCTAGAGGCAAAGTTGGTATGAGAAGTCCTCCTTCGAGGGTGACGCGGTCTGAGAGTTCATTGTATCGCCTCTTCACCTTCGCGGCGGGAGACGGTGCAAGGAGAGCTCTCTTTGTATGGTTATGGGTTGCGTTGTAAGCCGTTTGGTGTCGTGTTTGTATCGTGTTTGCCTTCTTTGACGTTGTTCTTCTATGAAATATAATGCACCTGCAAGGGTGTATTCTTAAAAAAAAATTATGTGCTTAACGTGAACTTACGTGCTTGACTTCTCCGATCGGTTTATTTCCAACCCACAAAACTTTGCTGGATTTGGCGATTGCGTTCCTCCTTGTCAATTACTAGGAAAATTTCGCGCGGCGACACCGCCGCGCCCGTGTGGTAAAATTTAAATTTGGAAATGTTTTAATTTTAAAAGTGTGGAAATTTGAAATTATTGAAATGCAAAGAGAGGTTACGTTCAAAAATTGTTCAGATTTTGGAAATTTTTTAAATTGGGAAGTTTTTCAGATTTGATTTCTTTTTACGTTTGTAAAATGATCAGACTTGAAAGGCATTTAAAATTTTGAAATATTCAGATTTGAAAGAAATTTAAATTTTCAAAATATTCAAATTTGTTTTTTGATTATATGTTATAGACAGTCAGCATTTATTTTTTGTGGTAATTTTGATATTTTTTATATTTTGCAGTTGGATATATTTAAATTTATTGATTTTGTAGCATTTAATAGTTTTCCGAATTTGTTTAATTAAGTCTGATATATTTTTTATATTTTTTCGGTGGTTATGTATGGAAATTTATGGAATTTTTTCCATTTTTTTATTTTTTCTTAGGGGGAAAACCTACAGGTTTGAAAGTCATTTTTTTTAGAATATGCAAATTTGAATTTTGAGTTGGAATGCTGAAGTATATGGTTGTATTTTTACATAAAATTATACAAATGTTGGCCAATTTGAATTTGAATCATTCATACATGATTGTATTTGGCCATTTTTTTAGCATTTTGATATATTTTTCCCGTGGTTATTTGTGGTTATTTAAAAAAAACAATTGTCAGGTGGGATCCACCGTGACGTCAGGCTGACGTCTATGGTGGCTATGGCGGGCACGGCGAGCAGAGCGCTTTGTTTTTTTTCACAGCCTAAATTATAGCAAATTTGAAGATTGGAGAGAATTATGTTTATGTCTGTGGAAATAAAAAGGTTAAAACATGAAAGTCGTTCGGAAGGATGATATTCATCTACTCGTGCAAGTAAAATTTGAACGGATAGCTGAGTGCGACGAATTTGACAAATTTCATCAAATGTTTTTGCGAGTTTGGATCCAAAATTAATGAGTTAGAATCGACCAAACTCGAAACTGATGACGGGAATGGAAGCTACTCGTCGGCGCGCATATATTTCGTGTACATATTATCGCGAAAAGGGCAAAAAAAAAAAAAAAAATTGGAGTGTGCGTACTGTAGCTGCTACAGTACGCGACGCACTGTAGAAGCGCGAACTGTAGCCGCTACAGTGCGCGGCGGCGTGGAGCAGCGACGGGAGCCCAAAGTGGGTCTGCTTTGATATATAGGTTTTACATAAAATTATGAGAAAATGACACAAAACTACCACATTTGAGGCTGAGTTCAAGGATAACTACCACATTTGCGTTTTTTGCCACATAAATACCAACTTTGGGGCTGGGGTGTGACGCTGAGCACTGATTTTTGCCTGTTAGCGTTTTAACCATGTTTCTGCCAGGTGGGACCCGTTGTCAGGCGTGACGTGGCAAAAAGAAAATAAAAAAAGAGCAGGTCAACACCCGCCGCCGTGCACAGCCTCCTCGCCGACGCCGCGCCTGCCTCCTCGCCGACGCCCGCCTCCATCCGCGCCATTGCCGCGCTCGAGGACGCCGCCCGCGCCCGCACTTGCCCGAACTCGCCCGCGCCATGGCCAAAGCTGGAGGAGGTCGCCCGCGCCCGTGCTTGGTCGCGGTGCTCGTCCAGCAGCTCCAGCCGCTACGCGGTGCTCGTTCTGTCGACGGCGACGGCGCGCGCCCGTCCAGCACCCTGCCTAGCCCGTCACCACCGCGGATGACGCTGACAGCAGCGACGGGGGATGTCGCACAGCGTCACCACCGCGTCCGCTCGGCCACTCCCCTCCCCTCCCTCCACCACTAACAGCAGCGCTCCGCCACCGCGGTCCGCGTCCACCCGGGCGGGGCAGGAGCGACGCCAACGTGCGCCACCCGGGCGCGCAGCCGTCGACGGCGTCGGAGGTCACCAGGATGCGGATCCCAGCGGCGCCGCGGATCTCCTGCAGGAACTGCCGGCAGTGGCCGCAGGGCATGTGGGAGACCGCGATGGCGCGGAGCGCGGGCTCCCCGGCAGCAGCGGCGTTGGTGTCGTGCCTCGGCGAGCTCCTGGCGAGTCGCGGGCAAGGGACGGCGAGGGCGCGGGCACCGGCGAGTGGCGGGCGCGTGCGAGCGCCGGCGCGGGCAAGGGAGGGCTCCGGCGTGGGCAAGGTCGTGCGCCGGCCACGGCGCAGGCGTGACCGCTGGCCACGCGCGGGAGAGCTCGGCCTCCGGCCCGGCGCTCGTCCCCTCCGCCGCCGCGCTCCGTGCCCTTCCCCTGCATCTCGGCTTCCGGCCCGACGACCGAGCTTGCAGACGCTGCCGCCGCCGCCGCCCGAGATGCGCCTCCCCGCCGCCGGCGGCCGCACGCGCGAGGTGTTCGACGAGTGGAGGCCGGGACGGACGGCGGCGCGCTCCTGGTGCTGGGCTCGCCCGGAGCAGCAGGCAGGAGGCGAGGGCGTTGACTTCATCTATTTTCTTTTCTTTTTTTGCCACGTATATCCGACAAGTGGGTCCCACCTGTCAGGAAAATGGTTAGAACGCTAACAACGATGAATCAGTGCTCAGCGTCACACACTAGCCCCAAAAGTGGTATTTATGTGGCAAAAAACGCAAATGTGGTAGTTATCCTTGAACTCAGCCTCAAATGTGGTAGTTTTGTGTCATTTTCTCTAAAATTATACAAATGTTGGCCAATTTGAATTTGAATCATTCATACATGATTGTATTTGGCCATTTTTTTTAGCATTTTGATATATTTTTTATGTTTTTCCCGTGGTTATTTAAAAAAAAATTGTCAGGTGGGATCCACCGTGACGTCAGGCTGACGTCTATGGTGGCTATGGCGGGCACGGCGAGCAGAGCGCTTTGTTTTTTTTCACAGCCTAAATTATAGCAAATTAGAAGATTGGAGAGAATTATGTTTATGTCCGTGGAAATAAAAAGGTTAAAACATGAAAATCGTTCGGAAGGATGATATTCATCTACTCGTGTAAGTAAAATTTGAACGGATAGCTGAGTGCGGCGAATTTGACAAATTTCGTCAAATGTTTTGCGAGTTTGGATACAAAATTAATGAGTTAGAATCAACCAAACTCGAAACTGATGACGGGAATGGAAGCTACTCGTCGGCGTGCATATATTTCGTGTACATATTATCACGAAAAGAGAAAAAAAAATTGGAGTGTGCGTACTGCAGCTACTACAGTACGCGGCGCACTGTAGAAGCGCGAAACTGTAGCAGCTACGGTGCGCGGCGACGTGGAGTAGCGACAGGAGCCCAATGTGGGTCTGCTTTGATATATAGGTATATTCCCGGCTCTGGCCGCGTTAAAATACCAGCCGACCCATCATTTCAGCGTGTAGAAAACAGAAAAGTTATGTGGGGTGTGAGGTAAACCCAATTGTCAAAAGCTCTTATTTTGGACCCTAGCGAGTTAGGTAACTAACTTCTTCGTTACTGGAACCACACCGGAAAAGGAAAAGTAAAAGAAAGTGCCTAAGTGAAGATAATCAAGTGCTTACTTCAGTACATGCGATCGCCAACTGTAGCAGTCACCAGTCAGTTGAAAGCAACAGTTTTTAACTTTTAAAGCATGTTCTGGAACCACAGAATAGTATAAGTCCAGGTGTGGTTTTCTTCATCTAAAATAATGTGTGGTTTTCTTTTGGGATCAAACAAGCACGTACATGCATGACCAAGCCAGCAGCGTTAAAGTGTTCAAAGACTCCTTGGCTGCTGTAAATTTTCGGGGCAGATACAGAGTCACTGTTGGAACGTTAACGTTATGGAGAATAGTACAAAAGAAAAATGCGACTTGGAGGTTAGACAATCCTCCAAGCAGTTTAATAGAAGAATTTTCGGTGAGTACACATGAGAGAGCGGGCGCTCGCAGTCGAACTCATGATCTCGCGGGCAGGGAGGTATCAGCACCTCCTAGCTATTCCGGCTATGCTTCGGTTCTCAATTATGGAGAACAATACTTATTAATTTCCGGAAAGTCTCTTTGCTCCAGTGATCTCTTCATTTTAAATTGTTCAAAATTAATATTTATAAGTTTCCAGAATCTCTAGGCATGGCCAATGATATATCGTAAAAGCATGAACAATTGTAATGCAAAATTATTTATATCAATGGCTACATAAAAATAACAAAATCAGATAAATTTGGATATTTGAAAATATGCATATTCATCATTTTTGCGTAGCTCAGAATACAAAGTATCTGAAATTGAAATTTTGCATATTTGTGGGATACACCATTGGCTACATTTGGATTTTTTTCTTGTTTGAAACTCTTAAATATCATTTTCGAATTGTTTTAAATAGCAGGATCACTGCACTCGAGAGCCAAAAATCTCCACTCTTACATTATTATTACATTATATTTTTTGTGAGAAAAGAACTACTGTTGTCTCTATGTTCTGAGACCAGAGAATCTTAGACGTAACGTCTATTCTGTACTTCTGTTCCTATATCGTAAGGATAAAGTTAGGCCATTGAGCAGGAGTGCCGGATGCACGTGTGATGTTGGGTCGCTTGGGTGTTCTGGTCAAAGTTTACTTGTGGTTTCGTTCGATCCAATGATCGATGCGTGCATGGATCTTCTCCTGCCGAGAGCTTTGTTGACCAGTTTCCCGATAACAAATGATGCCAAGGCAGGAGTATCGTTCGAGAAGCTCTTGAAGAATGTAAGCACTGATAGCGTTGACTTACTTTTCCATATGACGGTGGATCGATCGATCATGCTTTACCTTAGATTTTGTAACGAGCACGTTTTTCTTAAAGACAATAGAAACGTTTTATGGTTTATGCACCACGAGGTCACGGAATGCGCACAATCATGAGTTCGTTAGAAAAGTTAATGGAGACAACAAAAAGGACCTTGAAATGCCACGACCTCTTGCCCCATACTATACCAGGTAGAAAAAATATCTATAGTTTCCATAATATAGATAGTGCAACAAAAATGTTGTGTACTTCATGCAACCCCGAATAGGGATGAAAACGGAACGGAAACTTTTCGACTTTTCCGCGGAAAAAACGGAAACGGAATGGAAATATGGAACAAAATTTTGCGGAACAGAAACGGAAACTTTTATGCGGAAACGGAAGCGAAAACAGAACAGTGTACTCCGGCAGAACGACCACGAAACGAAAATTCCGTTTCCGCTAATACGGAATTTTCGGTTTTTTCCACGCGATGCTTTCTGAATCCAACAGGCTCAAAAATTCTAGTGGTAATATTTAGACACAAACCAAGAGCAGAATAAAAAAAAGGATCTGAAACACCCATGTTTAGGCCCTATATAATTGCATATCATCTCCCTCTCGAGTCGTTTCTAGTTTGTCATTTCAGTGCTGCACTAGAGTTAGGGACAATAGTATGTATTTTTAATGTTGTCATAGTTGACAACTTATGCACACTATATTATATAATCGTGACATCTTATATTTTATTTCATCTTAAAAACTTGACAATTTTGTTGGTTTGGTTGAGTTTTCCTAAATTATTTAAGGGGTCTCTTAGTTCCGGTAAACATCTACTTTATGTTCCGTGTCCACACCGTATTCGGTCTGTTTCTGTTTCTGACAATATTTATTTCCGTATTTATTTCCGGGGTTTCTGTATTCGTTTCCGCTTCGCAAAAAAAAGTGTCACCACTCAGTTCCGTCCGTATCCGCTCCGAGTTCATCCCTAACCCCGAAGATGTTGTCCTACAATAATGGAAATTTTATTGCACACCATATTGAAGATTCATTAATTCGAAAACCTTTCAACACAAGTAATGGCATTACAACAATAATATAATAGAATGTGTTGCATCTAAAATTTTCAATATGGAAGATGTATCACCAAACAGAGTATGCTACAATAATGAATTGCACACTCCTACAACTACATGATATAGTACAACCAAGATTCAAGGCTGCTACTACCGCATGGAGGATATATTTCCAGATCCAGAGAAAAAATTAAACTCGAAAAACAAAGCATGATGTTGCAACATATTTTTTGTACCTGAGAACACCCACCAAAAGGAAAGACATCAATACATAATTGCTAAGAGAAATGACCAACCCAATATCACAAAGCAAACTGTAACGAGAGATGATTGTTAGTTGGAAAATCAATGCAGCTTCAATACTAAAATGAAACGTATTTTTAAGCCCCAGTTTTTTGTCGAATGTCTGACGGGTCATTTCATCAATGGTACATGTCGTCCAACACTACGTCACATCGGTGAAATGTCGTCGACACTCATGAGCTCACCAGTATGATCATGGGATGAGGCGCACTAAGCCATGGGGGTGTTGAGAGATGAGGTGGGCACTCGGCAAGGAGGATCTACAGTAGTGGGCATACGAGGAGGGGATGATGAAAAATGTGTTGTTTTGTCCTGTTTAAATAAGGCGGTTCATTTTTGTACGATGTTTATTTGCGGGCGGTTTTTCTATTGATGTTGCAATTGTATGTTTGACTGGTTGTTGTGATACAACACAATTTTTTCGTATCTTGTTGTAGTATAGAAAACACCTATGTTGTAGTGTTGCACATTGCGGTGCCTCATGTTGCATGTTGCACTACTTCAATTAGACGGTGGGGAGCTGTTTGGTCCGATGATGGCTGAGACATCTAACCTGAATTGGATTAGAGTATAGACACTGATGTCCACATTTTAAAATGGTTAATGGCGATATGGCCTGAGACGCTAGAGACAAGAAAAGGGTATCCAACTGTAAAGATTCCAAATCAGGGTCGCTAAAAATTGCATGAGTCGCCCAAAAAGCTACATGAAGGTCCCTGTCGTGTCTCGGAGCACGGACACCGGGAGTAGAGGATACCCCTTTTATTTGGTTCGGTATGGGGCGCAGAGGAGTCTAATGACCTTCGACTCCTAGGAGGAAGTTCGTGAGGATATTGCAAGCACGACAGAGACACAATGAGTTTTACCCAGGTTCAGGCCGCCCGAAGGCTAAAAGCCTTACTCCTGCATGTTTGGATTGATGTGTTCTTCATGGTATGGATGCAAGGTGTTCTCCGGGTAAAAACCCGGGAAAGAGTTGGTGGAGGTAGAAGACGAGCAGATCCTGACCCGGAGGAGATCACCTCTCGCCTCAGCTCGCAAGCCCTAGCTACCTTCTCTTGCTCTAGTTCTAGACTAGCTTGGATTCGGCCCTCCTTCCTTGGTGATTTTGGCCCTCCCTTTATAGACCAGGGGGCTGCCACAGGTGGTCACACAAGGAGAGTGATGGGTTTTAGGCGGGAAAAACCCCTTAGTGGTGGTGGTGGCAATCAGGCGATGTGGCCTCTCCTAGGCCTTTCCTTCCTTGCTGGTTTGGTGAGTCCTCCCGCCTTTGGGGGGAAATCATAGCAGGCAGGACTCACACCCCCACCATGGCTGTACCTTGACAACATCATCCATGACGTACTCCAGCGCCTTGATCTTCTTGGCGCCCAAGTCTTTCTTGATCTTTTCCTTTAACTGATGTTGGCATGCTTATCCTCTGTTAGGACGAAGGAGATCATCCATTTCATGCCTGAGCATGAAAAGGGCCTTGCGCGTCCTTCGGGTACTTCTCCTCCGCGGGCCTTGATCATGGCCTCCGGA
Organism: Poa pratensis; assembly: GCA_947311845.1. NCBI lineage: Eukaryota > Viridiplantae > Streptophyta > Magnoliopsida > Poales > Poaceae > Poa > Poa pratensis. Next base: position 42,301,454 of record CAMZMU010000047.1, read on the forward strand.
CGAATGACCCCGGGAGGTTTCCCGGGTCTTACGTCCTTAGCCGGCTGAATGCTGATGCCGATGTTGCCGGGTTGTCATGGGCCAGTGGTCAAGCCCACATGTTTGGTCGATGAAGTTTGGCCTTGTCCATCTTTCTTTTTGGTGGGCCCACTGGTGGTGGACTTGCTTTGACTGCAACAGGGGAACCCCATGTTCCACTGTTGTGACAGTCCCGGCTCAGCCGACTGACTATTGAAGAGTCAAGTTGATGAACCACAATCTTGTGTATGTGAAACCAAATGTTGATGCTTCGTACAATGTTGATGAATGGATGTAAGCAATTTTTGGTGATCATTAATTGGAGATGTGAGGGAGCCCTTTGTTGCAGCGGCATGCTCTTTCCTCCCTTGTATTGTGAGTGCTTCGGTGGCTGAAGTGCAAGACGCAGTTGCACTTGCACACAGTTGCAACACAATTCAAGATGAATTAGATTTCTTCAAAGTTGTGCGTAGAATTATGTGGGGTGCCCCGGAAGGTGTAACTCATGCAACGTCCAAGGAAGACGAAGGAGCAGCATATAGTCTTGATGTTCTTGCATCTGGCCAGTACCTAACATTTTATCAAGTTTCCTAATTAAGAAAAAAGGTTGGGGATGCAGAGTCCTAACAAGGGCTAGGGCGATGAATCATGAATCATGAATGGCGTGGTGTGTGAAGCGCGAGTGCGTGCGTGCCTGTGTGATCAAAGACTTTGATTGAAAGTGTAGGTTCAGTCCTATAATAAGCACGGTGTGATGGAGCTTCTTGGCTTGTGTCCGAGAATTCACAACTTGAGCGCGTGCGGCCGGTTGTTGTCCTATGTAGGTCTCTATGCTTTAGAAACTGAAATTTCTAATTTTGTTATTTTCTAGTGGATCGTTCAGAATTCAGATCATGATCGGTTGAAATCAACATATTCTGCACGATGCAACTTCAGAAGTAATACGCGCTAGAAGCCTAGAAGTAAAGAGCACGGCTGCAACGTTTGGTTCAGAGATCATCTTTCCACCACCCCATAGGCCCATAGTGTAAATTGATCAGTGACCTATTCCGGAATCAAACATGGCATATGGAGTATTACACAACGAGCATCCAAATTACAGGCACAAATCTCCACCCATTGCCGGTATGTTGCACAAATCTGGTGTTTGTCCTTCCACTGTTGGTCTGTTGCAAGCTGAGCAACAGGGTAAGACTGTTTTCATCGAACGACGGTGCAGAGAACTAGCAGAATCTTAAGAAATGCTCGATTCAGTGTATTGATTGATTCAATTTTGCAGAAAACAGATGCTTCGCTCAGATACCACACACAAAAGATGTCAACTGCAGTTGCTGGGTCCGAGTGAAAATATATAGGAGATAAGATTTACATCTCACTGAAGGTGTATAGAGATTTAATCTGAAGAAACAATTGCATCAGTCAGAAAGGAGGAACTGTAAGCAATCATATGCGAGAAGTAACAACGGAACAGGATAACAAGAATAATCTCAAATCTTGTCGAAGTTCGATGCACATATATTCGTCAATTCGTTTAGAATAATACAATATTTTCCAAGAAATAGACAAGCAGAAATACAATTGCTAAGATTTATACATAGAGAATTCAATATCTCTCCGATTACAAATGTCTAAAATCCCAAGGCTCGCTGATGCCTCCCGCGGCTGATCCGGCTGGCGCGCGAGGAGCACGTGCTGGCGCTGCTCCTCTGGTACGGATGGTGACGGCGGCGAGCCGTAGATATGAGCGACTCGGCGTCAGACACAAGGGGCGACGGTGGTGGCGTACTGGGCGTGTAGTCCGGCGACGCGGCGTGACTGGTAGGAGTCGACGGCGTATAGTCCGGCGACGCGGCGTGACTGGTAGGAGTCGACGGCGTGTAGTCCGGCGATTCGGCGTCAGACAGCAGGAGCGACGAAGACGGCGTGCTGGGCGTGTAGTCCGGCCACATGCGCGACTTGGCGCCAGACTCCGGGCGGGACGAAGACGGCGTGCTGGGGTGTAGTCCGGTGGCATGCGCGACTCGGCTTCAGACTCCAGGAAGGACCGAGACGGCGTACTGGGCGTGTAATCCGGCGAAGAGGCGCTGCTCGGAGTAGTCGACGAGGCGTAGTAAGGTGAAGCAGCAGAGGACTCTGACGGAGTGTAATCCGGCGACCCGGCGCGTGGCAGAGGACTCGACGGCGAGTAATCCAGGTAGGAGCCCGCGGGCGGCGGAGGGCTGGATGGCGTGTATCCGTAGGGCTGGCCGCCTACGCCGAAGCCCAAGAAAAAGGGGGCGCCCGTCGGCATCAGCATCAGGCCGTAGTGGGACGGCGGCGAGGACGGCGTACCCGGGGTGTACGACGGTGGCGAGGTGACGGAATCGGTGCTGGCGCAGAACCCTGACGCGAGAGCCATCATCGCCGTCTGTATCTCGGAATCAAGAATCGGAACGCGTAAGTGTGGCCATCAAGAAGTGGAGAGAGAAAGAGGCTGTAGAGGAAGAGCGAATCGAATAGGATCGGTGGGGTGCGGTTGGGATAATATCGATCGGGGGGCATGTGGTTGCGTGGCGGTCACGGTTGGCTTCGTCGAGTTCGTCCCGGACTCGGATTCGAAATTTGGCGGCAACGCTGTGGATTCAGCTACAGTTTTTCTCTCTCTCTCTCAAACAAAAAAGAGAGACAGTTTTTTTTCTCTCGAGGGGAGATCCTGCGGCAGCTAGCTATGGACGCGTAACTCCGAGAGTCTGGCCTCGACAAGGGTAGGCCTGATGGGTTCATGGGCCGAGGCCTTTATTTCTCCACCTCTCTTTTCTTTTTCATTTCATGGGCCGAGTACCTTCTAGGAGAAGCCTCTTGTTGCCGAAAGAAGTCTAGATAACCCCCCTAAGTATTGGGTTTCGGCCGGAGAACCCCCCTAAGTTTAAACTGGGGCATTTAACCCCCCTATCTTTGCAAAACCGGACAATAAGCCCCCTGACGGTGGTTTTGGCTGTGGAAAGCGGTTTTTGGTGAGATGGACGTGCAGACCTCCCTGCTCTGCTTACTCGTCTTCCGCCGCCGCCGGCGACGGAGGCCAGCCGCCCCCGTCCACTTCCCTGCTCTGCTTCCTCGTCTTCCGCCGCCGCCGGCGACGGAGGCCAGCCGCCACCGTCCACCTCGCTGCTCTGCTTTCTCTCCTTGCCCTTGGTCGCCGGCTGTTGCAAGAGTGACCGCTGCCGCCATGAAGATGCACATGCCGCACCTGTCACTGGAGCGGCGGCTGGCCGTCGTCGCAGGATAGCAGCAGCGAGAGCTTCAATGTCTCATCTCGGCTGGAGCCACTGGTACACGCAACGAGCTGCAGATTAGTCACCATACTGTACTCTGAAATCAATAACCACTGCAACTCTGCATTGTGCCATACAGTTTGCACTTGTGCTTAACCTCTGAAACATCAATTCAGGCTGAAAGGTAAACTGGCAGATGGTGCAATCGCTCCGGCAATAATGAACTGCAGTACATGGGGTAAATGCAGGCTTGGAGCTATGAACAATGAACTGCAGTAGGTCTTTGCTTCATCAGGATCAGCTATGAACAATGAACTACATGAGCTATTACAGAGACACAAGATCATGTTGTACATGTTGTGCTAGATCCCAATCGGGATGGTGGCATTGAAAGATAGATGGCTGGTTCAGATCTCATAATTCATGTCGGTCAGCAGGAACTGCACCTCGCCGCCGAAGTGGTGGGTGCTGGTGAAGACTGAAGAGCGGGACCAGCACGTCCCTGTAGTCGTGGTACAGGTTGCCCGCGACCGCGAACCGGCCGCTGGAGAAGAGAAAGGCCGGGACGGAGTGGTTCCGGGTGCACAGCACCAGGACCACGGACACGGACTCGCGCTGTCGCGCACGTCGCCCATGGCCACAACGTCGTGCCGGCGCGCGTACGGCTTGGTGCGCCACTCCTTGTCCAGCGGGCTGATGTACAGCTTGGTGCGCCACTCCTTGTCCAGCGGGCTTGGTGCGCCACCCCCCGCGCCTCCGGCCTTCATCCGCCTCTGCCTTGCCGAGACGCCGGAGCGCGCCACGACAGCGACTGAGGAGGTACTGCTCTTGCCGCCGTCGTCCTCCTCGGCGACGACGGCCCGCCGGCGGCCACCGCTCCGACGACTGTGGAGCCGCATGGTCATCTTCATGGTGGCGGAGGTGATTTGCTTGCGGGAAGCAGAGCAGGGAGGTGGACAGGGCGGCTGGCCTCCGTCGTCGCCGGTGGCGCCGGGCAGGAAGCGGCTGGTCAACGAATTGGTTTGGTCGGACGTCCACGTCACCAAAACCGCCTTAGATACAGCAAAACCACCGCCAGGGGGCTTATCGTCCGGTTTTGCAAAGATAGGGGGTTAAATGCCCCAGTTTAAACTTAGGGGGGTTCTCTGTCCGAAACCCAATACTTAGGGGGGTTATCTGGACTTCTTTCTCTTGTTGCCGGCGGTGGCGGTGGGCGATTACTCCGGCGAAGTCTGCCGCCGACGAACCGCAAGGTGCCCTGCCCCAAGAACACTCGCCTCATCCGCTTTATCTCACGCATTTTTTACCTTCTGTCAGTATCTTCTCCAAACAGAAACATCGCACGCCCGCGCCTGCTTACTTTGAATTGTGGTTCGCTCCGAGGTTTGCTTACCTGAAATTGCGGTTCCCCGTCATGTTGGATGCTTTGGTAGAGGTCCTTTGAGCCGTGTCTGTCGTAACAGGAGTCGAATTGGGGAGCGGAGGGGGAGATTTTGAAAAAAGAAGTCGCTGGAATGTGGGTTAAGAAATTTAGGGTTTTGTTCAAACTTTGCAATCAGTTTGGTTGGTACCTGATCTTCCTGGACATTATTATAGGGGATGTCACTATAATTTCCACGCTTCTGTTTATATCTGATAGTGATACTATCAGTGGTTTAGGAGGATAGTGGAAGTCAGTGCTCAAAGATGACATTTGTCACTGTGCTGTTCTTCAGTTACCGAACTTGGTCTGCACCTAACCTTGTTCTTCTGCTTGGCCATATCTAGTGTTTGTGCTGGTGGATTGTCATTTTGTTGCACAGTTGAATCCAAGCTGTAGTAAAAAAATTGGAAAATCTAAGCACGTTCTTCAATGCGCGTTGGATTGCGCAAACTGAAACCAAACATCTAGGTAGATGTAGCGTTTCAGAAGTTCAGTCCTGGGATGTGTTTCATGGCAAATTTCAGGTGTGGTCCTGGAGAATGGGCAAAGATTGAGATGGCACCACATTAGGTGTAAAGTGCTAGTGAGATTATTGATTATCTCCTCATCCTCTCTCATGTCAGCTAATTAACCCAAGTTGTTCCCTTCAGATTCAATGCCCCCGTTCTTCCTGGAACAGTCTTCTAGTGGTCCTATGTTGCTTTGATGCAATCTAACATAATGAGTTTGGCAGGATTGAAACAGACCTGGCCACTAGCCCCACATATCGACGAGTTCATTTCTATCATTGACATAATTGGTGCCCAACAGAAGAGAAACACATGCATGACACTTGGCCCCATATGAAGTTTCACTTAGTTGCTGATGCGTAACTTCACCTGAGGAACACAACATGTACTTGTTGAAAGCAACATAGATATGACTCATCTATAAAGTTCTCAATTGTTTTATCCATTGTAGTAGGTAATGTATTACAGGTTTTGTTTCTGTCCTGCCTAATTTCCGTTTGAAATGGCTTTGCTAGCAATCTTTTCCATGAGTGGTTTGCTCATTTGAGAAAATGATACGCACTTACTTGGGATAATGGTTACATGGTAAAGCATGTGCTGATGTGCACTATGTTATGGAACCTTTGTACAGAAAAATGTAACTGTGTGGAGATCAATGGGGGCGCATAGTTACTAAACATAGGTAGTGATAAGTAGCGTAGAGGACTCTTTCCTATTTCTTTTGAGTAACTTGAGAATATAATAGCACATGAAACGTGATATACTGTTAATTAGCAATTCCATTCAAATTCTAAAAGACTAGAACACAGTAATACATACATTTTTTTCTTCTGAACATTAAGTGTCATTAGATTTCGATGCGGAGGGGACTCTGTTGATTTGTTGGTGTACAAATTATGAAGTAAAGTCTCAATGCCAACGGACCTTCAATTTCTAGTATTTGACTTTTATATCTCATAGTTTGACTCGAAAGGCCTGACATCTGAAAAGCTAATCAGCATACTGTTTCTCCTTTTAGGGAGTCATGGAGAATCACTTGGTGTATGGTCTTATCTCTTCGTCACTGGATGATCAGGTTCTCAATTGTGGTTAGTTCAAAATTTCTAATCGTTTCAGTTACTTTATCGGTGTATGAAGATCCTATATTCCTATTGCTGTCAAAACGATGGATTTTTTCTGTAAATAATATATGGCCTTGTCTCATTTGGCCTGAGCAATATCATGACCACACTCGATACTGTCATTTCAGAGAATGTAGAGCAATGACTTGAAATATAACTTTATTTTCTTCTATTTGTAATGTCAGAAGGTGAACTTCACATCGATCTCTTCTCGTACAGCATCAATAGGAAATTAATTACATAAACCACTCAAATGATAACACATGTAAACCACAAACATAGTTATCATTAGTTTAGTTTATATCTTTGTATATCCATGTTTTTCTCCTTCACTTATGTATGATGGACCATTGCAATGTCAGCATGCATTGAAGCCATTAAAAGTGACGACAGACATGCTGAAACTATGGATGGAGGCACTACCAACTTCTCTTAGGACAGACAAGAATTATATCATAGCATTTGTGGGGTTGGATTAAGAAGTCAATAACCTTTTTGGTACTAAAAAGTTACTATAAAATGATTACTGATCTAAAGTCAGTGCACTATGCAGTGTCCACTGCAACTAAACAAGTTTACAAACTTCAGCAGTTACCTGATTATCAAGTAACTGATTTGGCAAATCTTAGCAGTTCACGGGGGTACCACTTCTCCACACATGCACACTTTCTGTCTGCAATGCACACACATGTACATTATCACCTTTTGGAGCTTATCTCATTGATGACATCAATAGCAATATTCTTGCACAAGTTCCAACCACTTTCTTTTTTATCCCTGTGATCTAAAAACATAGGTCTGACCCTATTTGACCTTTGCTTTGTGGGCACAATAACATCGTTCACAACACATAGAAACAGAATGAGTTGGAGGGGCAATATTCAGGCACAAGCATTGCCTGCATCTCTCCAAAACCAGTCCTAAACCCCCGAAGCCACTTTATGGTGCTCACTGTTGACTTCTTACAATGACCACCCAGGACATTCCCTTTGTTATTAAGAATAAACAGTGCTTGAGTAATATCTGATAGAAAAGAGTATCCATTACACACTAATATTCCGTAATAGTTAAAGCATATTAAATTTGTTTCATGCACCTTCTTGGAGGAGAATAATTACATCTCTGGTCTAGCTGGAGTGAATTAGGTTTAACCCCTATCAGATCATCTGATCATCAAGAAAGAAACTTTTCTTATGAGAATCATCATGATCAGATGGCATGATAGGCAGAAGACCTACTATTTGAACCGTGGTAACAAGGGTTCTAATTTTTTGGCAAACTGACTTCATCATAGTCATCTAGGGACAGGAACACTTCGTCTAAGCATGAAAGCTCCATATCCTCCTCACTGAAGCTCACTTGCGCATTGCAGCTCGACTCGAACACCCGACATATCACCCAATTGCTGGATTCCTGTAATGATCATCGATGCATGTTGGTCACTTTTGTGATGCATATATAATGATGCTAAATGCAGAGTTAGAAAAATGCTAAATGCAGTAACATGTATGCAGCACTCACGTTGTCTGAGTGGCCTTTCTTCTTGTGGGACCGCTTGCGTGAACTGCCTGAAGTGCTGCTACTCCCATTCCCATCAAGTAAGTGGTACTCATGCATAACCCAGTTGGTTTTGCTCGACTGAAAGGGCTCTTGTCCAATGGAGAAGATGAACGTCTTCTTGAGGCCAACACTAGAACCACCGCTACTTACCGCCTCCTCGGCGCCTATGGGATTCCATTGCCCATTTCTTGAGGTCCTACTCTGTGTTGCGTGGCTGAAGAAGTACCACTGGTTCCCTGCTTCAAGTGCTTTGCCTGGAAAAGAGTTATCAGTATCAGGACTCAACATTAATGATGTGATGCTATGACTTGTGATAAGTACAAGAGATTGTGAAAGAAACTATTAGGTGCATACCATTCAGTTCCCATGGATCATAGCGATTCAGAGGCAGGGTAGGGACAATATCAGGACGACATGGGAGGAGAGAGGCCTTTCGGCGCAGGAAATGGACAACGAGTTCTTCGTCGGAGGGGAAGAAGTGGAAACCAGGAGGAAGGTTTGTAGATCCACCCATATATGCTGGGGTGCAAGCACACTAGAAGTAGATAGACTAGAGGCAGATGGAAGGCCGTGAGGAAGGAAGATGAAAGCAGGGGTGCTTGCTTCACGTGTGTCTTAGTGGTATTTATAGGGGCTGTATGCGTGCATATATTTGTATGTAGAGAGAGGGAGAGACGTGCAATTCAAGGAGTGTTTAAAGGTTTTTGCGGCGGCTGCAGGGGGTTGCTTTGGAAGCCTGCCAACTTAAGTGCCATGCTTTCCTTCCTCTCTATTTTTTATATGGAGGAAACTATGATGCTATGCAAAGACCGATGTTGGATTTGGACAGAGGAGTATCTCCTATTTGATGTCCAGAGGACTTACTGCAAATTGGTGTGCTATTTAGTAGGATCGTTATGAACTAACAGGGCTCATCAATGCATGCATGCATGGTGCCTCATCATGTTCAACATATTTTATTACAAAGCTGAATAGCAAGCAGACAGTTTCTTGTCTAGCAATGATGCTGGTTTGGGTGTCCTTAATTAGGATAGTCTTTTCACGATGCATTTGATCGTTGACTCCTCTTGGATATGTTTTGCATGAGCATTTCATCCAAAGTTTCAATGGCAGACCCTTGCACCATAATCTAACATAATGCTTGTGTGCTACTTTAGGTACACTTCAAAATACCATGTCTGCCCAAGAGAACTGTCAATATAGTGTAATATCATGTGATTAGCGTTTTCTCAATTCTCGCATATGTCCATCCATATCTGATATCTCGCCGGAGATGTGAATGACGAGCTAGGTGAGATGACAGAATCAAGAATTGGCTTGGTTAGGTTGCACGCACAATTAATGTGAAACCTCATCTTGCAATCAAATTATGGTGCTGATTAGATAGAAGTTTTGACTTTCTCTCTTATTTGATGTGTGTTATATATCGTGTAGATATCAAGCAATCATGCAGCAAATAGAACCTTGGATTTTTTGAACCAACAAATAGCACCTTGATATGTTTTTACCGCTTCTATGTATGCTTATGAGTGCATAATATGCTCCGCAGCCCCAACATATCAGGGAAATTTTGACATAATAAAATATATGAAATAGTTTCGCATGCATCATTTTTATGTTTTAAGGCAATACCAGATATTCCGCACTCTTCAGGTTTTAATAGTTTGTAACTTTGTCTAATGTACAGTAGCCGTGTTGGTCTTAGTGAAAATGTATATCTGAACTCTGAAGTGAACTAGTTAGTAAAAGAACCCCAACTTGTAATCGAACAATCAAGAAATTCTTTTGGGTCTGAAGGCTATCCTAGGCTCACCCTTTCGTTATTCCCTCTATTGTCAAACTGACTTGCCCATGTTTCTTTGCCCATATCATGACAGCTAAACTTCTCACTGGGTGATATGTGAAGGAAAGGTCAGGTCCAACACAATGGGGGCATCATCAACTGTGTTCTGAAATTACCATCACAAATGGCTAGCGAGCGTCCTATGTCCCAGTAGTGGGTCTTGTGAGTGCCCTCACTGTATAAATTTTGTCTGGCATGGCTGCATTCCTCATGTCACGCAGTCGTCACCCGGCCTTCTCCAGCCATATGCTTCTTTGTACATCTTGACCATTGTTATAATGATCCTCCAGGCATCCTCCAGAGCAGAGCAAGTTGCAGAGAGTTCAGTGGAGTTGTGGCAAAGTACAAAGTGCATCACTTGGAGATGAAGCCACTCAAGCTCCTCCCGTATCCTTTTCGCCCATCAATTTTGTGCTCATGTCTGCAAACTGCTTCATCAATCATTTCAAGTTACTTCGCTGGCTCAGTTAGCAAGAGACAGGGATAATTTGGCAGACATCACCATGATGGCAATGATCCATGAAAGTGACACGAAGCTGTTGAGTATTTTGGTAAAACACTAACCGTGTTAAGTAAGCCGTAGCCCAATCGGTAAGAGACACATCTGCCTATGGAAGAGAGGCTTATGTATCAGCTGGCCAGGAGATTAATTTGGGTGGATGCAGTTTGGATAAGCTGTTAATCTCTTCAGTGATATGCTAACCACTGCAACTCCCTAATATTTGGTGAGATGCTTATCCTGATGCATGCAGTCTACAAGCTTAACAACCCTTCTGATCATCAGAATCTTCCAGGTAAGTATCCTAACAGCTCAATCCGTGCCCTCATATAAAAGAAAGAAAGGAGAGATATGATAGTCAATCATTTCATGGTGCACACACTCATGCATGCACACACTAGACACTACTCGCTACACTTTTGTTCTACCTTTCTCTCCAGCCCTTCTCTTTATTAAGGGATTTTATGCATGCTGTGTCTCTTTATGGCAGGCCATGCCCATGTAAGATTGGGCAAAGTCCATGCACCACTTGAAGCGCTGGTGCATGCAGAAGAAGTGGTGGTGTGGTGCTGGTGGTGGCATGGCAGAAGCAGCACACGTAGAGGTGGGGTGGGTACCTGATCCCCGGAGAGAAAGGCCCACGGATCATACGAAGGGGAGCTTCTGTGGGGCTGTCCGCTCGTGTGACGTCCTGATGACGCAGTTGTGCATCTGCATCCTCTGTGTGGCAAAGTAAGCAAGGGAACAGCTCGACAGGATCTCCAACGAGTGTCTTTACACTATCAACTCAGCACATGCATGTTTGTTCTTTCATATTCTTACGTTAGGACTTGAGTAATCCTGCATCTGCATTTCCATGATCTGTTTTAGATTGATAGACAGATCAATTGTTGCTGTGTGCTTGAATTAAATTTATAGGTAGGTACCAACTACCGTCCTGAATTAGTTAACATGATATCAAGTTATTAACCTATAGATTTGCATGAGAACGTGCTTGGCATGGATACATATGAACCCATTTTTGGAACTTAGCAAAAACCACATTGTACAACATTTAAAAATTGCGGATTCAAAATTCATTCGTCTAAGAATAGGTAGAAACTTGTATATGTAAAATTTCGTAAAAACATATGATGATCATTTGCGACCTCCTAAAAAAAATCACAAAATGTATTTTGCACTACGAGTTCGATCAGCTGTAACTCATGTACTGTATCCTTCTTTATAATCATTTTTTTTGTTATTTCACAGCTAGCAAATGGTCATATTTATTACCAACATTTTCATTAATTAGTTTTTAATTACTATTCTCATAACTTTTCAAAACTTGATGTTTCTGATTTTCTTCTTTCTTTTGGAAAACTGGTTCATGTCTACCCATGTTCTGAAAATTCCCCACCTCCATCTGCATATGCCACCTCCGTCCAACTTTTCATCTGAGCTCTCAACTGGGGCAATGTGTGCTTCATCATATTACCCTGAAGTTCTGGGTATAACCTATCTCGCGCATCGGGCATGGGTGGGTCTTCCACTCCTCTGCCTATCTATCTTGGGGGCTCGAATGTGCTCTGGCCTCTGCCCGCTGAGCTTATCCCCCTCTGCTACTTACTGTTGCGAGCACCACCATGTATGGCGTCGACGGCACTGCCATCCCAACATGCCATCATCTGGCAGCGCACAGTGGATTGGTGGGCGGTGTTGGAGCAACAGCAGGCCGAGATCAGCTTCCTTCCTGTTCCTCGGCTTCTTTCTATTCCACCCCTAGCTTGCACTGTGAATCTGTGATGAGCATTATTTCTTCAGTTCTCCGGCCTCTTCCTTGGCAAACCGAAATAGACATCGATCGAACTGTTTTTTATTTCCTTTTGCACTGGTTGTTACATCAGTGACACAATGAAATAGCACATGTACTGTATGTTACAGTACGCTTCAGTCGCTTCTGATGGATGGTTGCTTCATCTCCTTATACATGTTCCCCGTCTCCTCTCTCATTTCTTTGTGGTCACTGTTGGACTGTACACGTGTCTCTCTTCTCCATCTTTTCTTGTTGACAGGCATAAAGGTGCCCATAACTGCATGTGAACCACAGAGCTTGAACAATGGTGTTGCTTGTGCTAAACTAAACATCGTTTGCAAGACCCTGAAGAAGGGAGGGAGGGATCGCTGTCGTCGGCAAACGATCCGAAAGATTGCGATGACACCATGGAAGAAATATATCCCACACGCATTGGTATCTTCTTGGTGTGCAGCCCTCTTTTTTTTTGGAACTATTACCGACGTGTACTAGCTAGCATGCAGTTTCTTTATGATTACAGGACTTCGTAACAGTGAAACTTTCAACTGTAACTATCATTGTCCCAACATATTTAAATTACTATTACGCGTGGGAATTGCATTTAATTTTCACCTTGATGATCCAGCTTTTTGTCTGAAAACTACTTCCATTTTTCTACTCAAGAACGGCCGTCTTAATCTTAATGAATGCCCTTTTCTCCACCATATTATTCTTTGCTTTGGCTCTGGCTTTTGATTTGCCTTTGCGCCACCATCAAGGTAAGAATGCATAATCAAGCACAAGCCCTGCGGGAACCGGGATGGGCTTCGATCAGCGGAACACATTGGATGCAACAAGCTATACATAGAGATGGATTCAATGGAGGTTGTGGAAGCCCTCTCCGATCCAAGGAACCATCGGGTGATTGGCACAGCCTTTTTGGAGGAATGTCGACTGCTCATGATAGGGTTTGAGTCCACAAGACTGGCACATTGCCCAAGATAAGCAAATAAGGTGGCACATACCATAGCTAGGTCGCCAGTAGTTGAGAGAAATGTCTGGATCAACGATCCGCCGTTATTTCTGTATCCACAATTGGTGTGTGATCGAATGGATCCAAGGAACCATCGAGTGATTGGCACAGCATTTTTGGAGGAATGTCGAATGCTCATGACACGGTTACGAATTTATTAATAAGGTCGAATGTTTCATCCCCGTGTATCATTTGCTTGCTACCATCAATCACTCCACCCATGAGAAAGGGAAGTGTGAAGACAAGTAGCAAATGGCACGGTCCGCTGTTTCGGCTACGTTAGTTGGGGAAGAAATGAGAAAGAAATATTAGTTTCGGCAAATTTTGAAACATATGGAGGTTGATCGAGTAATGACATCCCCTAGTGTGTCGAGTAGGCCAGTTGCCATACCCGTAGATGAAGATGAGGAGACTGCCACAGTCGATGGTCAACTTCTATCTCATCTTGTGGGGGAGGTAATAGAGATGGGATTAAATGAGACAGGGATAGGGTCTATTTATGACCTGCAAGCCTCTGGACGGAAATCTAAAGCCATGTAAAAGGCGAAGTTGTCTAAATCTCTAAGGGTTTCCCGATGAATGGCATATTTAGAATAGCAGAGGTCTTGGTGACTTGGCTAAAATTTTCATATTGCTCAGTGTTTTCGGAATTATCAATTCGATTTTGTGGTAATTTCAGAAAAGGTAGACGAGATTTTCTACTGAGTGTTCTTAACTGCCTGGTGGTTTTGATTTCAACTGGCATTGTCATCCGCCTCGTGATAGATCTGGGGGCATTTTACTTGGCGTTAAATCAAATTTTATGGATGTATTGACAGTCTCAGATGGTGAGTTTTATATTAAATTTCACATCCGTAACAAGGCTGATGATTTTTTAAGGAGTTTGCTTGTTGTGTATGGTGCTGCTCAAGAGGACCATAAGGCTGAGTTTCTGCGTGAACTGGTTAATCTTGCTAAAGATAATACACATCCTATTCTCATAGGAGGGGATTTTAATATGCTTAGATTCCAGTACGAGAAGAGAAGAGGCCGGCTCGACAACCATTCACCCTTTCTATTCAACGTTGTCATGGACACTTTGGATTTAAAAGAGGTTCACATGACTAGAAGGCAGTTCACATGGACGAACAACCTTCCAGAGCCGACATATGAAAAGCTGAATTGTGTACTGATGGAAACTGATTGGGAATCTAAATACCCATTGGTGTACGTGCTCTAGAACATATAGAGGCCTTGTCGGATCATGCCCCAATACTCTTGCCGAAACCACATGATCAGTGCCAGTTTAAGTTCGAATTGGGCTGGTTACATCGTGAGGGTTTTGATGAGTTGGTTAAATAGGTATGGTCAAAACCAGTTGTAGGGGTAACCCAATTCAAAGGTGGAATAACAAAATGTGCAATATGCGTACATACCTTAGAGGATGGGTTCGGCATACAACTGGAATTCTTAAAAAAGATAAGGCTCGCATGTCGGCCATTATTGATGAACTCGAAGAAAACACGGAAAGGCAACCGTTCTCTACGTACTAGATTTAAGTAAAATGTCTATCAAATGCACAAATACCACGTCTATTACGTGAAGAGGAACTCAAACGGTACCAGAGGTCAAAGGCTCAGTTTATTCTTGAAGGAGACTCGAATACAAGATATTTCCATAATGTCGTAAATGGTGGACATAGGAAGAATCTTATTCACTCTCTACATCAAGACGAGGGCCTAATCCACAAACAAGAACAACTGAAGAATTACATCACAAAATATTACAAAGGTCTGTTTAGGCTCCGAAGGAAGGGAATTTCACCCTTGATGAGTCTAGAACAGATGATATCCCCAAGTTTTCGACGAGGAAAATGCCTTTCTTACTGCACCTTTTACCGAGGAAGAAGTAAAAAAGGTTGTTTTGCAGATGGAACGTAATAAGGCACCAGGTCCAGATGGCTTCCCAGCTGAGTTTTATCAAAAAAATTGGGAAGTCATTAAGTCAGACCTATTAGATATGTTCGGCTATCTGCTAGACAACTAGATTTATTTTGCCTTAATTTTGTGGAGATCATTTTGTTACCTAAAGTTGTTGAGGCAGAAAGAATACAACATCATAGACCTATCAGCCTCCTTAATGTAAGTTTCAAAATCTTCACTAAAACAACAACCATTCGTTTGAACTCGTGGCAGATCATGTGGTTAGACGTACACAAACTGCTTTTATGCAGGGTAGGAATCTATACTTCTTATAAAGTAAAACCCCACTAAGGGGTCATTTAAGTAGTCTATCTTGACATGCAAGCTATCCACATCACCTACTATTTTAGACAATCAATTATCCATGTCATCCCCACTAACATTTATTAATGATTATATATATTTACATGCAACATATCCACGTCATCAACTGTTTTAACTTTTAAGCCATACAATTGTACATGTCACCAATTATTTTTTAACACATCACACCTCTTTATTCATTCATAATAAAAATTACATCATCAAGCAAAAGAGTTACTATGTTTGGGATGGATTGTTGTCAAATAAACAACTATTTCACGTCAATTAAATTTAGCCTCTCAAATACAATTGAATCTCTCATACTATTATCGACAACTTCTATTTTTTTAAACGGGATTTTCTCGTCAACTTCATATTTCATGTGTCTTATAACTTTATTTACACGTTAAATGTTTCTAAAGTGATTCCCGTCGCAACGCGCGGAGTATTTTACTAGTATCCTTGATGGGGTAGTTATACTACATGAAACAGTCCATGACATGTATCGAAAAAAAACTTAATGGTGTTATTTTTAAAATCGACTTTGAAAAGGCCTATGATAAGGTCAATTGGTCTTTCCTCCACAGACTTTGAGAATGAAAGGATTCTCGGAGGAGTGGTGTGCTTGGATCCGTGATTTTGTTGCTGGTGGTAGTGTGGCTATTAAATTCAATGATGATACTGGCCATTACTTCCAAACAAAAAATGATGAAGACAAGGTGACCCTCTATCGCCATTACTATTTAACATAGTGGCGGATATGGGTTAGCTGTCATGATTGAGCGGGCCAAAGTGGACGGTCAAATTGAGGGAATGATACCACATTTGTTTGATGGCGGGCAAAACTGGACGGTCAAATTGAGGGAGTGATCCCACATTTGGTTGATGGCGTGCTTTCCATCCTCCAGTATGGGACGATACGATTCTTTTTATGGAACATGATTTTGAAAAAGCTGAGAAACTGAAATTAATTTTATCAGTGTTCGAGCAATTATCAGGGTTGAAAATAAACTTCCATAAAAGTGAATTGTTTTGTTTTGGTGTGGCCTAGGACAAAGCTGCTCATTATGTAGAACTATTCGGATGCGAGCAAGGTCAATTTCCTATTAAATATTTGGGTGTACCAATTCATTATCGGAAATTGACAAATGCCGAATGGAAGCAAGTCGAGGAGCGGCTTCAAGCGGGACTAAGTGGTTGGAAAAGCAATTTACTATCCCTAGGTGGGAGATTGGTGCTCATCAATTCAGTCCAAAGTAATATGGTACTATACATGATATCATTCTTTCATTTGCCCAAAGGGGTCTTAAACAAATTAGATTATTTCCGATCAAGAGTCTTTTGGCAAGGGGATAGTGAGAAAAAGAAAAATCATCTGGCTAGATGGGATGTTGTTTGCCGACCAGAAGATCAGGGAGGGCTGGGTATTCATGACTTTCAGGTTAAAAATATGCCCATACTAGGGAAATGGCTTTTTAAGCTACTTTCTGAAGACGGGATCTAGCAAACACTTCTCAAAAGAAAATATATCGGGACAAGAGATTTGTCACATATTTATTGGAAACCCGGCGACTCTTAACTTTTGGGCGGGTATCATGGCGAGGAAGAAACACTTCTTTCGCTTTGGAAAATTTAATATTAAGGATGGATCAATCTCCATCTCTATATAATATTGTCCTTCATAAGAGAGATAGACTAGCTACGGTTATGCAGTCATCGCCGTCAAATGTGTAGTTCAGACGAGATTTGGTTGGAATGCCCTAATAGGACGGTTGGCTTCGGTACAAATGTCGCAAGGGTTAGATAAATTTCGCTGGAATCTATGTGAGAATGGAAAATTCTGAGTGGACTCCATGTATAGAGCATTGGATCATTCCGAGTGTTGGATGTATGCCCAAGAGGCAATGATAATTAACATCTGATTCATAATTATGATTCATGATTCTATGCTATAACTGATGTGTCTCCTGAATGTGAGATTCAGAAGAAAAGTCACAGACACGTGTAGAAATATGGACAGAATAAAGATACGCTAGTCTTGCCTTTAGACTAATTTGTTGATTGCTAGATGACCATGTTTTCCTGGTCATGGACATATTTTATGTCAGCATCAATAAATAGCATATTGTTGGTGGAAACAATATGGCTGGGTAGACCCAGTTCTGTTGATATGCTAAGAGATTCCTTTACGATGTCTTTGGTCCTTAGTGACATATCACAACAAGGTTATAGTACTAACACGTCCTTAAACCATGAGGTTATTAAGGTTGTACATGCACGAAGAGTTGCTTTGGTGCTATCAAGTATCACACTGTAATAGGGTGATCAAAACGGTAGTTAGTGGGTAATCCCAAAGGCGTTTATTAATCTTGATGTTCCTGTCGTGTCTCGTTGCACGGACACCAGGAGTATATGATACCCCCTTTTAGGTTCGGCATGGGGCGCGAAGGAGGTTGAGAATCGTCCTCTTGGGCGGAGTCTAGATCAAGCTCTCCTCTCCACGATCAAAGCATGCAACCAAAGGGACACAAGGAGCTACCCAGGTTCAGGCCGCCCGGAGGCTAAAAGCCCTACTCCTGCATGTCTGGATTGATGGGTTCTTCATAGTGTGGCTTACAATGGAACCTCCCGGACAGGGTACCCGGAAGGGTTTTGGCTGGAGGTAGAAGAAGGACAGATCTTGACCCGGAGGAGATCACCTTCCTCTCTACCTTCGCAACCCTAGTCTAGTCTTGCTCTGGTTCTAGCTTGTGTTCGTCCTTGCTTCGACCTCTCCCTCCTCCGTGCCTTGGTCCTCCTTTTATAGGCTAAGGGGTTGCCACAGGGTCACGTGAGGGGCGTGAGGGACCTTCGGGGTGAAGGACCCTCTTCATCTAGTTTAGGAGGAGACGTGGCCTCTCCTCAGCCTAGCGTCTCCTTTGGGTTAGGTGGGAGCGTCCGCCTCGGGGTGGACAGGAGCTGACACCACCACGGGACGTGCTTCCCGCCCGCGCTGCCTTCGCCTTGTTTTCCAAGTCTTCCGTGGTGAGGTGGAGTGCTTATCCACAGGGACGTGGCGAAGTACCCGAGAGGGAGCCTGGCCTCCTGCCGGGAACTCGGGCTCTCGGGTCCTTCCTGGCCTTCTTGCTTAGTTCGGGGACCCGGAAGGTCCCCAGGACCGGAGCCCTTAGTCGACGTAGGCCATGCGTGTCTTGACGGTGAACCCGCCAGCTTGACTTGAGTCTTGGTCTTGTCCATCTTCATCTTGGGCCCACATGGCGTGGACCCACTTTGGCGGTACTAGGGGAACCCCATGTTCCACTGTTGCGACAGTAGCCCCCGGGCATGGTCCCGGCGGCTCTTGCTCCAGCTGCCGGGGCCATGGCCTAAAGATAGGTCAAAGTGGGTCCCCGGGAACCTGGTCTTCCTTGCTCTGCTTCATTGATGGCCTTGAAGGTCTTGGAGTTACTCCGCTCGGGGGAATAACTGCGGGGGCCCCCTCGATTCCCACTAACAAAAAAACCGAGGAGACGCTTGACAGAGGCACCGCCGTGGCTATAAAAGCGAGGCGCACCCCTGGCTTTTTCGTTCATCTTCTTCCTCAGTCCAACTCCAGGCCTCCCCACAAGCTGCCAGCACCAATGGCGAGAGCGAGGAGAGGAGTTGGGCGCCCTCGTACTTCTTCAGCTGCTGCGGAGAGTGGCCCCTCCACTCGTGGTCGAGCTGTTCCGCGAGGTCGTGGGATGCGCGGTCGCGGCGGCCGTGGAGGCCGCGGCACCGCTGCTCCCCCTCCTAGGAGCATGGTTCATACCAGCTTCGCGCCGTTCGAGTTTGTCGTGGATCTGAACCGCAGGCCTCGCAGCCGGCTTCTCCTGCCGGATTCCTTCGCGATGGCGACGGAGGACATCGGACCCTCCGGCTTCTGGCTGCAAGTGGAAGGCTGCCCCAATGGCCCCTCCTGGGCCATGGCGGAGCGCACCACTGAAGGCGCCATGCTTCTGGGTCCGGGGTGGAAGTCGTTCTCCCGTGCCCGCCGCCTGTCCAGGGTGCAGTGCTTGGTGTTCCGGTACGACGGAGATGCAACGCTCTCCGTGAAGATCTTCGGTGTCGATGGCGGTCACGTGGAGTGCTGCATGGAGAGCAGCAGCGGCAGCTTGAGCTCCTACGACGAGGATGAAGATGAGGAAAACTCATCTGACATCAAGGTCGAGGGGAGCTCGTCTTCCTGAAGGCGAGGAGCTTCGGACGGGCGCCATGGAGATCTCGTTGACCTCCTCCTTGGCGGCCTTGACGACGTATTTCTGGAGGTAGCGTCTTGCATTGTACGGCGGTGCTCCTTGCTCGACGGGAGCCAACCATTTTGTTGTAAAAAAGATCGTCCCCTTGTAGTCCTTGTAAATGAAGAAGATCTTGTTTTCCTCCTTGTCTTCGTGTCGCGTCCGTGTGAATGGGAACGAGTTTTTTGCAAAACGCGCTCCCATTACTGCAGCAGCCGTGGCGTCAAGGGGTAGGTGGAGCGTGGGAGGCCTATAAAAGACCATCCAGACTCCAACCCCTTTGCCACATCTTCTCACCTTGCTCCGCTCCTCTTCTTCCTTTGCCTCCCCGCGTTCCGCAGAACAATGTCCGGCGAAGCAGAGAGGGCCTTGTCCGATGTGTCGACGGCGGAGTCCGTCTTCCGAGGAGCGGCAGAGGCACCCAGCGAAGCTGGAGCCCGAGCCACTAGAAAGGACGAGGTCGTTCCTCGCCCTCGGGTCTCCTTGGTTTTCCCCGCGGTGGGGAACATCGCCGGTTCTGCTGCCATGGAGGCATCGGTGGCGCTGGCGACCCGGAAGGACACCATCAAGATGGAGCTGTGCAAGGAAGCCGCAGGCAATCAGAGATTGATCCACCTCCTCTGCGACCTTGACGATGTCTTCAAGGTAAGGCTGCCTCGGTTCTGGTAATACGACCCTTGGGAAGATCCTGCGCCTTGACTCGACTTCTTCCCTTCGTACAGGATGAGGAAGACATCATGGATAAGTTCGTGGACCACGTGCACCTCCTCTGCAGCCAGCATGTGTCGGGGTTTGCCCGGAAGTTCCCCGGCCCGTGGGACCCCTGAAGATCCTGTGCGAATGCCCTCCCTCATCCCAGGCGTCCCCGGGAGTCCGGAGTTCACCCGGCAGGCAATAAAACAGATGTCGGGGATGTAATCCCCGGTACCCCAAAGTGGTTGTGTTAACCAGGTTGTTAAAAGTAGAAGATAAGGAAAAAAGGGGGAAGAAAGCATCCCGGGCCGAGGTATCCAGGAAGGCACCGTTGGGCCGAGGTATCTAGTGGCTCGGGTGGGCTGAGACCTCGGGCAGACTCGGATGGGCCGAGCTTCCCAGCAAGTTGGAGTAGACCGAGTAGTCCCCAGCAGGCCCGTCGGCTCATATCTCGGTGGACCGAATCATTTCCAAGACCAGGGCGGGCCGAAGTATTGCCATACTCGGTTGGGCTGACCACGCAGCACCGCTCCGCGTAGCCCAGCAGGCCGGGTCCTCCATGCTTCGGCTGGACTGAGAGGCCGCAGCCAGCCTCGGAGCGGCCCGAGTTAGCCATACCTCGGCTAGGCCAAGGCTGCGCCAACCTCGGTTGGACCATCAGCGCCAGTGCCCCTCAGGCGGGCCGGCCTTCGTTGATCTCGGGCGGAGCAGGCCGAGTCTTCTCCAAGGCGGGCCGAGGCTCCCAGCCTCAGGCAGGCCAGGGCAGCTCCTCCACGACGGGCCGAGGCTCCCAACCTCGGGCAGCTTCTTGTCTCGGGCTGGATCGGCATCCCCCAGTAGTTATCGATCGATGGAGACATCGATCGGAGCCACATCCAAGACCGGCCTCTCCAGGCCGTGGTTAGCGCCATGCTCGACACCTCCAGGCCGAGGCTCGCGTCACGTCCGGCGTATCTTAGACCGAGACTCGGGACGGAACGCCACCTTGGCTGCTACCTCTACGCCGACACTCCAGCACCTCGTCTTCGACCGGATCATCTCCACCAACGCTACTTCAACCGGGGCATCCCCATCCGAGTCATCGCAAATATCTTCATCGTCAAGTACAAGATTCCCCCGGTAACCCGCCGCGGATCCTGGAGACAAGCACTAGAAGACAACGGGAAGGATGGACGGGACGTGCCAGACCCATCCCCATGACGCAGCTACAGTGCGGACAAGACCCCAGTAGTCAATTCAGCATGACAAGACCCCAGTAGTCATGTCAGCTACAGTGTACGTGAACAATGTTTCTTGTCTCCTTGTCCCCTCACTTGTCCCCTGGGCACCTATATAAAGGGCACCAGGGGGAAGAGGTGGAGGCAGCTCCCGCGCGGGCTCATTTCCCCCCTTTGGCTTTGCTTCTTCTTCTTCCTTGAGCAGTTCTTCATAGCCAGCTCCATACAGCTCGTGGAGCATTTGTATCCACCGCATATGAGATGAGAATACACCAAAGTAGGATAGATGCTGCAGTAGGGGTTTTACCTCCTCACGAGGGCCCCGAAGCAGGGTAGATCTTTGTGTTTGCAGTTTTCTTCGTGTGCGATTCCATCGCGCAATCCCTCCCCGAATCCTCAAGCATCCGTTCGGCCCCAGACTAAGCCATCCCCATGGCATCTGCGTGATTCCCACCACGACAGTTGGCGCCCACCGTGGGGCTGATAGTGGCGCTTGCTGGATCAATTCGGACGGGACCTTCGTCGTCAACGCGGGGACTCGACATCACCATTGTCCCCCTCGCTCAAGCTTGCCGCTGTACGCAGTGGCTGGCGCAGTCTACACCAACGGTCACCATCAACAGATCTGGGTAACTGCCCGCCGCTTGCCCAGGTCATGTCGGTTTTACCGATCCAATCGGCACCAACGAGGCTCAGTGAGTATTTTACTTGGTACCGCGCACAGATAGTCAATCTCAAAAATAGCTCGGGGACTGCCCCTTCATGTTTGCTTAGTTGTTTGCCCCGGGAGCAAAGTGTTTTGACCCGGGAACTAGACAGTCAGTCAGTTTAGCTTCTGCTCCTAGATAAGTAAAGTGACTCGGGGACTCTGTTGAGTCCGAGTTTGCATCCTCGTGCGTGATAGTGCTACTGGTTTTACTTTCCGACATATGTTTTAGTTCGTTGTCTCTATTAGTAGAACTGCTATTCCCTTTAAAAAAAATCATGATATATATGCTGGACTAACATTGAAAGGTGGTATCGGTTTTTGCTGAGAACGTTCGTTACCGGGTTACCTTGAAAATCCGAGTTACCTGGAAATCCGAGTCACCTGAAAATCCGGGTTACCCTGGAAATCTGAGTCACCTGAAAATCCGGGTTACCCTGGAAATCCGAGTCACCTGAAAATCCGGGTTACCAGGAAATCCGAGTCACCCTGAAAAACCAAGTTACCCTGGAAATCCGAGTCAAGTCATGGAAATCCGAGTCAAGTCTTGGAAATCCGAGTCAAGGTTGGAAAGTCCGAGTTAAGTTCAGGAAATCCGAGTTAAGGTTGGGATCCGACATATATTGGTCATATCCGGCATAAAAGTGGCTCAAACCGAGATATTGATGGCCCAGGCCGACATATTGATATCCAGGCCGGCATTAGCATTTTCCTCGACTGCTCCAACAACACTGCCTTGTAAGTATCAGTTATATGTCTGCATTATGCTTCTAGATAGTCTCAAACAGTACTCGGGGACTGCCCCCTCTTTTCTGTCTTGCTTAGTTGTTGTTTCCCCGGAGCAAGATGTCTTGACCCGGGGACTGGCCGGCCAGTCAGTTTACTTTTTCTTCTGTATCTGTAAAGTAACTCGGGGACTCGGTTGTGACCGAGTCTATGTCTGCATGCATAGTTTTGCTACTAGAAGTAATCTCTGTCACATGCTATAAGTATTTCCGCCTGTTAGTAGATTCGTTGTTTAAATTAAATATCCAATGTGTATATGCCTGTACTAACGTTGAAAGGTGGCATCGGTTTTACCAAGACAATATTCATCATCAAGATCATGGTTATGTTGGTTATCTCAAATCACCTAATATATCATGGCAATATCGGTATTCTCCAGATCGCCGTTTATTTAGGTTTGCCACAGTATCACGGCATCATTCCATATCTCAGATCGCCGTTTATCTCGGTTCGCCAACATATCAAGGCATCACTCTTATATCTTCAAGTATCTCATGAGTGCTGTTTCACCAGCTTATCCGACTGATATGATTCTTCTGTTATCCAAGTTTGCCAGAGTATCATAGCATTACTATCCCGGTTCAGTGAGTCGAAGAGTATTCCGACTCACTGGGCATACTAGGTTGAGATATATCTCAAACCGGCATAAGGCAAATGCCTATGATGGCAAAATGCCAGATTAGCCAATGACGGCTGTATGTGCTGGACCAGCTAAAAGCTGCCGACATATCTTTTCGGTAACGCCCAGAGTGGCTAAAAACCGACATATGAGATATGCCCAGAGAGGCCGAGATACCGAGACATATGAGATATGTCCGTGCAGACATATGCTCCGAGACATATGAGTTATGCTTATGTCAACTCAGCTCAGGCTGATGACATCTGATGTTGGTAATACGCCCAGAGTGGCTAAAAACCGACATATGAGATATGCCCAGAGAGGCCGAGGTACCGAGACATATGTGATGTGCCCAGAGAGATACGTACATGCAGATTTATGTCGGTCCAGCTAAGGCTGGCGACATCCGAGTTTGGTAAAGCCCAAGATGGCTGAAAACCGACATATCTTGGTGCTCATGCAGGCATGAAGATGCGTATATGGAAGTTCTTGGTATGGTTATTTGTTTTTGTAAGTCTGCGCGCGACTCTGCGAGTCCCCCGCAGCCTCGGGGACTCATGTCGGGGATGTAATCCCCGGTACCCCAAAGTGGTTGTGTTAACCAGGTTGTTAAAAGTAGAAGATAAGGAAAAAAGGGGAAAGAAAGCATCCCGGCCGAGGTATCCAGCAAGGCACCGCTGGGCCGAGGTATCTAGTGGCTCGGCTGGGCTGAGACCTCGGGCAGACTCGGATGGGCCGAGCTTCCCAGCAAGTTGGAGTAGACCGAGTAGTCCCCAGCAGGCCGGTCGGCTCATATCTCGGTGGACCGAATCATCTCCAAGACCAGGGCGGGCCGAAATATTGCCATACTCGGTTGGGCTGACCTCGCAACACCGCTCCGCGTAGCCCAACAGGCCGGGTCCTCCATGCTTCGGCTGGACTGAGAGGCCGCAGCCAGCCTCGGAGCGGCCCGAGTTAGCCGTACCTCGGCTGGGCCAAGGCTGCGCCAACCTCGGTTGGACCATCAGCGCCAGCGCACCTCGGGCGGGCCGGCCTTCGTTGATCTCGGGCGGAGCAGGCCGAGTCTTCTCCAAGGCGGGCCGAGGCTCCCAGCCTCGGGCAGGCCAGGGCAGCTCCTCCACGATGGGCCGAGGCTCCCAACCTCGGGCAGCTTCTTGTCTCGGGCTGGATCGGCATCCCCCAGCAGTTATCGATCGATGGAGACATCGATCGGAGCCACATCCAAGACCGGCCTTTCCAGGCCGTGGTCAACGCCATGCTCGACACCTCCAGGCCGAGGCTCGCGTCACGTCCGGCGTATCTTAGACCGAGACTCGGGACGGAACGCCACCTCGGCTGCTACCTCTACGCCGACACTCCAGCACCTCGTCTTCGACCGGATCATCTCCACCAACGCTACTTCAACCGGGGCATCCCCATCCGAGTCATCGCAAATATCTTCATCGTCAAGTACAAGATTCCCCCGGTAACCCGCCGCGGATCCTGGAGACAAGCACTAGAAGACAACCGGAAGGACGGACGGGATGTGCCAAGCCCATCCCCATGACGCAGCTACAGTGCGGACAAGACCCCAGTAGTCAATTCAGCATGACAAGACCCCAGTAGTCATGTCAGCTACAGTGTACATGAACAGTGTTTCTTGTCTCCTTGTCCCCTCACTTGTCCCCTGGGCACCTATATAAAGGGCACCAGGGGGAAGAGGTGGAGGCAGCTCCCGCGCGGGCTCATTTCCCCCCTTTGGCTTTGCTTCTTCTTCTTCCTTGAGCAGTTCTTCATAGCCAGCTCCATATAGCTCGTGGAGCATTTGTATCCACCGCATATGAGATGAGAATACACCAAAGTAGGATAGATGCTGCAGTAGGGGTTTTACCTCCTCACGAGGGCCCCGAAGCAGGGTAGATCTTTGTGTTTGCAGTGTTCTTCGTGTGCGATTCCATCGCGCAATCCCTCCCCGAATCCTCAAGCATCCGTTCGGCCCCAGACTAAGCCATCCCCATGGCATCTGCGTGATTCCCACCACGACAACAGAAGACAGATCTGCACAGCCAGGAGCCCTGAGCTGGCCTTAGTAGCATAGGCTAGATATGTCTCCAGGGAAAGCTTCGACTGAATGTAATTCAGAATTGTAAATTCAGAATGTAAGTTCAGATGAATGCAATCCTAGGGCTCAACTCCCGGGGTCATTTCCCAAACCTCCCCTTGCACTAACGCGCCGTCAAGTTTTCTGAGGAGATCTCTTAAGTGACAAGTACTCTAACCGCCTGCACCGGTAGCCGTACCCCTAAGAGCGCTATGCCTTCCGGGAGTCCACTCCACAGCCACGGGTACTAGGCCAGAAGGGAAATCTGACCGTTCGCCGGGGAGGACGCATTACCCCCGCAAAGGTTCTCATCAACTGTCAAGCATGCGCAGGTTGGTGGTATATTGACTCCGAGCGAGATATTATGCATAGAATGCAAGATGCACATGCAAAGACTTAGCTGGTTTTTGCCGTGCCCTTGATCTACTCTGTCCTTCCCGGGTACCCAGCTCCTGAGCCGCTCTTCAGCATCCATTCCTGTCCCGGGAGAGGCGCTACACATAACACACTTTCAGTAGGAAAAGAATGGACCCTCCCTTACATGTCGTGAAAGTGTTTCATCCGGAGCAATCCGCAAGCAAAGTTGAATGTGCATTTCTGTGTTTAGGTTCTTTAAAACACAGCACTGCCTGTTCCACTTCTTACCGCGGCAGTACGGCACGATCAGGTGGCAGCGCCTACTGAAAGGCTACTCGCGCTCGACCTGTCAGCCACCGGCACCATGTCAGCCCCCTGCTTGGGGGTTGTTACGGATAACACACTTCACGACAACAAGAGAGGCTCACGGAATTGAAAAACTTATCTTTTATTCCTTGGCGACGATTCTTACACCCTTATACAGAACACTAGCCCCTTGGGCGTGCTTAGTTGACTCGAACTATCTGCGATTCATGTTCGTATTCAGGGGTAGAATTTCTGGAGATTCTCGATGTTCCAGGCGTTGCCCTCTGGCCTGCCTTTCTCGTCCTCCAGATAAACAACTCCGGGTCTCAGGGTATGCGTCACCCGATAAGGTCCTTCCCACTTGGACGACAGCTTGTTCATGTTATCAAGCTTCTGCTTCTTGCGGAGAACCAGGTCTCCGGGTTCCAGTACCCGTGAATGGATATGGCGATCATGATAGCGGCGGAGCCCTTGCTGGTATCGAGCAGATCGTAAGGAAGCTCGGCACCGCACCTCTTCCAGGAAGTTGATGTCATCAATCCTCCTCTCAGCTTGTGCGTCTTCATCATAGGCAAGTACCGGGGGGATCCATGCCTGAGCTATGTTGGCAAGACGGCTTCTGCTCCATAGACAAGGAAGAATGGTGTTTCTTGAGTGGCTCTGCTTGGTGTGGTTCTGAGGGACCACAAGACACTTGGTAGATGCTCAATCCAGTTCTTGCCCTTGTCTTCTAACTTGTCAAAGGCCTTGGTCTTCAAACCCTTTAGGACCTCCGCATTGGCTTGCTCCACTTGCCCATTGCACCTTGGGTAGGACACCGAGGCAAAACACACCTTGATTCCCAGCTCTTCACAGAAGTTGAGGAAGGATCGGCTTGTGAACTGAGAGCCATTGTCCGTTATGATTTTGTTGGGTACTCCGAAGCGGTACACGATCCCTTCAATGAACTTGATGGCTGCTTGAGCTGTCTGTCTTGGTACTGGCATCACTTCCACCCACTTTGTGAACTTGTCGATGGCCACGAAAAGGTATTCATGGCCCCCGACAAACTTCGGTATCTTCCCACGATGTCCAGCCCCCAGACCGCGAACGGCCAGGAGATTGGAATTGGCTGTAGAGCTTGCGCCGGTTGATGTATGTTCTTCGCATAGTACTGGCAGGCTTCACAGGTCTTGACTAGCTGCTCTGCATCACTCACTACACCATGGACCAAACCTAAGGGCACCCGTGCTGCCGGGAAAAGGCACTTAAGACGGCAATGCAACTGCCGGCAAAGATTTTTTGCCGGCAGGCTGGCCTGCCCGCTATAACCCTGCCGGCAAAGATCTTTGCCGGCAGTTAGATCTTTGCCGGCAGTTAGCCTGCCCCTGTTTTAGTGACTTTTGCCGGCAGGTCGAATGTTCACCGGCAGGCCGGGAATGACTTTTGCCGGCAGTCTAGGCTATTCCCGGCAGTTATCTACGGTGGACAATTAACCTTCTCCCGGCAGTGTGACTGCCCTAGAGGGCTGGAACTGGATCAAATACTCAAAAGCAGAATTCATTGTCTACATAAATGAACATGAACATGAACATAAATGCTGCATCCACAAGTCAAATTTTCTTCATGGTTCATCCACATGTCACACATTCAAAATGAATGAGTTCATTCAGTACACAAGACCATACATAGGTCACACCGACAACAAAACGAACAACAGTGCATAGGTATGTTTCGAAGACAACGACAGTGCATACATATGTCTAAGACAATGGCGATGCATTCATCAAAGTCGATGGAGCATCTGTACTATTTCTTGCGATGGCCGATCAACCTCTTGTGCTGTTAATTAACCTGAATAAAAGAAAGTGAGATGATAGTCAGTAAGCATCTGCCCCAAAATATGTGCAAACAAATATATGCCAACTCTTAACTGTGAACATGTAGCAGTAGCAGTACCGATCTAAACAAACTAGCATGTTTTGTTGCTGTGGGTAATGGCAAAACTGTGCCTGCAGATTCGTTAATTGTATGGGTATATAGTACCATGGATCAATAGCTCCAGTAGCACTTGTGCTGAAGCTATGCTGGATACTTCAACTAAAGCTATAAAATGGAGAGCTATGCTGGATACTTCAACTAAAGCAGGACACCGTAATACTACTCCTAGGAATGTTGAGATATATGCCCGTATGGCAAGTATGAACATCATCCCTGGACCTAGGAAAAGTGCAACATATGTCATCAGCTGAAGTTTTGTGTTTGTCTGTAGCTTTGGGTTATTGAAATCTGTTGCTAGAAGGTCAACTAGGGACATGTAGTGTGGAGTGTCAAACTGACACGAAAACTTTGTACAAGTACCTATCGAGTGCATATTTCAGTCATGATATGAGAGGTACTAACTATACAACCAGTAGCAGGGCCGGCGACTTGACTTAGCTCGGCAACTAAAAATCCATTATGTACAACACATGTCCAGTCGAGGTGCTAACTATACAACCAGTGGCTACTCTCAACTAGCAGTGTCCAGCACATGTACGTGATGCACCCATCTATATTAGCAAGCGTGCGGAGCAAAGCATTAGGAGCAGTGGGTTACAAGTAGGAATATATTTTCAGATATGCTCTAGCTAGCAAGCATCAGGCAACAGCACCACTTGTTGCAGACTTTTCAAAATTGAAATAAGCAAGGAAAAAATGCAACAACTATTTTATTACCTCTTGGGGAGTTTATTCTTCTTGTGGTGGCGAGGCTTGATTTGTCTTGGACGTGTCCACCTCCAGCTGCATATGACATAAAGATTTTTCAGAAACTTCAGACAATATTGATTATTGGTATTGCCACTAAAGAAAAATAATCCTACATGTTTATAAAGCCAAGCAATAGTTCTTCCTTGAGCTTGTCCCATGGTCGTCACATTTCCAATAGGACGAGGCAATAAGGCATTTCTTTTGATGATGTAGTTGATGACAACTTCACAACATTCAGTGCCAAGAGCATGACCCCCTACGATCTTGTTCCTATCAATTGATAGAATGGTAGCTTTTGCCACAGGTGTAGTATGATCACGGTAAACATTGTACATAATCACTTCTTTTCCTTTCTGAAAATAAATTGTGAAACTGGAGTAAGAAATAAGCAGTAGCAACTATTTGCTTTCCTACAAAATTAAGAAACTAAAGTACAAAAGGCCTAAGTCACCTGATGATTCTTTTGTGTAGCTGTTGCTTCCTTCTTCTTCTGCAGTTCAGTTTCCCTCTTCTTTTGCAAGTCTTGGTCCTTCTTTTGCATCAAGTCTTCTCCTTTCTTCTGCTGCACTAGCACATCATCCTTCCTTTTTTGTAGTTCTGTTTCCTTCCTCATTTTCTGCTGGTCTGCTTCATTATTCAGTCGTTGGGCTGCTTCCTTCTTCTTCCTAATCAGTAACGATGCTTCTGCTTTCTTCTTTTCAAACAGCTTTTGTGCTTCCATCAACTCTTGCATCACGACCTCTTCATCCTCAACAATGATATTGTCATCATCAAGGGAATTGTCAGCAGCAGAATACTCTCCTACACTAGCTTCAGGTTGAATTTCAGTAGTATGCATAACAATGTTGTTTCCAGCAGGTTGTGATACCATCCTTCTCAGGTTGGCCATTTCTTCCATCAAGGCATCAATTTGAGCTTTGGTATCAATTCTGAATTCATCTATATCATTCCTTAGAAATTCATTAGCTTGCCTAGCTTTCGCAGCTTCCAGCTCAGCCATTTGGAGCTTTGTAGATTTAAGCTTTTGAGCTCCTGGCATACCAAGAGCACTAGCACTCTTTCCTAATCCTGCACCCCTAACATAGCCATTTCTCTCTTTCCCTAGTACATGTGACAAGATGTCACCTTGCTGAATCGATTTTTCTAACAGCTCAGGATGTTCTTCTATTGCATCATCTATGTCCTTCTACAATAGGCATTCACATAATTCCCAGGTCAGCAATGTTGGCTCACAAGAATAAGAGAATTTATAAATAGCAAATATAAGTACATACCAATACTTTTGCCGTTTCTTCATTCACAATTCCATCCTTGCGCATGTGTGTTTTAACAAACACTTCATCTCTACGAGGAGCATATCCTTTCTCCTTGTGCTACAACAAGTATACAATTGTGCTTCAGTATACAAATAAAGGGAGCATCAATATACAATTTCAGTAGGTTCCTGATGTATGACTCTTACAATTTCAGTCGTAACACGTGCATGACTCTTGCTTCCAGATGTATGCAAGACCTTTTGCGACTCTCGGTTCTTTTTCCCTTGTGCACTTCGTTTCTATGACAACAGTAACAATATAGAAACTATCAAAACCTGAAGTGAACTCATAAACATGTAATGTAGGTTATAATAACATTACCTTGGCTTCCTCAGTTCTCCAAAAGTCGATAAGCCATTTCCAATCATCAACATTTACTCTATCATCCTCCAACCTAAGAGCATATAGTTCCTCATCAGTTTTTTCAGGCTTAAAAAACTTCTGCTTCAAATCTGCCTTGAAATCTCGCCATTTCTTATGAGCACTTCCCATGACATAGTCCTTGAGCTTGTCGTCAACAACATAATATTTCTGCAATAACAGTAAATCAATATCAGCTAACAGTAAATAAATATCAGGCTTAAAAATCTAGCTGAAAAACAATTGCATAAGAAAAAAAATACCTTTAAGGTTGTCAATAACTCATTCTTCTTTCCAACATCAACTAGTCTCCAGTCCTCATGTCCAAGAGGGATATGAGTTTTGACAAGGGTTGCAATGAAGTTGCTGAATTCTGAGGCATTATCCCCATCTGGTTGTCCTTTTTCATTAAATGACACTGGAACTGGTGGTTTGTTGGCTCTGTCATACACAACGTGCATTCTAGTGCGCTTTCGGCCATTTCTTTTCTCCTTTGGTTGATCATCCAAAGCAAGATCTTGCATACAGAAACAAAATAACAAGTAGGTACAGCAATTAAACTACTAATAACTAGCAAAGGACAAGACAATTTTCAGCAATGCAAACATGATGGTGACATAAATACCTTCATCTTCTTCTAGCTGATCTTCTTCATTATCAGAACCAGGTATAGCTGATTGGGATCTAAGCACTCGCATTGATTCTGGAATAGCTACTTCTAAAGGTCTCTACAAAGGGCAAGACAAGTTTCAGCATAGACGACAAGACAAGTTTCAGCATAGAGGACAAGAAGTTTTATGATCACCTTCTTCCTTTGTTTGTGTGCAGGCGCAGTCTTATTCAATGCTTCTAGATCACCAGCAATCGCACAAAGCTTCAAAGTGTTTATTCTCTCAGTGTTTCGTGCCACTCGTGCATCTCTGTCAGCATACAATGCTTGCGCCTCCTCGCTTAACTCTTCTTCCCTTAACATTCTTTTTCCTGAAAAGACAACACAATAACATTAGAACAAATAAACTTGACAAAAAAACAATGCAGGTAAATAAATAATAAAAGTAAACATCACACTTTGCCATCTCTTTTCCAGAAACAAGCACTCCATCTATATCTGTCCTAGTATGCGGTATTTCTCTAAGGTCAATGCTGAGAGTTGCATTAGGATCCAGATTAAGCACTGTATGTCCATCTGCTTGCTCAGAATTCCCATCTCCGGTGCCAAACATATCATACAGGTCTCGCTGGTTTGGTGGTTGTCTAACAGCCAGCCAATCTGGAGCAAGGGGATCTTCAACATAGTAAACTTGAGTTGCTTGAGATGCTAGAATGAATGGTTCATCACTCAACTTATGCCCTTTGTGGATTAAATGCTTGCGGTGGACATCTGTGATACCAAATCTATCAACTTTAACCCACTTGTCTTGCACACGGTTGTCAAACCATTCACATCTAAACAGCACAACTTTTCCCTTATGATCATAATCTAGCTCTAAGATTTCAGTAATCACTCCATAGTATGTTCTACTTTCATTAGAAGAAGACGACACCTTTGAAACTAGAGCCACCCCACTGCTTTGGGTAGGCCTACCCTCGTCATAAGACTTTGTATGGAAGTTGTACCCATTAATAGTATAACTACCATATGTCCTAGCCACAAATAAGGGCCCCTTAGCTAAAATCTGGATCTCTTCTGAAACTTCTTCACCACTGTCAACTAGCTGGGCCACATGCAAGCTAAACCACTCATGGAACTTTTCATGATGAATTTTGTCAATCTGAAGGCCAGTTGAAGACAAAAACTCTAGATGCTTTCTGCAGAAATTCAAGACACATGTAAACTAAGCAAATCATTTAGCAATGCAAACTTATACTCTAGTGACAATTTTTTTGGAATAACATACCTCACGTATGGAAATATGTTATCATAATTGAACAATACATATCTATGTGCTTGAAGCCATGTCTTTTGATCTAAGGTAATAGTATACTTTCCAGCCAAATAATGTCCTTTGCTGTTAAAGAAAGGCATACTGCTAGACTCGGGCTCAGGAGCATCATTTCTGCTAATTCTAGTTTCACATCCTTCTAAATACCGCGCGCAGAAATTAAGACACTCATCAAAAATGTAGCCCTCTGCAATGGACCCTTCAGGGTGGCTTTTGGTCCGAACATGCCCCTTTAACGTGCACAAAAACCTATATAAAATATACTAAATGTATATTAATTACATTTGTTAGATACAAATTGTGTGATGAATACAAACATGTTTATAAAGTGACCTTTCTGTAGAGTACATGCTGCTGTACTTAACTGGCCCCCCGAGCCTCACTTGTAGTGGAAGATGAACCATCAGGTGAACCATCATATCAAAAAAACTTGGCAGAAATATGGTTTCAAGAATGCTAAGCGTCTCAGCTATCTCTTCCTCTAGCTTCTCCATATCACTAATGCAAATGACAGGAGAATATATTTTCTTGAAAAAACTACTCACACGCATCAATGCAGCACTTGCATTTAGGACAACTATCAGCATTTGCATGCTGCTTCCAAAACAAGATGCAGTCATTATCACATGCATGGATGCTAACATAATCAAGCCTAAGGCATCTTATCATTTTTTTAGCTTCGTGAAAGTTTTTAGGTAACTTTGACCCTTCAGGGAAGGCTTCTTGCAGCAGCTCTAATAGCATATTAAAACTCTTATCAGTCCACCCTCCAAGAGATTTGACATGGAGTAATCTCACAACAAAACGCAGCTTTGAGAAACAGGTGCAGCCTGGATAAAGTTGTTCGGTTGCATCACCCATTAACTGCTGAAAGGGGTCACTTTCATCGGCATGATGATCCCCCTCATCATCGCTCAAATCCCCAAAATCATGTCTCATGTCTCTAATCATTTCAGCCAATTCATCACCATCTTCTTCTAAGACGTCCCCCTCCTCTACTTCATCAAACTGCTCCACATGAGCATCCCTAAAAGATTGAATAGAAGATGATACTTCCCCATGATATTCCCATTTTCTATACCCATTGACAAACCCTTCACATACTAAATGCTCTTGAACATCACTAGCTTCAAGCCAAGAACAGTTTGCGCAGTTTCTGCAAGGACATAAAATTGTGTTCCCAACTGCTGAATGGGTAAAAGCAAACTGCAAAAATCCTTTTACGCCATCAATGTATTTTTTGGTGTGCCTAGGCTCGTCCATCCAGCTTTTATCCATTTTTTGCAAGTGTTATTAAAATGGCCCTAAGACACATCAGAAATATAGATTATTTAAACTATAGGTTCAACTTCAACCGTAAATAATCAAAGCATATATGTCTTGAAAGTGTAGCTATCGTTTATCAGGACAGTATGTTTCAATTTAAAACTATCTCAGTTCTGTATATGGACAAGTATATAAGCAAAGGCACTCAATTTGGCTAGCACACTAATACAGGGTACTCTTTAGTTCAAATATGCAAGCAGCAAAGCCACTTAAATCTGTCCACAAATACATCTCCCAATCAACCACAACATAAGAACATATATGCATCAAGAAATTCACTTGGCGTATCAAGAAATTGTACTACAGTACATAAGCATAACCAGGAAGCAAATAAATCATCCAAATCTGATGTAAAACACTTATACAAGTACAAATCATGCAGATTATCTCAGGAAATAAATCTAGCATGTATGGATGCTAGCAAATCATCATGAACGTATTTATATATACACGCCAGCAAGCAAATAATCTATGTATCACCAGAAAATAAATCTTCAAGTCATTACAGCACAATAAAATGCGTTTGTAGTTATAGGAATTTAATTCCAGCAAGCACCAGTGCACAACACCTACACTAAATCCTATATAACCTGCTTAAGAAGAGTTATTTTATTAAGCTAGTGTTATTAACTCATCAGAAACTCATCTTTACGGTCTACAAGTAGCTACAGCAAGTACAAATACTTGGGAGCTAGCGTACAAGTAGTTTATGAACTAAATATGCACATTATCCAGCAAACCATCAAATAAATAATCCACAG
This sequence comes from Poa pratensis, assembly GCA_947311845.1. Taxonomy (NCBI): domain Eukaryota; kingdom Viridiplantae; phylum Streptophyta; class Magnoliopsida; order Poales; family Poaceae; genus Poa; species Poa pratensis. Next base: position 42,336,205 of record CAMZMU010000047.1, read on the forward strand.
CACCATCTAGACGAGTAAATCATCTAGATTTCTTCTCTCAATATTAGTGACAGAAGTAAATGAGTGAAACTGAGCATTTCTTCAGTTAGCAGTTGTTGTAGTGGTCACTTATACTTAGCACAACACAATTGCACAGATGAGTTCATCACCAGGATGAACTGGAGCATCACACGAACACCACAGACCAACAGTTCATCGGCACAGCCGGTCACATACAGATCAATGCAAGCAAATAATTCCAAAAAAAGAAAATGAGGCAAATAATTCAGAAGCGGGGGTGGCCTCACCTTCTAGATGTGGGGAGCGGCCAAGATTGGCAACTGTCGGTGGACGCGGGCGGCCGCTGCAGCTTTGTCAGGCACAGAGGGAGGAGGTCGGGGGCGACGAGGAGCCGGCGGCGACCTTCTTTCCGGCGGGCCACCTTTCTGCTGCTGAGGAGGAAATCAAGATCGACCGCTCCTGCTTGGCTGCTTCCGAGCGGTGGACGTGGGCGGGAGGAGGTCGGGGACGACGAGGAGCCGGCGGCGAGCTTCTCTCCGGCGGAAGGAATCGAAGGAGAAGGAGTCGGCCACCTCTCTAGATCTGCTGCTGTGGAAGGAATCGAAGGAGAGGATGGTCAGCACGGGCGGCAGAGCGGGGCGGCTATGGAGGAGAGGCCGCGCGTGTGGTGGACGGGCGACGGAGGGGCAGCTGTGCGCGCGGAGGGTACTGGTGGCGCGAGAGGCAGACTGCAGCGGCGGCGACGGAGAGGCCAGTTCTGTGGATTAGCTAGGGTTTCGAGAGTCTGTGGCGGGGAGGCGGGATGTGTAGCGGCCGAGAGGGGATGATTTTCGCTCAGCGCGCCTAACTTTTCGCTCAACGCGCGCGTTTTTGGGTTCACCCCGCCAAATAGATGTGCCGGCAGTTAACATGTTATTTGTCCCGGCAGTTAACATTTCCTGGCAGTCCAATTGCCTGCTTACATGGACTTTTGCCGGCAGTTTTCTGCCCTCTCGTTTGGTCCATGGTGTAGTGACTGAGGACTGTTGGCCAGTAGAACCCGTGACGAAAAACTTTACCCGCCAGTGATCTTGATGCCACATGACTTGAACATGTGCCCTCGTGGATGTCCCGTAGCAGTACTTGGCCTTGTTCTTGAGGGATGCAGCGGAGCTTGACTCCGTTGTCCCGTCGCCGGTAGAGCTCGCCGTCGATCATGACGTAGAGCTTGGCTTGACGAGCCACCCGCTCGGCGTCGTGATCGTCCTCCGGGAGGGCGTGCTCCATGATGTACTTGACGATGTCCCGGGCCCAGGGTGGGTGGGTTCCTTCCACCGGTAGCACCATCCGACGGAAAGAAAGCATAGCTTCCTCCGCTGGAGGGGCTGCCGGGTCTTGAGCTTCTGGGCTGGCTACCCGTGTTGTCGAGGTAGAAGGGTCGCCAGCCCCCGGCGCAGATCTTGTCGCGAGCCTCTCGGGTGGGATCGAAGGTCGCCTGAGGACCTCGATGTAGATCCCGGGAGGCACTGGTTCTTGCTTGGACGCCACCTGCGATAGCTCATCCGCGGCCGTGTTTTCTCCCCGTGGGACGTACACAGCCCGGAAGTTGTCGAAGCGCCGCTGCAGCTTCCAGACCTCTTCAACGTATGGTGCCATCTGAGGGCACGCGTACTCCTTGTTCACTTGTTTGATGACTAACTGAGAGTCACCCTTGACGACGATCTTGTTGATGCCGAGGCCGACGGCAGCACGAAGTCCTGCGAGCAGGCCCTCGTACTCCGCCGTGTTGTTGGAGATGTTCCCTTGGTAGTGCATCTGGACGACGTACTTCAGCCGGTCCCCGGTTGGTGAGGTTAGGACAACCCCAGCACCTCCTTTCCCCTTGGTGTAGGAGCCGTCGAAGTGCATGGTCCAGGCGCTAGGATCTTCCTTCCCGGGGAGGCAGGTTTCCTCTTCCGGGTCGTCGAACGCCGTCTCGGTCCACTCGGCCGTGAAATCCGCCAGCGCCTGACTCTTGATGTTGTCCGTGTGCTCGAACTTGAGACCGAAACCTTGAAGCTCCATGGCCCACCATGATATGCGACCAGTGGCAAGTGGGTTCTCCAGGGGGCTTCTTAGGTTGTACTTGGACACCACCGTGATGGGATGGCTTTGGAAGTACGGCCTCATCTTGCGGGAGGCAATGAGGATTGCCAGCAGCAGCTTCTGCATCATGGGGTACCGCTCCCGGGCGTCGCGCAGCACTGCGCTGACGAAGTAGACCGGGTGCTGCACCTTGCGGGTCGCCGAGTCCTGAGAGGGCTCGGCTTCCTCCACGTCGACGTCTTGGGGTGGGGACGAGGTAGCCCCCGGCGAAGTCTCGTCGGAGGGAGATTCTCCATTCCCGACGGGCTCCGCGCCGCTGGTGAGGTTGCAGTGACGTCAGGATCGTGAGACCCCTGGTCACCCGGCAGCCTTTTCTTGCACGGTTGTCCCGGAGAGAGTTCCCGGGTCGCTTGCCCTTGATCTTGCTTGACTTCTTCGGAGGAGCGTCACGCTCTACCACAAGCACAGCGCTGATCACCTGGTTGGTGGCAGCAATGTACAGTAGTAGGGGCTCCTTCTCTTCTGGTGCCACGAGGATTGGTGGCGAGGCGAGGTAGCGCTTAAGGGACTGCAGGGCTTCCTCGGCCTCGGAGGTCCACTCCACGGGGCCTGATTCTTGAGCAGCCTGAAGAACGGTAAGGCCCGCTCCCCAAGCCTTGAGATGAAGCGCCCGAGTGCAGTGATGCACCCGTTGAGGCGCTGTACGTCCTTGACCCGCCGGGGCGCCTCCATGCGCTCGATTGCCTTGATTTTGTCCGGATTCGCCTCGATCCCTCGGTGAGAGACCAGGAAACCCAGCAGCTTGCCGGAGGGGACCCCGAACACGCACTTGTCGGGGTTGAGCTTGAAGTTGACCCGGCGGAGGTTCTCGAAGGTCTCGTGCAGGTCTTGGATGAGGGAGTCCTTGTACCGGGTCTTGACCACGATGTCGTCGATGTACGCTTCAACGTTGCGGCCCAGCTGTGACCCAAGGCATGCTTGCATTGCGCGCTGGAAGGTAGCGCCGGCGTTCGGAGGCCAAAAGGCATCCGGGTGTAGCAGTAGCAGCCCTTGGGAGTGATGAAGGCCGTCTTCTCTTGGTCCTCGAGTGACATCATGATCTGGTGGTACCCGGAGAAGGCGTCCAAGAAACACAGCAGCTCGCACCCGGCCGTGGAATCCACGATCATGTCGATCCGCGGCAGGGGGAAAGGGTCCTTGGGACAGGCCTTATTCAGGTCTGTGAAGTCGATGCAGAGTCTCCACTTGAAGGTCATGGGTTTCGGTACCACCACGGGGTTGGCCACCCAGCTTGGGTGGGGAACCGACCGGATGACACCAGCTTCTATCAACTTGTCCACCTCGGCGATGATGAATTCCAGCTTTTCCTTGCTTTGGTTCCGGAGAACCTGCTTCACGGGGCGAGCCCCCGGATTGACCGCCAGTTTGTGCTCGATCACCTCCCTTGGAACGCCGGGTAAACCTGACGCCTCCCACGCGAAGACGTCAGAGTTTTCCCGAAGGAAGGCGACGAGCGCGCTTTCCTATTTGTCGGTGAGGCGGGCGCCGATGGTGATGGAGCGAACTCCGTCGCTGGTTAGCGCCACCTTCTTGGTCAGCTGCGGATCGCCATGGAATGGCGCCTTCTTGGGGGAGTAGATGTGGAGCCCCCGGGGTGCCCTTCGCCCCCGGGGAGAGCCCCATCATCATCCTCCTGTACACCTTGAGGGATATCCGCCGTGGTTGCCACCGTCCAGTAGATAGCATCGTCGATGTCGGCCTTGACCTTGATCACACCCCACGGCGCCGGAATCTTCAGCATGTTGTAGGCGAAGTGGGAGACGGCCATGAACTTGGCCAGAGCAGGTCTGCCAAGTATGCCGTTGTACGGTAGCGGAGTGTCGGCGATGTCGAAGACGATTTCCTCGGTGCGGAAGTTCTTGGAGTCGCCGAAGGTGACCGGAAGGGTGATCTTCCCGAGGGGTCGAGTAACACTTCCGTTCACGCCTTGGAACACCCCGGTGTCTTGCAGGCGAGACAGGGGATTTGAAGGATAGCCAGGACCTTCGCCGTCAGCAAGTTGAGGCTGGAGCCTCCGTCGACCAGCATCTTGGTGACCTTGTAGTTGTGGATGACGGGCGACACGATCAGCGGCAGGGTCCCGACCCCGGCAGTGTTTGCAGGGTGGTCTTCTGGGTCGAAGGTGATGACTTGACTAGACCAGTCCAGGGGCTTGGACGGAGCAGAAGCAACCGCGTTCAGCTCCCGGACAAGTCTCTTGCAGGCGCCGTTGGAGGGAGGCAGAGAAGACCCTCCGTGGATGCACCCGACAACTCCAGTGACTTCTTGATACTTGCCGCCGTTGCCTCCTTGGGGAGCCGGAGCTTCCCCGTTGCCGCGTGGGCGGCCTCCGGAGTGTTGTACCCGCGACCACCTTGACCGCCGCGTCCTCCTCCACGGCCCCCGCGGCCACCGCCTCGGTTCCATCCACGGCCGCCTCCGCCTTGGCGACCCGTGGGACAGTCACGAGCGATGTGCCCGGCAGTGCCGCAGTTGTAGCAACCGTCTTGACTGACCCCATCAGCTCGGCGTTGCTCCCGGATGGCGAGGTTCTTGAGCATGCGGCAGTCCTTGAGCAAGTGGTTGCCTTCTGGATGGATGTGGCACCAGGGATCACCTTCACCTTCTTCCTCGGAAGTCGGCGCGGGCTTGGTCTTCTTCGGAAGAGGCTCGGTGACGAAGATCCGCTTGTCGGGTCCAGGGTCCCGCTTCTTGTTCTTGGCTGGAGCGACCTTGTCCTCGGGTTCATCCTCCCCGGGGAACTTGGCTCCTTCTTCAGCTCGAGCGCACCGATCTGCAAGCTCCCAGAGCTTACGAGCAGACTCGACGCGATGGATGCTCAGCTTCTCGCGCATCTTGGGGTTGCGGACGTTGGCGTGGAAGGACTGGATCACCAACTCCTCCTTGATGCACGGGATGGTGTTCATCTTCTGGGTGAAGCGCTGGATGAACTTGCGGAGAGTTTCACCCGGCAGCTGCTTGAAGTCGTGGAGATCACTGGGAGCCCCCGGGCGCTCGTACCCGCCTTGGAAAGCCCCCAGAAACTGCTCCTTCAGTGCCCGCCAGGAACGGATGGAGCACTTGGGAAGGTTGAGAAGCCAAGTCTGGGCATCTCCCTTCAGGGCCAACGGGAACCAGTTGGCCATCATGACCTCGTCGGCCCCGGCAACCATCGCAGCAAGAGAGTAGATCTGCAGAAAGTCCCGGGGGTTCGTGGTGCCGTCGTAGCGGAGAACGTCGATCTTGAATTTCTTGGGCCAGTTGAAGTGGCGGAACTCGGGAGCGAGGGCGAGGCAGCCTTCGGCGAGGTCGATGCCCCGATCTTCCCGGCGGTGACGTTCTCGGCGACGCTCGATGCGGGTGCGCATATCCTCGTTCTGACGGCTGTTGAGCTCGTCACGAAGATCTGGGTTGCGCGAGGTAGACGACCCGATGGAGATGGCCTCGCCGTGATCGCGGTTTAGCCGATCAGCCATCGGTGGCGCGGTGCGAGGAGGCGCCGTCTTGGCTTGACGTTCACCACGAGGCTGGCCTCGCGGATCACGTGTCTTGTCTTGTGCTGCTCCGGGATTGTCGACGGTGGGAGCTTGAGTGGGTTCGACCCACGGACCACCATCGGCGAAGTCGAGGAGCCTCTCGACGCGAGTCCTCCATTCTTGGTAGACCTTGGGATCGCCGCTGCTTGGAGGGAACTGCATCAGGGCCTTGGCAGCGACTAGAGCATCATGGCGAGCTTGCACGTCCGAAGGCGAGTGCGCGGAGGTCTTGCTCTTGGATGCTCGTGGATCCCCGCTGGGGCGAACGCCGTGGTTCCCTCCTCCAGCGGTGGGCTCCTTGCCGGTGCCGTTGCAGACGCTCTTCTCCCCGAGCGAGGAGGAGGCATGGTGGCGCCCTTTGGAGCCGCCGCTCCGCCAGGGCCGTTGTCCTTGTCGCGACCGTCCACTTCGTCCGGCGCCACCCTCTCCATGGGAGGCGGGGACGGAGAGACGCTCCGCCGTGCGCCAGCAGCACGACGTTCAGCTGAAGCTTGAGTGCGTGAGGGAGAGACCGGCTTGGACGCCGCAGGATCTCCCTTCTTCCTTGGAGGCATGCTTGACGAAGAACTTGCCGATGAACTTGATGAAGATGAAACCAGCGCTTGCGCCCCCTACCTGGCGCGCCAGATGTCGTGTCTCGTTGCACGGACACCGGGAGTATAGGATACCCCCTTTTAGGTTCGGCACGGGGCGCGAAGGAGGCTGAGAATCGTCTTCTTGGGCGGAGTCTAGATCAAGCTCTCCTCTCCACGATCAAAGCATGCAACCAAAGGGACACAAGGAGCTACCCAGGTTCAGGCCGCCCGGAGGCTAAAAGCCCTACTCCTGCATGTCTGGATTGATGGGTTCTTCATAGTGTGGCTTACAATGGAACCTCCCGGACAGGGTACCCGGAAGGGTTTTGGCTGGAGGTAGAAGAAGGACAGATCCTGACCCGGAGGAGATCACCTTCCTCTCTACCTTCGCAGCCCTAGTCTAGTCTTGCTCTGGTTCTAGCTTGTGTTCGTCCTTGCTTCGACCTCTCCCTCCTCCGTGCCTTGGTCCTCCTTTTATAGGCTAAGGGGTTGCCACAGGGTCACGTGAGGGGCGTGAGGGACCTTCGGGGTGAAGGACCCTCCTCATCTAGTTTAGGGAGACGTGGCCTCTCCTCAGCCTAGCGTCTCCTTTGGGTTAGGTGGGAGCGTCCGCCTTGGGGTGGACAGGAGCTGACACCACCACGGGACGTGCTTCCCGCCCGCGCTGCCTTCGCCTTGCTTCCCAAGTCTTCCGTGGTGAGGTGGAGTGCTTATCCACAGGGACGTGGGGAAGTACCCGAGAGGGAGCCTGGCCTCCTGCCGGGAACTCGGGCTCTCGGGTCCTTCCTGGCCTTCTTGCTTGGTTCGGGGACCCGGAAGGTCCCCAGGACCGGAGCCCTTAGTCGACGTAGGCCATGCGTGTCTTGACGGTGAACCCGCCAGCTTGACTTGAGTCTTGGTCTTGTCCATCTTCATCTTGGGCCCACATGGGGTGGACCCACTTTGGCAGTACTAGGGGAACCCCATGTTCCACTGTTGCGACACAGTTTATCTATTAAAGTTTGTGAAGTTATTGTTGCTGCAATCTTGTTGTGTTTAATGCTTGTTACTAGTGCACGAGTGGCATGATCTTAGATTTAAACTCTATAATTATTGCTTAGATTGTATCTACAAGTTGTTTGCACATGTCCTTGTCCGGAACCCGAGGCCCCGGAGTGACAGCAACTGGGATAACTAGAGGGATGGTTTTGACATGAGGATCACATGTTTTCACTAAGTGCTAATGCTTTGCTCCGGTGCTCTATTAAAAGGAGCACCTTAATTACCAGTAGTTTCCCTTGAGGCCCCGCTGCAAACGGGCTGGTAGGACAAAAGATGTTATGCAAGTTTCTCATTGCGAGCACGTATGACTATATATGGAAAACATCCCTACATGATTAATAGACTGGATGTTATGTCTTAATGCTATAATAATTCTGTCAATTGCCCAACTGTAATTTGTTCACCCAACACTTGTTATTGGAGAGTTACCACTAGTGTAGATAGCTGGGAACCCTGGTCCATCTGTAATCATCATTGCTTTACCGTCAACTCCACGCATGCAACTATTTTCTGGTGCCATTGCTTCTGTGTTACTGTTACTATTGCTCTCATATTACTGCTGCTTTCACATCACCCCTGTTACTAGTGCTTTTCCAGGTGCAGCTGAATTGACAACTCCGCTGTTAAGGCTTATAAGTATTCTTTGTCTCCCCTTGTGTCGAATCAATAAATTTGGGTTTTATTTCCCTCGAAGACTGTTGTGATCCCTATACTTGTGGGTTATCAAGACTATTTTCTGGCGCCGTTGCCGGGGAGCATAGCTCTACTCATAAGTTCACCTGGGGAGTACACTCTACTTCTTTGTCTGTTTTTATTTTATTTACTTTTGTCTAGTTTATTGTGCTTAGTTTATTTCTGTTTAGTTGTGTTTTGTTTAGTTTATTTTTGTTTCGTTTTGTTTTTCTTATATATTCGAAAATCCATAAAAATTAAAAACCGAAAATCTAAAAAAACTGTTGCCATGCCTATTTTCTGGAAAACTAGATCTTATTTGTCAGGATGGCTCACTAAGGATAGAGAAGATAAATTAAATGAACACCACTGGTCTGAAAAAGGGAAGCATCTCTCACTACAAGTAATTAAACTGCATGATTTTGCTACAGACTTGTGTTCTACATATGATGAATCTTGGTGCTTTAATGAATCTCGTTGTTGTAGGAAGCGTAAACACCTCCCTTTTCAATGTGATTATAATGATAATGAAACTTTGGCTTCTTATGCTAGAGGATATTATAACTTTGATAAACTTGAGCAAATTGAAGAATTTTTTGTTTTTATGGGAGCTTATGAAATTGCAGCTTTACTTCAAAATCGAGATGAAGCTCCTTATAGATCTGATACTTTTGCTATGCTTGGATATTGCCTTGAGTATTATAATGATAATCCTTATATTACTGAATTTCTTGAGAAAGACATCCTCAAAAGGAAGAGACCATTGTCTTGCAGGAACCTGTGGAAGAAGAAATTGCTGAAGCTGAAAGCTCATTAGATGAAAAAGAGGAGGAGAGTGATGAACAAAAGAAGGAAGAATGGATTAGCTACCCATGCCTACCTTCCAATGAGAGTAACTCTTCATCTCTTACACTATTTGATTGCCCTCCATGCTTACCAAAGGAGAATGAATGTTATGTTCCTGTGGATTCTCTTGAAGTATTCCCTGTGAGTAAAACTTGTGGAAATGAGTATGCTACTGTTATTTATGATAATCCATGCTATTTTGATAAATCTTATGATAATCCTTTATTTGTGCGTAATTTCGAAATGCATGGTAATGAGAAAGTTTGTTTAGAAAATGTTTATGATAAATCTCTAGATGATGGTCATATATTGCTTGATAATATTATGTATTCTACTAATGAAAATGGGATTGGAGAGGTCTTGACTTTATGTAAGTGGAGTCCCATACCTCTTGAGAATGATCAATCATCTTGTTATAAAATGGTTAAAAGTGGGTTTGAAAGTTTTAATCCCATTATTTTTGAGCTTGATAAAAATTATGTGTTTGTAGATCATGAAAAGCATGCTTTATGTGATAGTTATATTTTTGAGTTTGTTCAGGATGCTACTGAAAATTATTATGAGAGAGGAAAATATGGTTGTAGAAATTTTCATGGTACTAAATCACCTCTCTATATGCTGAAAGTTTTGAAGTTACTCTTGTTTTATCTTCCTATGCTTGTCACTTTGTTCTTTATGAATTTATTTGGGTACAAGATTCCTATGCATAGGAAGTGGGTTAGACTTAAATGTGTTTCGAATTTGCTTCTTGATGCTCCTTTTGCTTCATTCTTTTAATTCTCTTGTGAGCATCATTAAAACTATCAAGCCTAGCTAAAAGGCATTAAAGAAAAGCGCTTATGGGAGACAACCCATTGTTTTATTTCTGCAATTTTTCTTTATTTGAGTCAAGGTTTTGTTTACTTCTGTAACAATCCCTTTGTATCCTTTATTTTATCGCATTGTTGTGCCAAGAAGAGTCTCTAATGATTAGATGATGCTAGATTTGGATTTCTGCGCAGGAACAGATTTCTGCTGTTCACCGTTTCACTTTTCTAAAATCACCAGAAAATATTTTAAATCTGCAAATTTTTGTGCGTGATCCTCAGATATGTACGCATCTTTCATTAGTTTCGAGTTTTCTGATTTGAGCAACGGAAGTGCCTCGGAAAAATTCATCTTTACTGGCTGTTCTGTTTTGACAGATTCTGTCTCTGTTTTTTGCATTGTCTCTTGTGGGCTTTAAGCAAGGCTCTCTAGATGTGGAGGGTTGTAGCTAATGTTTTATTGAGTTCTTGCAATGTGTCACAACAGAACCAAAGTGGATTAAAGTTTTGGAGTACTAACCCCTCTAATGAAGTTTATGAGAAGTTTGATGTGGCGGAAGTTTTCAAGGGTCAAGAGGGAAGAGTGATATAATAGGATGAAGAAGAGTGAAGAGCTTAAGCTTGGGGAGGCTCCCATGGATCTCCCAGCATATTTCAAGAAGACTCAAGCGTCTAAGCTTGGGGATGCCCAAGGCATCCCCTTCGTCATCGTCAAAATTATCAGGTCATCTCTAGTGAAACTATATTTTAATTCTTTCACATCATATATGCTGTTCTTGGAGCGTCTGTGTGCTTTTATTTTTAGTATGTTATTTTATTCTCTGATCATATCAATGTCGGATCCTATCTATCTTGTTTGGGAGAGAGACACGCTCCGCTTTTTCATAGAATACTCTTGTTCTTCACTTATATCTATTGAGTATTCAGTTTTCGCATTGTTTAGCTTCTAGCTCTTGGTTTTCATATATCTCTTGTTCAGAGCTATTAGTTCTTTTGTAGAAAGTACTCTCTTGCTTCACTTATAATTGTTTGGAGAGTTTATGTTGAAATAAGTTGATTGGTGTTTGGTTGGAACAGAAAATGCTGCATGTGGTAGATGGTATAATGGAAAAAGCTTACATATTCTTGTAGATCACTGTATTGGATAATTTGATACTTGTCAATTGTTTTGAGTTATCAAGTACTTCATGTTTAAGCTTTGTATCATGTAGTTAAAACCTATTAATGAAGAACTACCGTAAAGCTCGTTGAAATTTCGTTTGCATGATTGGTATCTCTAAGGTCTAGATATTTTCTAGTAAAAGGGTTTGGTTAACAAGGAAGACAGTGTAGGGTCTTATAATGCTTGCAATATGTTTTCATATAAGTCTTGCTGTGTCGGTCGATATCCTGTGTTTCCTTATAATAACCTTGCTAGCCTAAACTCTGTACTGAGAGGGAATGCTTCTCGTGCATCCAAAACCTTGAGCCAAAATCCATGCCATCTGTGTCCACCGTAACTACCTATATATGGTATTTCCTTGCCATTCAAGTAAATTTTTCATGTGCTACCTTTAAACTATTCAAAAATTATTACTCCTATTTTGTGTCAATGTTTACCAAGCTCATGAGGACGGGGTGGATGTCTTTATATCACTGTCAAACAGACTTTACCACCGGACTAGCGGCTTATACATCGCTTATCCATTAATTTTGCAAAAAGAGCTGGCAAATGGGGTACCCAGTCCCAATTAATTACAACTTTAACCGCTTAATTCTCTTCACATTTTTGCCCTGATTTATCAGTCAAGCAATGACAAACAGTGAAATATCTGCATGTGTAAACAAAAGAGAAGAGGGATGATCTGCCTTACTGGTAGAAATAACGTCCTTCATGGGAGTCGCTCTTAAAAGTCTGGTTGGCAGGGGTCATATTGTACTTTCCATTTTCTGATTCATTGACAATTAACAAACACCTCCCAAAACTTATTTTTACTCTCTATATGATTTCAAAAACTTAAAAAGCTCTAGCACATGATTTAATCCCTGCTTCCCTCTGCGAAGGGCCTTTCTTTTACTTTTATGTGAGTCAGTTTTCCTACTTCTTTCTATCTCAGAAGCAAACACTAGTGTCAATTTTGGTGCAACAATTTTTATATGCTTGTATATTGCGCTTATTATTGCTTTGTGTTGACAAATATCCATGAGATATATATGTTGAAAGTTGAAAGCAATTGCTGAAGCTTAAATCTTCCTTTGTGTTGGTTAAATACCTTTTACTTAGAATCTATTGCTTTATGAGTTAACTCTTATGCAAAACTCTATGATGCTTGTCTCGAAAGTACTATTCATGAAAGTTTTTGCTTATATGATTCAGTTGTTTGCTCATTATCTACTTGCTAGCAAACTATAGACCATTGATCTGGATCACTTCATTCATAACATGTGCTTTACAATACTATTTGATCAAGATTATGATGGTAGCATGTCACCTCAGAAATTATTTTGTTTTTATCGTTTTACCTACTCGAGGACGAGTAGAACTAAGCTTGGGGATTCTTGATACGTCTCAAACGTATCTATAATTTCTGATGTTCCATGTTGATATTATACCAATTGTTACATGTTTTACATACACTTCATAGCATTTTTATGCATTTTCTGGGACTAACCTATTAACAAGATGCCACAGTGCCAGTTCCTGTTTTCTGCTGTTTTTGTATTTCAGAAAAGCTATTCTGGAAATATTCTCGGAATTGGACGAAACCTGGACAGGACCTCCTATTTTTCCAACACGTACACGGAGTCCAAAGGAGAGACGGAGGCGACCGAGGAGGCGGCCACACAATATGGCGGCGCAGCCCCACCTCCAACCGCGCCGCGGTGTGGTGTGGGCCCCTCGGGTCGCTCCAGCCGCCGCCCTTTCGCCTATTTATTCATCTCCGCGGTGAAAACCATAAAAGAATCGACGATTCTCCAGAAGAGTTCCGTAGCTCCGCCGCCACCAAAAACCAAGTTTCGGGGGTCAGAAGTTCCTGTTCCGGCACCCTGCCGGACGGGGATTGACCCCGGAGCCATCTCCATCGACCACGCCGCCTCCACTTCAACTCCATGATGGTTTGTGAGTAGTTCCCCCATGGACTACGGGTTCTAACTGTAGCTAGTGGTGGCTCTAGGTTAATAGTGCCAGAAACAATTGCTTGTACGTCACACGTCAGTTGGGAACCCCAAGAGGAAGGTATGATGAGTGCAGCAGTAAGTTTTCCCTCAGTATGAAACCAAGGTTTAATCGACCAGTAGGAAAACGAGGTTTGCTTCGAAGGTGTTGGTGGGGAGTGTAGTGCGGCGCAACACCAGGGATTCCGGTGCCAACGTGGAACCTGCACAACACAATCAAATTACTTTGCCCCAACTTAACAGTGAGGTTGTCAATCTCACCGGCTTGCTGAAAACAAAGGGTTAAACGTATCGAATGGAAGATGATGTTTGTTTGCATAAAACAGTAGAGAACAATGATTGCAGTAGATTGTATTTCAGATGTAAAAGAATGGACCGGGGTCCACAGTTCACTAGTGGTGTCTCTCCAATAAGATAACTAACATGCTGGGTAAACAAATTACAGCTGGGCAATTGACAATTGATAAGTGCATATAACATGCATGTGTGAGCTGTGGTGTCTACTATGAGATTCATTTGGGCATTACGACAAAGTACATAGACCGCTATCCAGCATGCATCTATGCCTAAATAGTCCACTTTCCGGTTAACATCCGTACCCCTTCCAGTATTAAGTTGCAAGCAACAGACAATTGCATTAAGTAATGTGCGTAATGTAAACAATACATTCATCCTTGAATAAAGCATTGCTGTTTTACCCCTAGTGGCAACAACACATCTACAACCTTAGAACTTGCTGTCACTATCCCAGGTTAAATAGAGGTTGAACCCAACTATCATGCATAAATACCCCCTCTTGGAGTTACAAGTATTCACGTGGCCAAGGCTTCAACAAGTAACGGAGAGCATGCAAGATCACAAATGACATAGACATGATAATATAATATTCAGCTCCACATAGGTATCAATATAAGTCAGATCCCAGCAAACACAACATGTAGCATTACAATAAGATGATCTTGATCATGATAGGCAGCTCACAAGATCTAAACATGATGGCACAAGTGGAGAAGACAACCATCTAGCTACTGCTATGGACCCATAGTCCAAGGATGAACTACTCACGCATCACTCCGGAGGCGGGCATGGCGATGTAGAGCCCTCCGGTGATGATTCCCCTCTCCGGCAGGGTGCCGGGAAGAGCTTCAGAACCCCCCGAGTTAGGGTTGACGACGGCGGCGGCAGCGAATATGTTCTGGATGAAAGGCTCGGTGTTTTAGGGTTTTCGCGTCTCGGGGAATAAATAGGCGAAGGGGCGATGTCGGCGGACCCCCGAGGGGCCCAAACCACCAGGCGCGGCTGTGGGCCCAGCCGCGCCACCTGTGGTTTGGCCACCTCGTGGCTCTTCGTCTCTCCTTCGGACTCCGTGTACGTGCTGGAAAAATAGGGACTGGCCTTTTGTTTCGTGCAATTCCGAGAATATTTCCAGAAGTAACTTTCTGAAACCAAAAACAGCAGAAAACAGGGAACTGGCACTGTGGCATCTTGTTAATAGGTTAGTCCCAGAAAATGCATAAAAGTGATACGAAGTGTATATAAAACATGTAGCAAATGGTATAATATAAGCATGGAACAGCAGAAATTATGGATACGTTGGAGACGTATCAAGCATCCCCAAGCTTAGTTCTACTCGTCCTCGAGTAGGTAAAACGATAACAACAAATAATTTCTGAGGAGACATGCTTTCACACAATCTTGATCAATATATTGCAAGGCTCATGTCATGAATGAAGTGACTCAAAGCAATGATCTATAGTTTGCTAACAAATAGATAAAGAGTAAACAATGAATCATATAAGCAAAAACTTTTCATGAATAGTACTTTCAAGACAAGCATCAAAAAGTTTTGCATAAGAGGTAACTCATAAAGCAATAGATTCAAAGTAAAAGGCATTGAAGCAACACAAAGGATGATTAAGTTTCAGCATTTGCTTTCAACTTGTAACATGTATATCTCATGGATAGTTGTCAACATAAAGCAATATAACAAGTGCAATAAGTAAATATGTAAGAATCAATGCACACAAAGTTGACACAAGTGTTTGCTTCTAAGATAGAAAGGAGTAGGTAAACTGACTCAACATAAAGTAAAAGATAGGCCCTTCGCAGAGGGAAGCAGGGATTAAATCATGTGCTAGAGCTTTTTAAGTTTTCGAAAGCATATAGAGAGCACAAAATAAGTATTTGAGAGGTGTTTGTTGTTGTCAACGAATGGTAGTGGGCACTCTAACCCCCTTGTCAACCAGACTTTCAAAGAGCGGCTCCCATGAAGGACGTTATCTCTACCAGCAAGGTAGATCATCCCTCTTCTCTTTTGTTTACACATGTATTTTAGTTTCTTTATAGATGACACTCCTCCCAACCTTTTGCTTACACAAGCCATGGCTAACCGAATCCTCGGGTGCCTTCCAACATTCACATACCATGGAGGAGTGTCTATTGCAAAATTAAGTTGCTTACTGATAAATCAGGGCAAAACATGTGAAGAGAATTATTAATGAAAGTTGTAATTAATTGGGGCTGGGCACCCCGTTGCCAGCTCTTTTTGCAAATTATTGGATAAGCGGATGTATATGCCACTAGTCCATTGGTGAAAGTCTGTCAGAAGTAAATGACAAGATTGAAAGATAAAACACCACATACTTCCTCATGAGCTATAAAACATTGACACAAATAAGGAGTAATAAAGTTTTGAATAGTTTAAAGGTAGCACATGAAATATTTACTTGGAATGGCAGGAAATACCACATAGTAGGTAGGTATGGTGGACACAAATGGCATGGGTTTTGGCTCAAGTTTTGGATGCACGAGAAGCATTCCCTCTCAGTACAGAGTTTAGGCTAGCAAGGTTGTTTGAAGCAAACACAAGTATAAACCGGTACAGCAAGAATCACATAAAAACATATTGCAAGTATTATAAGACTCTACACTGTCTTCCTTGTTGCTCAAACATTTTACCAGAAAATATCTAGACCTTAGAGAGAACAAATATGCATCCCAAGTCTCAACAAGCTCTACGGTAGTTCTCCACTACTAGGCTTTAACTACATGATGCAAGAGCTTAAACATGATCTACTTGAGAGCTCAAAACAATTGCAAAGCATCAAATCAAAACAAGACAATGATCTACAAGAATGCATATGTCTTTTCCAATACCAACTACTACATGTAGCATTTTCTTTCTTCCAAACAAACACCAATAATTTATTAAACATAAACTCTCCAAATGATAATATAATGCAGCAAGAGAGTATTTATAAACAAGTGCTAACAGCTCGAAGAGATGCATGAAAAACAGGAGCTAAAAGCACTGCAGTAGCTAGTTAAGAATACTCAACAAATATAAGTGAAGAACATGAGTATTCACATGAAAAAGCGGAGCGTGTCTCTCTCCCACACAAGGATTGCTAGGATCCGAATTTATTCAAACAAAAACAAAAATAAAAACACACAGACGCTCCAAGTAAAGCGCATAAGATGTGAAAGAATTAAAATATAGTTTCACTAGAGATGACCTGATAAGTTTGTTGATGAAGAAGGGGATGCCTTGGGCATCCCCAAGCTTAGACGCTTGAGTCTCTCTGAATATGGTTGGGATGAACCACGGGGGCATCCCCAAGCTTAGGCTTTTCACTCTTCTTGATCACATAATATCACCCTTCTCGCTTGATCCTTGAAAACTTCCTTCACACCAAACTCAAGACAGTTCTCATTAGAGGGTTAGTGCATAATCAAAAATTCTCATATTCTGTAATGATACAATCAATCCCAAAGCTTCTGGACATTAGCTACAGCCACCAATGCTTTGTGGAGCAAAGAAATCCACACAAACACAGTAAAAGAGCGAATGCAAAACAAAAGGCAGAATCTGTCAAAAACAGAACAGTCTGGAATGACGAATTTTTTCGAGGCACTTAAGTTGCTCAGATGGATCTGGCCTAAAATAATGAAAGTTGCGTACATATCTCAGGAATATGCGTGATTTTTCTCAGAATTTTTTGAATTTTCTACAGGGAGATAAGCTCAAATCCGTGACAGCTAAAAATCTGTCACTGCGCAGAAATCCAAATCTTGCATCAACTTTCAATATAGAACTTTACTTGGCACAACATTGCGATAAAATAAAGATACAAAGGAGTTGCTACAGAAGTAACAAAATCCTTGACTCAAAGAAAACAAAAATAACAGCAAATAAAAACGATGGGTTGTCTCCCATAAGCGCTTTTCTTTAACGCCTTTCAGCTAGGCGCAGAAAGTGAAAATCAAGTGTTGTCAAGTGGCAAATCATTCAAAAGCTTCTTCCAACACACAGCTTGTAACAATGGGTATCTTAGATGTTCCTGGAGGTGTTTCATTACCTTTAACCGTACTAAAAGTTTTATCAATTTTAAGCTCATAATGAGTCTTTGGTTTTGGCACTTTAGGAACATACATAAACTTTTGCTCTCTACCCACATAAACTTTCTCCTTTTTAGACTTAAGAGAAGTAAAGGTTGAACTTAAGGTTTCAATAGCTTCCTCTAACTCATCAATTCTATGATTTTGGGTGTCATGGATATTATTATCCTCAAGAACAGTGATTCTTTCATTGATGGTGGCTATTGATTCATTAGTCTTACCAATACAATCAAGAAAATTTGGAAAAAATTTCTCCATAGAGTCTAACTTATTTATAACATCTCCAAGGTGATCTCAACTTTAATATCTTTAGTGGGTGGTGTTCCTACCAAACTTTCAATAATATTACAGGCTTCTAAAGCAGGAGTACCCAAGAAATTTCCACCTGTAAGAGTGTCTAGAACATACCTATACCAACTAGAGATACCAACATAAAAGTTCCTAAGGAGGATAGTGGTAGAGTGTTTCTTAGTACATCTATGATGAGCATCACTAATTCTATACCAAGCATCTTTCAAATTTTCACCTCCTAGTTGCCTAAAAGAACGAACTTCAACTTCAGGAGCATTCATTTTGAAAAACAAAATTAAACTGAATTAAACAAGTAACTAATTTTTTTGTGTTTTTGATATAGAGAAAGCAAACAAAACAAAATAAAAATAAACTAAGCAAGACAAGTAACTAATTTTTTTGTGTTTTTGATATAGAGAAAGCAAACAAAACAAAATAAAAATAAACTAAGCAAGACAAATAACAAAGTAAAGAGATTGGGTGTGAGAGACTCCCCTTGCAGAAGCAATTCTGTTTTCCCCGGCAACGGCGCCAGAAAACGTTGCGTCGAAGGGGAAACAGAAATCTTCTGAATCCAAAGCAACTCGACTTCCCCGGCAACGGCGCCAGAAAACGTTGTTGGTGGCTCTAGGTTAATAGTGCCAGAAACAATTGCTTGTACGTCACACGTCAGTTGGAACCCCAAGAGGAAGGTATGATGAGTGCAGCAGTAAGTTTTCCCTCAGTATGAAACCAAGGTTTAATCGGACCAGTAGGAAAACGAGGTTTGCTTCGAAGGTGTTGGTGGAGGAGTGTAGTGCGGCGCAACACCAGGGATTCCGGTGCCAACGTGGAACCTGCACAGCACAATCAAACTACTTTGCCCCAACTTAACAGTGAGGTTGTCAATCTCACCGGCTTGCTGAAAACAAAGGGTTAAACGTATCGAATGGAAGATGATGTTTGTTTGCATAAAACAGTAGAGAACAATGATTGCAGTAGATTGTATTTCAGATGTAAAAGAATGGACCGGGGTCCACAGTTCACTAGTGGTGTCTCTCCAATAAGATAACTAACATGCTGGGTAAACAAATTACAGCTGGGCAATTGACAATTGATAAGTGCATAAAACATGCATGTGTGAGCTGTGGTGTCTACTATGAGATTCATTTGGGCATTACGACAAAGTACATAGACCGCTATCCAGCATGCATCTATGCCTAAATAGTCCACTTTCCGGTTAACATCCGTACCCCTTCCAGTATTAAGTTGCAAGCAACAGACAATTGCATTAAGTAATGTGCGTAATGTAAACAATACATTCATCCTTGAATAAAGCATTGTTGTTTTACCCCTAGTGGCAACAACACATCTACAACCTTAGAACTTGCTGTCACTATCCCAGGTTAAATAGAGGTTGAACCCAACTATCATGCATAAATACCCCCTCTTGGAGTTACAAGTATTCACGTGGCCAAAGCTTCAACAAGTAACGGAGAGCATGCAAGATCACAAATGACATAGACATGATAATATAATATTCAGCTCCACATAGGTATCAATATAAGTCAGATCCCAGCAAACACAACATGTAGCATTACAATAAGATGATCTTGATCATGATAGGCAGCTCACAAGATCTAAACATGATGGCACAAGTGGAGAAGACAACCATCTAGCTACTGCTATGGACCCATAGTCCAAGGATGAACTACTCACGCATCACTCCGGAGGCGGGCATGGCGATGTAGAGCCCTCCGGTGATGATTCCCCTCTCCGGCAGGGTGCCGGGAAGAGCTTCAGGAACCCCCCGAGTTAGGGTTGACGACGGCGGCGGCAGCGAATATGTTCTGGATGAAAGGCTCGGTGTTTTAGGGTTTTCGCGTCTCGGGGAATAAATAGGCGAAGGGGCGATGTCGGCGGACCCCCGAGGGGCCCAAACCACCTCCAGGCGCGGCTGTGGGCCCAGCCGCGCGACCATGTGGTTTGGCCACCTCGTGGCATCTTCGTCTCTCCTTCGGACTCCGTGTACGTGCTGGAAAAATAGGGACCTGGCCTTTTGTTTCGTGCAATTCCGAGAATATTTCCAGAAGTAACTTTCTGAAACCAAAAACAGCAGAAAACAGGGAACTGGCACTGTGGCATCTTGTTAATAGGTTAGTCCCAGAAAATGCATAAAAGTGATACGAAGTGTATATAAAACATGTAGCAAATGGTATAATATAAGCATGGAACAGCAGAAATTATGGATACGTTGGAGACGTATCACTAGTTGGTACTCTCTCCCATGTACTTCAATACAATGATCTCATGAGCTGCCTTACATGATTGAGATCCATCTGATGTAATCGGTGTTGTGTTTGTTGGGATCCGATGAATTGTTACATTATCAGTCTATCTATTAAAGTTTGTGAAGTTATTGTTGTTGCAATCTTGTTGTGTTTAATGCTTGTCACTAGTGCACGAGTGGCATGATCTTAGATTTAATCTCTATAATTATTGCTTAGATTGTATCTACAAGTTGTTTGCACATGTCCTTGTCCGGAACTCGAGGCCCCGGAGTGACAGCAACTGGGATAACTAGAGGGGATGGTTTTGACATGAGGATCACATGTTTTCACTAAGTGCTAATGCTTTGCTCCGGTGCTCTATTAAAAGGAGCACCTTAATTACCAGTAGTTTCCCTTGAGGCCCTGCTGCAAACGGGCTGGTAGGACAAAAGATGTTATGCAAGTTTCTCATTGCGAGCACGTATGACTATATATGGAAAACATGCCTACATGATTAATAGACTGGATGTTCTGTCTTAATGCTATAATAATTCTGTCAATTTCCCAACTGTAATTTGTTCACCCAACACTTGTTATTGGAGAGTTACCACTAGTGTAGATAGCTGGGAACCCCGGTCCATCTGTAATCATCATTGCTTTACCGTCAACTCCACGCATGCAACTATTTTCTGGTGCCATTGCTTCTGTGTTACTGTTACTATTGCTCTCATATTACTGCTGCTTTCACATCACCCTGTTACTAGTCCTTTTCCAGGTGTAGCTGAATTGACAACTCTGTTGTTAAGGCTTATAAGTATTCTTTGTCTCCCCTTGTGTCGAATCAATAAATTTGGGTTTTACTTCCCTCGAAGACTGTTACGATCCCCTATACTTGTGGGTTATCAAGAATCACCAGAATGGTCTTTCTGAGTAATCGGATTATTTCGGAGAGATTAGTAATATGTTCCGTGTATATATATGCGGACATTCAATGTCCCGAAATTATAGAAATTGTTTAATAATTACAAAACATGGTGGAGAGAGGAAATCAGAAGAGTTTCAGAGTTACGGGATTAGTCCCGGCAAACCCTAATTTGAGTAGGATATTATAGAACATGTTGGAGATATGCCTAGTGACAATAATAATTTAGTTATTATTTATCTCCAAGTTTTTATTAATGTTTATATCTTTATGCTATAACTGTATTGGGCACTTGAATAGCGAATTAAAGTATTCAAGAGGAAAATCTCCAATACACGTGTAGAGATACGAACAAGTAAAAGCGTTCCTGGTCTTGTCTCTAAGACTAGCCTATCTTGTTGTTTGATGATCATGTTTTCCTGATCATGGACTTTGTAAAAGTCACACAACTATAGGAGTTTATTGTCGGAATGACAATAGTACTGAACCGACCCACTGTATGATCTTGCTACGAGACTAATCGTCAACGATGAAGATAGCAATTGATCATATGTTTAGTTTTCATTATCTATATTCCTATGCCCTGAGAATATCTGGTGACCGCTTATTCGACATTCATACTTTGATTGTCACTAACGTCTTGCCGTAACTGGGGACCATAACAGTGGCTTTTGGGTGTGGACTAGAATAATGTATTGGAACAGAGATTATTCAAGAAAGGCACTTACTCCTCCAGGCGATGGAGAGATACATCCTCTAGGCCATCTCAGTGTTATCGTTGTCACCCAATCGTCTGGACAGACACAGCGTGATTAATCACGGGACAATAAAAATACGGAATGAGAAAAGAGAATGATATTGGTACGAGAATTATATGTGTTATGATTAAAGGGTTTAATCACACTAGAGCACATTGTCTCAAATCTCGAGATATCATTGGTATCGTGTACGTAAGGGGATTAGCGTAATGAGTAACACACAGGTTCTGCCGCTCACTCATGAACACACGGGAGCCAGTACGGCCGTCTAGGTCCCAATGCTGGTTATTGTCTGGTAAGCTCCCGGACATGTCTTTGTGTTTACCGAACCTTTCGGGTCACACACTTAAGCTGTGAGTCAATCTTTTATTGAGAGAATAAAGTTGTAGTTTAGTGGTTATGAGAAGTTGTCGGAGTCCCTCCGATGTCACAGAAACAACTCCGGAGTAATTCGGAGGTGTTCCGGTGAAGTTATCATGAGAGGAAAATAATGCCGGTATAGGGCAGAATTTCCCGAGAGAGAAATATGGTGAACATGAGATGTTCTGGGATGCCGGGAAGTGTTTCCGACATCATTGGATAGAGTTGATGATTTTATCTAAGAGTATATATGGTTCCGGACGAGTTTCAGAGGTTTGCTAATAAGGGGGGGAGTGCCGGAGGAGGAAAGGGGGAGCCCTAGGGGTCGAACCGCACCTAGTGTGGGTCGGCCGGCTAGGCCCCACCTCCCTGGCCGGCACACCACCACCTCTCCCTCTCTTTCCTTGTTTGATTTGGAGATTTAAAAGAGTCCAAATTGGAAAAGGAAAGAATAAAGGAAAAATGCAAAAAGATAAAAGGGAAGGGAGGGATTCCTTGTTGGAGAAGGACTCCTCTCCCAAACCGACTTGGGATAGGATCCAAGCCCTCTAGGGCCGGCGCACCAAGGGGAGGGGTTTTCCTTCCCCAAGCACATCCTCCCCTTGCTTCCCTTTATATACTCCACCCCCTCCACAAGGAGAGCCAATCCAAGTTTTTGTGCAAGTTCCTCTCTCTTGAGATATTGTGCAACTAGACGATGCTCTAATTAGACGGCGCTCTAATTAGACTTTGATCTAATCTCTCTCTAGTAGATCTCATGTGTTGAGAATTAGATCTCCCCAGTCTCATATAGATCTAATCAAATTCGATTAGATCTACCACCTAAACTACGCCGAAAGGCGGTCTCTCTTCGTTGGTGCTAGTAGCTCTAGGCGGCGAAGTGCTGTCAGATTGGCACGGCGTACGTGTGGATACTGTTAGAGAGGGGTTGCGCAAGTAGTTCCTCGATGACGGACCGGCAACAATCTCACCTCCCGGCGTGGATGTGAGATTCTTCATCAAGCTTCACCAACATCTAATTCGACAAACACAAGATCTTCCGAACGGTGTTTGTAAGTATCTAGATCTAGCATTATGGGGTGCAGCATATCTTCATAGATTAGATCTTGGCGACAAGGTTACGGAAAATTTTAAAGTTTTACCCGCAACACAAAAGAACGTTCGGGAGTTTTTCTGGAATGTTCTAGAAACATCCGGGGTGGTCCATGGGCTGCACCACTGGGTTAGACCCATGTGGGGTAAGCCACATGGGCACATAAGCCCACCTAGGTGGCCGACTCCCTAGTGGAGTCGG
Source organism: Poa pratensis (assembly GCA_947311845.1). Taxonomy (NCBI): domain Eukaryota; kingdom Viridiplantae; phylum Streptophyta; class Magnoliopsida; order Poales; family Poaceae; genus Poa; species Poa pratensis. Next base: position 42,359,212 of record CAMZMU010000047.1, read on the forward strand.
CGCACCAAGGAGGTGGGGCCGACGACGCCCAAGGGTGGGGCCACCATAAGACGGTGGCCAGGGTTTATCCTGGCCCAACCGGCCAAGTGGGGCCTACCAGGGGTCAGCGAAAAGGGGTCAGCCCCCTCCAAGGGCAGCGGCTAGGGTTGGGGAGGCTCCTCAAACCCTAGGTCGATCCATCCCATAGGGCCCATCAGGGGCGGCGACGCATGGGGGAGGAGTTGCCCCTCTTCCAAGGCTCTCCCCTCCCTCCTATATAAAGGAGGGCTTTCCCCTCCTTTTTGAGACACATAATTGGATCTGAGTTTTTGAGGTGTCCTCTCTCAAATCTAGTCTCTCTCTCCATGTGTTGGGATCTCCACCTTCATATACACAAGTAGAGGCTGAGCTCTAGACAGCGAAGCTCTGCTAAACCGGATCTAACGAACATGTGCGAACTCTTAGAGGGATCGTACATTTGATCCTTCGCTCGGTTTGATCCAGAGGCTGGCCATGGGGAGTCGGCAACATTCTCCCCGCTAGGCTTAGTGATGTCTACGCACACTTATATTCTTGTAGACAGTGTTGGGCCTTCAAGTGCAGAGGTTTGTAGGACAGCAGCAAATTTCCCTTAAGTGAGTAACCCAAGGTTTATCGAACTCAGAGAGGTAGAGGTCAAAGATATCCCTCTCAAGCAACCCTGCAATTAAGATACAACAAGTCTCTTGTGTCCCCAACACACCAAATACACTTGTCAGGTGTATAGGTGCACTAGTTCGGCGAAGAGATAGTAAAATACAAGTGATATGGATATTAACAAGTGGTATATGTAGTCTGTGATAAAAATGGCAGCGAGCGAACATGCAGCAGAACTTGAAATAAACGGTGTTTCGATGCTTGGAAACAAGGCCTAGGGATCATACTTTCACTAGTGGTCACTCTCAACAATAATAATATAACTGAACACATATAAATACTTCCTCTTCAATATGCAACTTAGGTGCTACTCGGAACTATTCTCTTGTTGGATAACGAACGCCAAGACCACCGCGTAGGGCTATAAAAGCACACCTCAAAGTTTGCATTCCACATTTAGGTTACCCCACACTGTCACTAAGAGCACCCAAGATAGTACTAAACAAACACCACAATTTTATAGAGACATCCAACACAAGAACAATTCATGGTAAGTATCCCTCTAATCTTTAATCTAAAGAGTCACACATGCCACCCGCACTGTCACCATGGTTTTGTGTTGTCACATGATTCGGAGATTATAATGATAAAACCAATTGAGTAGCAGATCCATAACATAATGAAGGGAAACATCTATGAATTCAACTAGATTACAATGCTCATGATCACATAAAGATCACACCATGGGAGAGAGAGATAAACCACATAGCTACCGGCATGAACCCTCAGCCTCGATGAAGGACTACTCTCTCCTCATCATGGGAAGCAGCAATGGCGATGAAGATGGCTTCGGGGGCACTTCCCCGTCCCGGTAGGGTGCCGGTAAAGAGACTTCTATCCCCCAAATTAGGGTTTCGGATGGCGGCGGAGCTCAGAGTCGTATTTGGGAAAATCCTTTGGGGGTCATGAGTTTTAGGTCAGGAGGTGAAAGGACAAGGATGTCGCCTAGAGGGGGGGTGAATAGGCGATTAAAACTTTTCCGGTTTAGGCTTGCTAATTGCGGAATAAAACTGGGTGTTTAAAATAACAAGCCAACAACCTAAGTAAACTAGGCTCACCTATGTGTACCAACAACTTATGCTAAGCAAGACAAGCAACAAGGTGATAGCAATATAGAATACTTTAAGCACGAAGGCTATCACAATGTAAAGTGCATAAGTAAAGAGCTCGGGTATAGAAATAACCGAGGCACGCGGAGACGAGGATGTATTCCCGAGTTCCTCCTTTTTAGGGGAGTACGTCTCGTTGGAGAGGTGTGAACCAACACAATGGTTCAACAACCACAAAGGTTTCACCTTCTTCTCCGATGAACCGCACCACAAAGGCTTGGTTCACCTTCCACTATCGGAATTCCTTCGAGGTGGAATCCGAAGCCTTTCAACAACAATCCGGAGCACAACCCACAACGGGATTGGGGGCTCCCGAACGGCTACAAGTGACCACCAAGGGTCTCAACCACCGCATAGGCGTCTAGGGTCCAAAGACCCAAGAGTAACAAGTTCACAAGCTTTCAACTTCCATGAATCCTCGTGGACAGCACAAACCGATGCAACGAAGCAATGGCAAGAGCACAAGTGCTCAAATCCTTCACTCTCAAATCCCACCACAAGCAACTAATGCTTATGGGGGGAGAAGAGAGGAAGAACAACGAAAAACACAACAAATGGAACTTCAAGAACTAGATCGAAAGGGTTCCACTCACTTAGAGGAGAAATGGATCGGTGAAAATGTAGATTTAGGTCTCCTCCTTCAATCCTCCAAAGATCAACGAGTTTGGGTGGAGGGATTGGGAGTAATCGAAGAAATGAGCTTTCAACAATGGAGGAGAGAGGAAAAACGTGCTCAAGTTCTTGGGAAACATTGGGGAAGAAAGGGCCCTTAAAAAGGTGCCCGAAAATCTGCCCGTTGGGCTATTTTTCGGCCCTGGGGCGGTACTACCGGGCTTGACCCGGTACTACCGGGTCCCCGGTACTACTGGATCATTACCGGGCCACTACCGGTCAAAACCAGTTGAATCCAGTACCAAAAACACGTTTTATGCGGTAGTACCGGGCCTCATGCGGTACTACCGCACTTTGTAAAAACAGCAGAAACACCATTACCAAAACGGGAACAACTTTCGCATACGAACTCTGTTTTTGATGTTCTTGGGCTCGTTGGAATCACCACAACGAGCTTTACAAGATCATGCAGAGAAACATCATAGTTCAACAAGGGAGGATAAAACCAAATGAGGAAAGTTAAAACATCTCTATTAAAGAACAACCGGTAAATCCTCCAACATCAAGAACCCAACAAGTTTTTCATCCGGACTCCGTTTTCTATGATCTTGAGCTTGTTTCGAAGATAATCACAAGCTTTACAAGATCATGCATATACACATCATAGTCCATCATGTGTGGAGGAAACCACAAGAAGAGAGTTTCACTTCTCTTTGAAAAGACAAACCGGTAAAACCTCCAATATCAAAAACGCCACAAGATATGCATATGAAATCTGTTTTTGATGAACTAGAGCTTGGCATGGAGATGAACACAAGCTCTAAATTCTCACATGGATAAAAGCCAAATAAGAACCAAGAAATATGATATGCCAAATATGCAAAGGTTTGAGCTCTCCACAAAGATGCGATCAAGTTACTCACTTGAGAGACCCACTTGAGAGACCCTCTTGATAGTACGCCGTCTATCCTATAACCCGGTCTCCCACTAACACCACGAGACGGTAAAATAGAAACTCTATCAAGATCATACCTTTGCCTTGCGCATTCCACTTGAGCTAGATGATGACGATCTTGACTCTCTCAAGTTGGAACACCTTTCTTGATTGTGCTTGCTAGCACGTGCTTGATGAAGACTTCTCCAAATACTCCCCCATACACCATTATGGGAGAGCCTCGCTTAGCTCCATCTTCATGTATCCACTTGCACTTCATCTTCTTCTCTTGATATAGATGATGGCTTGGAGATAAACATGAATGTTCACTCAATCTTCTTTTTCAAGCCATGCTTGCAATAAGCTCAACTCTACACATGACCATTCTTCATATAAACCCTTGAATAGAGCATTGATCATCATGTAATCTTCTAGAGTCCAACACATGAACTCCAATCTTTTCCTACGGACAAGATCTACAATAATATCTCAATGCAAATATTAGTCCATAAGGATTGTCATTAATTACCAAAGCCATGCATGGGGCAACACATGCACTTTCAGGAGGGTCTTTATAGGCGAAGAGACGACGGCTGGAGGCACCCGAGGTGCCCTCCCCATACCTAGGCGCGCCTGGCATGTGGGCCGCGCCTAGGGGTGGGGTGGCCCCCTGGGTCGCCTCTTCGTGCGCCCTTCGGACTTGGTCTTCGTGTCGGTGAAAAACTGACGCCCGTTGATTTTCGTCCAGTTCTGAGAATATTTTCCGACTAGCTTTTCTACGGAAAAAAAAACAGAAAACATGAACTGGCACTGTGGCATCTTGTTAATAGGTTAGTCCCAGAAAATGCATAAAAATGCTATGAAGTGTATATAAAACATGTAGCAATAGGTATAAAACATGCATGGAACATCAAAAATTATAGATACGTTTGAGACGTATCACTTAGCCGTGAGAATCTTCATCATGCTACATCGACCTCGTCATCAACATCTCTTTCGCTTCACGGTGTTGGTAACGAACTAGATCTTAAGTTGTTGTTTACTTGTATTTTCATAGATAGATCATGGCTGTTGGGTAGCATGTGGCGAATTTTTTTATTTTTCGCTGTGCAACACTATACCGAGATGCAGGTTGATAATAATAAAAAGATATGGAACATGACGATAGAACTAAAACTAAAAATCTTTGCGTGGTATATTCGTCATGGTATATTCGTCGAGGTATTATTCTAATCAAGGATAACCTTGTTAAATGCAACAGGCAGAGAAGTACAAAGTGTGTTTTCTGTCCACAAGAGGAGGCGATCAAACACTTATTCTTTGATTGCAAGTTTGCTCGTTCTATTTGGTCAGCCATCCAAGTAGCTTCAAATTTCTATCCACCATGTTCAGTGGCGGACATTTTTGGCAATTGATTACATGGTATTGATCACAAGTTTATGACTCTAATTAGGATGGGAGCGATAGCCGTAATATGGTCGCTCTAGCTGTGTAAAAATGACAAGATTTTTGATGATAAGAATTCTTCCCTTATGAAGGTAATCTACCGTTGTACCAGTTTGCTCCGTTCGTGGTCTACATTACAACGTGTGGAAAACTAAGACATTTTTATTGAGGTGTTTGCGTGACTGGAGAACACAGCGAGAGATATTTTTATCCGACATGGATGAAGGCGTGATTTTCGGATTGCCTCTCAGTATCATAGGCGATATGCAGTTTATGACTAGTTACTCCTGTGTACCTTTTATTTTATTTCTGTGAGACCATGTGGTCGTGGATGTGTGCATCCTAATTATGCAGACGCGGGTGTAATGTTTAAACTTCTTACGTAATAAATTTCCATTTATCGTAAAATGCGGAACCATCAATGAAAGTGGGTTTCCTAGGGCATGTTTGGTTACTCGCATCGATTTTGGGCCTCCCGTATCCGTGGCCTAACTCAGCATGGCCCTGGAAAAACGTGACCTAAGCCATGTTGTGCAACCCGTTTGGTTGCCAACAATGTTCTAGCCAGGCCCGTTCGGTTGAGTGCAAATTTTTAAGCACTCGATATTTGGTTGATGTGTGTTTCACATAGCAAATTTCAAGGTGTTTGGTTACGTGCAAATGCCATGATGGGGTTACCTTGTTGCCTGAGTGGTGAACATAAAAAGTTACCAACAATGTTCATAGGCTTGAACTAAACATGCCCTTACTAGTTAGCAAAATAGATGGTGCATCACAAATTCAGCACAAGAACTGCTGGTGATGCACCACAAGTTCATCATCTGAGGAGGGGTTATTATACCGCCTCGCACCGCAAGTTCATCATGTAAGGAGTTTAGTATACTGCCTCGCAAAATATACAAATCTGGCATCAGTTTTAGGAAGTTCTACATACTAGGGGACATCATAGAGGACATGACTTCAAGCACATCAGCAGCAACAACGCCATCACCCCATCGCCCGGAAGAGAGCACGATAGTAGGAGTAGTACCACCCTTCATGTCTGCCTCATTCCCGGCAAGATAGGGGCGACACGCTCCTCTTCATTATCCATGAGGTAGCTAAGATAAAGCTAGAGCGTGTTGACCGCCAGAGGATTCTGCAGACGCGGTCTGCCGAAGATGATTTTCATCTGGTCATAGTTCTCAATTGGCGTGTTGATGAAGCACTCGTCCTTGGGGTGAACCTGAAATGATGGAACTGTTATCCCGGGACACGTCAAGTAGAGAGTAGGACGAACTGAATAAGCTGAATTGCGGAAGCTTACAATCACATGCTTGAGGAATGACGTATCGTCCATGTAGAAACTAGAAAGTGGTGGACTCCTCACGCCCTTCCACTCCTTCAGATTGTGCCAAATTGCGGAGATGTGTCAACATGTACCTCCACTTTCTGAGATGATTGTACAACTGAGTGGTGGTCACCATGGCGCCGCAGAAAAGGAGAACATCTTTGCAAATCTTGTCCAAACTCTTGTCTTTGATGCCCCTGTCAATATCGAGCCAATCCTTGATGAGCTCAGCCATCCTAGTGAGAACGAAGGTGGACAAAGCAGCTGGCCACTGCATTGGTGCCCCGTTCTTAGCCCTTTGCAGTGCTAGGAACCCATCAGGCGCCTTTGCCCTTTGCTGTGCGACGAACACATCAGGCGCCAGAATGTATCGCAACGGCTTCGCGGGCAAAGGCAGCACAAACGTAGAGGAAAGATCAGTGTCCTACAGGATCGAAGAACACAGATGAAGCGCATCAAGAGCTAAGCATGTGACTACAAGATCAAATAACTACCACATCAGTAGCTAAGTATGGACTGCAAGATCAAAGAACTACCACATACTAATCAGATCTATCAGATACTTCCATATACTTCCACAACTACCACATACTACTCTGATCTACCAGATACCATCACATAGTACCACATAATACCAGATCTAGGGTACCAACGGAGGAGGAGACTGACACTGAAGCTGCGTACAGCCGGGGAAGCAATGGAGGAGGAGGTGGTGGAGGAGGACATCTCGGAGTCGAGGACGAAGACGGTTTGCCGCCGATGACCAGCTCCGACCGCCGGAGGAGTAGCCGCCGCTTCTCTGTGGAAAATCTGCAAAGTGGAGAGCTCGAAGGGGGAAATGGTGGCGGGAGTTTCGACGGGGAGGCGGAGGGGGTGAAATAGGCGAGCGAAATTGAAGGGGGTAACCGAAATTTGTCCCGCCGCTTTTTCGCCTGCGCGCGAGCTCGCGCCATCTCAGAGGTTGGACGAACTCGGCTCCGCGTTCCCCTTCGCTGCACGAGGAACAGGGCACTGGAGGGTGGCTCAGTGGAAACGGCCGATTTGGCCGTTCCTATCAGGCCTAGCGCCAGATTGATTTAAGATTCGTGCGGTGCAGAAACGCAAGCCATGGACTGGTTGGGGACTCGGTGGGTACCAAACACGCCCCTAAAGAACGAGCTGGTGCGGCTGCAGGGTTCAAATAGAAAAGGTACTGCACGAATCTTAAAGCAGTTGAACGTCCCAGATAGTGGTAGGGGACGTCAACTAGTTTTCGACTGTTCTCTCTTCGTCGTCCTTCCCGCGGACCGCGGCCATGGCCACCGCCGCCACCTCTAGTTCGGCCGCAGTCGTGTCTTCAATCTCCGCCCACATAGCTGCCGGACGCCTCTTTGCGGCCCTAGACACCCTCACACCTGCCTGGCCTCCTCCCCGATCCCTTCCTCTCTCTACGCATCCCTCCTCCACTTGGCCACCTCCCACCGCTCCCTCTCGGCCGCCCGCCGTATCGCTGCCCACCTTGACGCCTCCTTCCGTTCCCCCTCCACCTCCCGCTCATCAGTCCCCACCTTCCTGTTGAACCGCGCAATCGAGTCTCTTGCTTCCTGCGGCAGCCTCGCCGACGCGCGGGAGCTGTTCGAGTCAATGCCGCGCCGGGACGGTGGTTCTTGGAATGCTATCATCTACGCTTCCTCCCGCGCCGGGAACCCCACTGAGGCGCTTTCCCTCTTTTCCGATATGTACTCCCTCGGCGTTCGCCCTAACGACGTTACAATGTCATCAGTCCTTGCCTGTTGCGCCGAGTGCCTCAACCTGTGTGGTGCCCGGCAGCTCCACGGCCATATCTCAAAGCGGGACTTTCAGTCCAACGTCATTCTTGGCACGGCACTGGTCGATGTGTACGGGAAGTGTCTGTTGCTTCCTCATGCAGGCGGGCCTTTGATGGTATTTCGAAACCTAATGCCATTTCATGGAATGTCATTATCCGGCGGTATCTTCTTGCTGGAATGGGGGATATGGCGGTTGACATGTTCTTCCGGATGGTCCGGGCAGGAGTTAGGCCGCTTGTTTATACTGTCTCACATGCAATTAGTGCTTGCCGGGATAATAATGCACTTGAAGAAGGACGGTGCATACATACTTATGTGCTCCGACGTGGGTATGAGCACAATGTGCACGTGCAGAGCGCAGTCGTGGATATGTATGCCAAGTGTGGTGCCATCGATGCAGCACAAAGGGTCTTCAACTTGGCACCAGTAAAGGACATGGTAATATCAACTTCAATTTTGTCAGGATTGGCTTCTTGTGGGAGGATTGAAGATGCAAAGCGGGTGTTCGAGGGGATGGAAGAGCACAATTTAGTGTCCTGGAATGCTATGTTGGCTGGTTATGTCAGGTCTATGGATCTGACTGGTGCTTTGCATTTGTTCCAGCAGATGAGAAATGAGACAGAGGAGCTTGATGCTGTTACGCTTGGTTCAGTGCTCAGTGCTTGTACTGGGATGCGTGATATTGGGAAAGGTGAGGAGGTTCATGCATTCGCCCTGAAATCTGGTTTGTTTAGTTGTCCTTTCCTGAAGAATGCTCTTTTGAGGATGTATTGCAAGTGCGGATGCCTGAGGCGTGCAGAACGGCTTCTTCTGTTCGAGATGGGATCGGAGAGGGACATATACTCCTGGAACTCACTTATCTCAGGTTATGAACGCCACTCCATGAGTGAAGCAGCTCTGTATGCACTGAGTGAGATGCAGTCTGAGGTAACTCCTAACCAGTCCACGTTCAGTTCTGCACTGGCAGCCTGTGCCAACATTTTCTTGCTTAAGCACGGCATGCAGATTCATGCATACATGATTAGAAACGGCTATGAGATTGATGATATACTGCGAAGTGCACTGGTTGACATGTACTGCAAGTGCAGACAGTTGGATTATGCCATCAGGGTATTTGAGGCAGAACCATCTCGCGATGTCATCCTGTGGAATTCGATGATCTTCGGATGTGCTTACAGTGGCGAAGGTGACTATGGGCTTGAATTGTTTGATGAAATGCAGAAGCAGGGTATTAAGGCAGACTCTGCCACTTTCCTCGGTGTACTTGTTTCATGTATCAGCGAGGGGCATGTTGGTCTGGGAAGGAATTATTTCACTCGGATGACTGATGAATCCATCATTCCTCGCATGGAGCACTATGAATGCATGATTGAGCTGTTCGGCAAACATGGATACATAGTTGAGCTCGAGGAATTTGTGGATCACATGCCGTTTGAGCCAACATCTGCAATGTGGCTAAGGATCTTCGACTGCTGCAGGGAATATGACAATAGGAAATTAGGGGAGCGGGCTGCCAACTGCATTAACGACAGCAATCCCCTTACACCTGTTCGATATGAGCCCACTGCAGACTAGGAGTGCAGTAACCGTGGCAGTGAAGAGTCCATGCCACTTGCTAGCTCTAAAGAAGAATTGAGGTTGTCCCTGTGAGTGCTGTGTCATCGACTATGCGCTGAAATGCTTAATTGCCCAGTCAAGGAACAGACTCCATAAGGATTGTCAGCTGGGTGTTCCCATAGCATCAGTGTTGTCAGGACTACCCTAAGACAAGGGGTCGAGCTGAAGACAGGGTCTTCTGGCTGAGCACGGAGCTTGTGTTTTCTGTAGTTGAAAGATAATAACATGCCCTCGAGCTTTCCTCTCAGCTGACTGATGAGCATGGATTGAAGATCAGTTTGGTGACCGCCAGTCTTGTATCACTGGAGTGCCTTTCTGAATTGCTGACCTGACAGTTGCATGATTCTGGCGGTCACAACTCACAAGGCAGCACAAGTTCAGTGCTGAGACTTCATATCTAACATGGCATTATAACATGACTTCTTGAGTCGAGCAAGGCTTTATAACATGGCATTGCGATGCATGCAACTCTCTATATACCTCTTTCTCGGAGATATAAGCTCCACGACTTGGATGTCAGGATATCATTCACCTCCATTAGTTTAACTATTGCATGTGAGATTTTGGAGGAAACCATGTTCCGGTTCACCATGCATCAGTTTGTGTTTCAATTCCTTAGTGGCATGAGAGAAACTAATCAACCGATGTGTCGGCCTGGTGTAAGCAACCCATCATGTCCACTTTGTATATGATTAACCGGCTCGATTTGACTGATTAAGGGTAGTGAAAGATTGATTTTGACATAAATGGCTGACCGAATGCTTGTGCCGATTATTTTACCATAAGACCGTATGATAGACCGCTACGAGCTCCAGGACGAGGTGGCGATTGCAGCCTAAAGCTTCAACATTGTTCCAGATTTTTAATTTTTTTTGGCACTTGTACCAGTTTTGTTTATTTTCAAGTAAGTTGCTATGTTGTAACTTCATCTAGAATAATGTCCTATACATGTGTTCTTTTTTCTAGTCCCCGCAAAAAAAAAATGTTTTCCCTCGCGCCGCAGTTTTTCGGCCGCCTCACTTCCGGTTTGGATGCACGGATCCGCGGGTTGGTGGCAGCGCATCGCTGGACTACCCTCCCTGGTGCTTCACCCCACCCGCACGCCCCCCGAGTCATTTCGCTTCTTGAGAATGAGATTATTAGTATTTTTTGATGAATTTTGATTAGGTTTTTGTTGCCATGCGATGATCATGCGCTGTAAATTGTAGAATTAGAGGTGAAGCGGATGCGCTTCTTGCTTCTGCTTGTCACTTAACTCAGTGGGGGAATTGGGAATGTTGTGGAGACAGTCGATTTGGTCTGTGGTGCCTCTGTTTCTAATGTGATATATGGTGTCGGCATATGAATTATTTTAGCTACTGAATTGGTAGATGTACAGTTAGTCTCAAAGAAGGTTTTGATTGTTAATTTTATTGAACATTGACGGTAGAGAGTACTTTGTTAGAATGTGGTGTTCTTCTTAAGGTAGTCAAATATGTAGAATCACTTTAACAAATGTTCGATGTCAATTAGACAAACACAATTATTATACTCCCTCCGTTCATTTTATAAGGCATTCTAGTTTTTTCGAAAATACACATACCTAGACATATTTAGTGTAAAGATTCACTCATTTTGATTTGTATCTACTCCATATTGAAATGTCTAGAATGCCTTATAAAAGTGAATAGAGGGAGTAGATAACTTGATACAGTTATTAGCTCTATGCATTCACCTCTGTCTCTTTTCCTGACAGCTGCAGTAAGAATTGCAGCTAGACATAACTGCCTGAAATAAAACGTCACCAGTCACATGCAAACAAAAATAGACAGCTGCATCACATCATCAGCCCCATGACCGAATCTTGCTTCACACTAAATTTTATTTTTGAGACAAGTAGGACACTACTAAAGCGAACTGATATGAAGGAAGATGGATCCATGGGCATGGGGAATCGGACTGCCCATCAAGCATTTGATGCTTCAGAATGTGTTGCAAGCTGTAAGGGTCACCATGTTGAGAGCAAGATTACACAGTCAAACCACGTGAACTTGGCACGTAGAAATGGTGAATCAACAAGGCAACTCACATTTATCACAACCTTTTGATGGCCACACATATATAGAGTGATAGTTGATTCAGAGAGAGTTGGTTGCATGACAAAAGACAAAACTCTGTAATGTGTGGCTTGCGGCTATATATATGTATTTGTTTCGAGATGTCACCTCCACAACTCTGGGCTATGATGTCGTTCACTAGTTTAGCTATCGCCCATGAGATTTTGGAGAAAACCAACTGCCTGTTCTCCACATTTAGTTTATTTATTTTCCTGTTGACGGCATCAGAAAGACAAGCAAAATGATTTCTAGGCCTATCGTAGGGGCAACCGATCCAGCCGACTTTAGATATAGCTGATCTTCTCACTTGAATCAGTATATAGGCACCCACGAGAGCCCCTGTATTCCTTATAATCTTACCTTCCCAAATAGCTCGCTATTCTCAGCATCAAAACATGATCGTGAGCCAGTTGTCGATCGCACCGTCCACCCCCACGAGGCCACGAGTGAGTGAAGTTTCCTTGCAGGTGCCAAGAACGGTGGACCACATTGTTTGATCAATTGTGCCTTGCAGCGTGCTGAACCTAGAACAAGTCATCAGGAAGGAGCCTAGCTATGGCATGGTAAAGTAGATCATTGCTGACATGTCTGAGTTTATTCCACCTGGTTATGTTGTTTTACTGTAGGTACTCTGTTTTCATTACCTTCTTTATTTTCACATTACTTACGGTTTCCTTTTGAATATAACACAATAGGGGGGGCGCTCCCCCCCCCCCCCCCCAAAGATGTGGAAAAAAAACAGCCTCACTCTCGCCTATTTAGCCCATCTGCACCCCCCCCCCCCCCCCAAATGAGCCCAAACTCCGCTACTTATGTCGTGACTACATTTCTTAGGCCATTTTGTATTCCTAAGATGACGACTCTTGCGTCAATATTCTTGGATAGTGTAAGCGAGCTAAACATTGTGGTCGGAGCGTGAGACACCCGGACAACAAGGCTGTCAAAAGGACCAAGTGCTTGCTCGACATGTACATGATGTGGGGTATTGGGTTTGAGCGAGAGGAGCATGAATGGAAAGGAATTTTTTGCATGTTGGATTCAGTTATTGCACAATAATGCCTGCCTGTATTGGGTCCGGTGTCTATCATTGAGGTTCGTCCACGAAGAATAATCTCGGTGAGGAAACTATCGACACATCCTAGTCAATAAGACATAAATTGTGTGTAGTCATGATGCATGTTGATCTGATGTATTATGGATTTAGTATGGAGTCAACATATAAGATGTAGTGACGAAAAAAAATCAGAATATAGGGTATTGCTTTTCACCACTCAGCTGGTCAATTTTTTAAAGAGATTTGATTATGTTTCCTTATCTTATGCAAACTCTCTTTTTCCCACGTTCCGTTAGCCACAGATAATTCCGTGCAAACTGGTATAATTTTCATCTCCACAAGCGTGCTTTAATTTTCCAGGTAAAAACTATACACAATACATATAGAAATGGAGGGAGTAATAAATATCATGTGGTTGTAGTCTAGTACCGTTTATGTAGGGATTTGTAATTGAAATGGCATGTTTCCTGGTTGTTTATAGACAACCGCAAGGAGAACTTTATCGATTATATTCAGCTCTTTGGAAATGGTTGTCTATGTCTTGCCTGTGTTAATATTGTATCCTTCTGGCAAGTCTTGTGGTAAACGTGTGGGAGATCAAATTGTATTCCGGAAACATATATTTTCTTCAAGTTAAAGCTTTGTCACTTAATGTCATCACGCATGTTGTCCTCGTCAACTGATATTTCTATGGAGACCAACTGTAGCCCCGTTTGGATCACCTCAGCAAAGTTTTAGCTGCTAAAACATACTCCCTCGGTTCCAAATAGGCTAGATTTCTGTTCCATTGTCTTTCCATGCCCCGTTTCATAATCTATTTTGGTTGCTGCAGGAGAAAATTGTTGAAATAGGCTGGTCGACTAAGGCCGACTCAAAGTAGTTGGGTGAGTTGACAAGGGTGCCAACTCGGAGAGTGACCCGAGCCGAGTGTGTTAGCCGGCTTCTTGAGTCGGTGGTGTGTCCGGGATTGGGCGAGTCGAATAGGTAGTACTTATATTTGTAAAGGCCATTTCACAGGATTTTTGTTGCAGGTAGGAAGTGAGCAGTTTCAAAATATTTCAATTTTAGATAAGCCACTTCTGAGCAGTGAAATATTAGGAAAAGTATTTGCCTCTCCGAACTACCCTACCCTAGTGTTCTGGCGCGGCGTGTATTCATTACTCCTTGCATTACGAAGAGTACTTTTTTGTTGACGAAAAAGGAAGAGTAGTATTCAGAATTGCCGTTGCTCCTCTGTTCTTCCTCCCTGGTAGTGTTCCTATTCGCACAAGGGAGCAGCAGCATATCCTTTTGGCTTTTGCCCACCTAATTGGAAACAGAAGCAGAAAACCACCAAAAAAAATTTTGGGGATAGCCAAGCGCATGTGTCACGCGCTAGTATCATCACACTTCCTCCACCTGCCAGTTTATAAACTGGGTAACATTCCCTCGGCTCCCCGATGTGGGACTAAAGTTTCATTCGTCAGGTGTTCCCCGACCGGTTTGGTACCATCAAACTGCCCTGTTGGGCCGTTAGCTTCAGGATTCATTTGCTTTCCTTTCCTCCGCCGTTGGCCCATTTCTTCCTCCATCGACTCCGGCCCATTCTGTGCATCACCTGGACCAGCTCCCCGACGCCGACGATCACCGGCGGCAACGACACGGACGACGCCGGCTTCTGGTTCCCAAAACGAAGTCTGCGCTGCTCCACTTTGCGCGCGCCTATTGGCATGGCACGCCACCACCACCACCATCACCTCGTCTCCCACCTCCGAGCATCCGCGCCGCTCGCCGACCTCCTCCGCGCCGCGCCCAGCCTCCCCGCCGCCCGCGCCGCGCACGGGCGCGCGCTCAAATCGCCCTTCGCGGACGAGACTTTCCTCCTCAACACCCTCGTCTCCGCCTACGCGCGGCTCGGCCGCCTCGCCGACGCGCGCAGGGTGTTCGACGAGATCCCCCGCCCCAACACCTTCTCCTACAACGCGCTCCTCTCCGCGCACGCGCGCTCGGCCGCCCCGCCGACGCCCGCGCTCTCTTCGACGCCATCCCCGACCCGGACCAGTGCTCCTACAACGCGGTCATCGCCGCGCTCGCGCAGCACAGCCGCGGCGCCGACGCCCTCCTGTTTCTCGCCGCCATGCACGCCGACGACTTCGTGCTCAACGCCTACTCCTTCGCCAGCGCCCTCAGTGCCTGTGCAGTGGAGAAGGATTCGAGGACCGGGGTGCAGGTGCATGCCCTCGTCTCCAAGTCGCCACATGGGAAGGACGTGTACATTGGGAGCGCGCTCTTGGACATGTATGCCAAGTGCGAGTGCCCGGATGCGGCACGGCGGGTGTTCGAGGCAATGCCGGAGCGGAATGTTGTTTCCTGGAACAGTTTGATCACTTGCTACGAGCAGAACGGCCCTGTCGGCGAGGCGCTTGTACTGTTTGTCAGGATGATGAACAACTGTTTCGTGCCTGATGAGGTGACGCTTGCAAGTGTCATGAGCGCATGTGCGGGCCTTGCCGCGGATAGAGAAGGACGTCAGGTTCATGCGCGTGTGCTGAAATCCGACAGGTTTAGGGAGGACATGGTGCTCAGCAATGCTCTGGTGGACATGTATGCCAAATGTGGGAGGACATGGGAGGCGAGGTGTGTATTTGATCGCATGGCTTGTAAGAGTGTTGTCTCTGAAACATCACTCATCACTGGGTACGCAAGGTCTGCAAATGTGGAAGATGCTCAGGTTGTGTTCTCACAGATGGTCGAGAAGAATGTCATTGCTTGGAATGTGCTCATTGCAGCGTACGCGCAGAACGGTGAGGAGGAGGAGGCACTTAGGCTCTTTGTCAGGCTGAAAAGAGAGTCGGTTTGGCCAACGCATTACACGTATGGAAATGTTCTCAATGCCTGTGGTAATATTGCTGATCTTCAGCTTGGTCAGCAAGCTCATGTGCATGTCCTCAAGGAAGGTTTTCGCTTCGACTTTGGACCAGAGTCTGATGTCTTCGTCGGGAATTCCCTTGTAGACATGTACCTGAAGACAGGATCCATCGACGATGGTGTAAAGGTGTTCGAGAGGATGGCAGCCAGAGATAATGTGTCGTGGAATGCCATGATTGTTGGTCATGCGCAGAACGGCCGTGCAAAAGATGCACTGCATCTTTTCGAGAGAATGCTGTGCAGCAAAGAGAGCCCAGACTCTGTCACCATGATTGGTGTTCTGTCAGCCTGTGGCCATTCTGGATTGGTGGAGGAGGGCCGGAGATACTTTCGGTCCATGACTGAGGATCATGGGATAACTCCATCTCAAGATCACTATACGTGCATGATTGATTTGCTTGGTCGCGCTGGTCATCTAAAAGAAGTTGAAGAGCTCATAAAGGAAATGCCAATGGAACCTGACAGCGTGCTCTGGGCATCTCTGCTAGGTTCTTGCAGGCTACATAGGAATATTGAGATGGGAGAATGGGCAGCTGGGAAGTTGTTTGAGCTTGATCCTGAGAACTCTGGACCCTATGTTCTTCTCTCGAATATGTATGCTGAGTTAGGTAAATGGGCTGATGTTTTCAGAGTGAGGAGATCCATGAAGAGCAGAGGTGTCAGTAAGCAGCCAGGCTGTAGTTGGATTGAGATAGGCAGGCAAGTGAGTGTGTTTCTCGCACGAGATAATGGACATCCATGCAGGAATGAGATACACGATACCTTGAGAATCATCCAGATGCAGATGAGCAGGGCGAGTGTAGATGCTCAAAATGCTGATTGCATGGTGAATTACAGCTCTGAAGCCTGTGGCTAGAACTCGAAGCCACGATGCTGAAAGTGCGTGTGCTGACAACTTGGTAGAGCTATGCCTTGATGGATCATGGATTACTTGTTTTGGACTCAGTGTATAAAGGTGAAATGCCACTTGCAGAAAGAACAATATGCAGTGTGCAGATTTTACAGCTGACTTCCGGTAATAAAATAATCAGAAAAAATAGCTATCTCTTATCAGCTATTTGGTTGTTTACTAATTGAAAGCGGAAAAGGTGAAGGAAAGAGACTCAGTATTGTCTTTCGTAAGCAAAGTTCAAGAGTATGAGTTGAAGAGAAGCTAGCAAACAAGCCCCCATTGACTTCCTCGGGATCCCTGCAAGTGCAGCCCCCTTTTGCACCTTCACTTATATTAACCTGAGTAGAGGACTCTGCTTCCAAGTGGAGATCCCAAGAGGTTTCTTAGTTACAGTTTAAGCAATGGACGTCCCTCTGGTGCTCCCTTTCTCCACCCTCGTCGTAATCCTTCTGCTCTCCTCCGGCGCCATCGCGGCCGAGGTGGAGGCCACAAACGTGCCGGAAGAGGCGGTCCTGACGCTTGATGCGGGCAACTTCTCGGAGGTCGTGGCCAAGCACAAGTTCATCGTTATCGAGTTCTACGCGCCATGGTACGTACAGCTAACTCGTTTCTTTAAGCAGCTGTAGTCTGAGTCACCCCTGAGGTTCAGTGGGTAACTAATTGATGTGTAACTGCAGGTGTGGCCACTGCAAGCAACTGGCTCCAGAGGTAATCCATTACCTTCATGTGTAGTCAGTCTTACTTTGGAATGTAGTCAATGTACGCATGATATGATGCATGCAGTACGAGAAGGCAGCTTCCGTGCTGAGGAAGCACGACCCACCGGTGGTGCTCGCGAAGGTGGACGCGTACGACGAGAGTAACAAGGAGCTCAAGGAAAAGTACAAGGTGAATGCGTATCCGGCCATCAAGATCATCAGGAATGGGGGGAGCGACGTGAGCGCTTATGGCGGCCCAAGGGATGCTGATGGCATCGTGGAGTACCTTGTAAAGCAGGTCGGCCCACCATCTCTTGAGCTCAGGTCAGCAGGGGATGCTGAACGCTCTATTCATGACAACGGGGTGGTCCTAGTAAGTCTCCCCACTGTTGTCCAATTTTACGCCTCTCGTTTCATTCTCCTGAATAATGCGAAATCGATAGATGTGGTGTGTCTGAGACTTGTCCTGCAGGTGGGAGTATTTCCTGACTTTACTGGTATGGAGTATGAGAATTTCATGGCCGTGGCAGGCAAGATGCGAACGGACTATGATTTCTTTCACACATCCGACATTAGCATTCTGCCACGTGGCGATCAGGCCATCAAGGGCCCCCTTCTTCGACTATTTAAGCCATTCGACGAGCTGTTTGTCGATTCGCAGGTAAATCTCTTTCTTCATGTGATTTTTTCCAGATGTTGATGACTTAATGTGTATGCCTTTTCTTGTGTAATCACACACGAGTCTTTTGCCATTGTCAGGATTTCGATAAGGATGCAATCAAGAAGTTTATTGAGGTGTCTGGTTTCCCTACCGTGGTAACATTTGATGCCGACACGACCAACCATAAGTTTCTCGAAAGATACTACAGAACGCCTACTGCCAAAGTGAGTAAAAACAATTCCCCGAGATACTGTTTGTTACTCCAGAACTTGATGTCTCAACTTCATGTGTTGGATGGAAGAGTGTGGACATTCAGTAATTTAGCTCAATTCTGTACCTGCACCATGATATTGACATAGGACCAGCGTTTGAGATTGTAAGAGTGCATTGAACTATTTCAGATGTCTCATGAAACATGAATATACATACTTTGGTGTTTGGTTGGACAGGCAATGCTTTTCTTGCACTTCAGCGACGACAAAGTGGAGACCTTCAAGAGCCAGATACATGAAGCAGCCAGGCAGCTCAGTGGTAATAACATAAGCTTTCTAATTGGTGATGTTTCAGCCGCTGACCGTGCCTTCCAGGTCGTTATTCTTACTAGCCTCTCATCGCATGTTTGTAAGGATTCGTATAACTAATCCACTGATCAGTATCCATGCGAAACCTTTCAGTATTTTGGGCTCAAGGAAAGTGATGTTCCCCTCCTCTTCGTGCTAGCATCGACTGGAAAATATCTGAATCCAACCATGGAGCCTGACCAGCTCATACCCTGGATGAAGCAGTATATAGTTGAGGCCTAGTCTACTTTACTATGTTATTTCAGAGTACTCGTTTGTCAAATATTTCCCTAATCATCTACACTTTTGTCCGTACAGTATGGCAACTTGACACCTTATGTTAAGTCCGAGCCAATCCCTAAGGTGAATGACCAACCTGTTAAAATCGTAGTGGCTGACAATATTGATGACATTGTTTTCAACTCTGGCAAAAATGGTTCGTTCCTTACTTCAACTGGTTGTCTGAACTGAAATACACCAGCGGTTTTCTCTTATCGATTCACTGTACGACATTAATCTTGTCACAGTGCTACTCGAGTTGTACGCACCTTGGTGCGGTCACTGCCGGAAGTTGGCCCCGATACTGGAGGAAGTTGCGGTCTCGTTCCAAGACGATGAAGATGTAATCATAGCAAAGATGGTAATCCACTTTTCAGCTGCTGGTTCAATCTAAACTGCGTAGAGCATTTTTTAGCCATTATGAACGTCGACTCCTCTGGTTTCACAGGATGGCACGGCAAACGATATCCCGTCAGACATTGAGGTTGAGGGATATCCAAGTCTGTACTTCATTCCTTCTAATGGGGGAGACCTTTTGTTATATGAGGGTGCGAGGATGACGGAGGAGATGATCAACTTTATCAATAAGAACAGGGAACCCAAAGCTGGTGTGTCTGCTGCAGTGGAAGAAGTAACCCAGACCGATGCTGTAGAAGAGGAGGTAACATCATCATCAGCGTCCGTCAAAGATGAACTCTAATCAAGATGTGTGTGTCGTATGTGTCCTTTTTTCTTCCTCAGCAACTCCTGTATTTTGTTCTGTTTCTTCCTTTGTGAAATCCAATGTTTTGCTTGTGCAAAAATCCAATGCTCATAACCACCTGTGTCACGCAGGACACTGACGAGCTCTACACCACTCGGTCTACAGACTACATAGAATGAGTGTGCAGAGCAGTTGCTCAGATCAGCCGTTACGCAGTTGGAAGGATATAGATTCATAGCAAGTCACTGTACTGTGAATTTAGGATCTCATATTTTGAATCGAATAAGCTCATGTAGCCACTTTTGTCTTCATATCTTACTCTGTGCAATGAGGCCACATATTTATGAACATGTGTTTTCACACCTAGGAACTCAACAAAGTAATGCAATTTCACTGTTTTTTTCTTCGCAAAACTGGTTTCTTGATCACTGTAAAATGGAGAGGCGAGATGTGATTTTTTTTTCCGGTTTTTTTTCTTTGCATGTATCTTGATAATACAACCACAATTCCACAAAATAGTTCCTCTTCTGGCCTCTGGATCATAGATGCACATAAGCAACACGGACAAGCAAGCAAATGAAAAGCAACCGGGTAATTGTTGTACTCGCTCTGTTTTTTTTTTTTTGCAGGGGTACTCCCTCCGTTCACAATTATAATATGTTTAGCTTTTTATGAAACACATGTATTTAGACGTATTTCAGTGTGCACATTGTCTCATTTTTCTGTATATAGTTTACGTACAAATGTCTATAACGTCTTATTATTGTGAACGGAGGGAGTAGTTGCTACAGATGAAAAAAAACTATTGCTACCGTAGGCTCGTGATGCTGAATATGGAGAGTAGCTCGACAACCATACTTGGAAAACATGCCCCGACGAGCCGCTTTAGCCCCAGTTCGTTTCGGCTTCCTCGACGGCTTCCTCGAAAAGCTGCCCTACCCCTAGGAGCTTCTTGGAGAAGTCGCCCCGAAATTTAGGCTCAGTTTAGTCCAAAATTTCGGGTGCCTTATCTTGCATGGTGCCATCACCAACGGACCGCGTGCTGCCAAAGAATAGATCAACCCTTATGCCAGCCTGTACATAAGTAGTTTAATTACCAGGTGTTAATAGCAATTTTCTGAGCTTCTACGATTTTAGGAAAAACAATGACTATTTAAAACATTGATATTTCTAAACGTGTGATCTCATGTCAAATTGTGCAATTGGCTTTAACTCTTTCATTTTTGGAAATTTTCTTTAACTCTAGTGGTTACCAATGGTGATAGTTAGATAAAAAGCTCAGAAAGACGAAAAAGATAAAATAAATAAACTAACTTGATACTAGACAGTGATACTTCAAGTAGAAAAAAAACATGAGGAACGAGCGAGAAACCATGCCTTTAAAGAAGGGAATAAACCAAATACAACATCCACGATAAAATCTAGACACCGACACATATGGTCATAAGGAATAAAAAAGGAAAAATCTCACAAAACCCTACTAACTTCCACCTCTTGGCCTCGTCTACATTAGCATCCAAGATCATGGGCGTCATCCTCGACTTCTCTTTGAAGACTTTATTGTTCCTCTGTAGCCAAATGAAGCGAATGACAGGAAAAAGAATCAATCCAACCTTGGGGGCTAGCTTCCATGGCTAGCTCTCAGACACGCGGATCTGCCATAACTGCAGCAAGTTCGATGGCGAAGGGGACAAGGCCGGTCACCCCACAGAGCACACGAAGGAGCAACAAAAGGAGAAGGTGATCCATCGTTTCGGTTTCCGCATACATAAAGGGCAAACTTCGTCGTTATTCAGACCATGCCGACGCAGCCAATAGCCCATCTAGCACCGATTCCATGCTACTTTCCAGACGAACAACTTATACTTCGACATCTCCTTGCAAGCCTAGACTCGTAAGATGTGGGGCCATGCCGGAAGAAGCTAAGGGAGCTAATCGCGCGCAAAAACATTTACCGATGAGCCACACCCAAGATCAGGCTCAGGGATTAGGCAACAATTCTTACCGCTAAATGCACATGTGCGGAATGTCGATGGCGCGCCTACTCGGGGCAATGAAGCCTTGGCATCCCACATCTGGCTCCTCGCGTCCCTGCTCGGGCGAACTCGACGGTGAAATCGTCCCGGCACCACAAGTGTAGCACCTCTGTCGGTATCCACACGTACAAGGTGGAGTAGCGCCAGTGAACTGTTAGATCCAGAACAATGACACATGACAGAACTGGAGTGGCTACAGCGTGAGAGCGGCACCACAAATATGGTTGTGCTTCGACTCACTCGGACTGGCGTATCTTGCTGCCACCACGCTCCACCCCTTTATATAGGGGGCAAGTGAGGGGACGCAACCCTTGTGTCCCACATCCCCAAAACCCTAACCATGTTCACTCTGGGTCCTACCCACTAATCATTGTCCCTCGGTCGGCTTAGGGACAACCTTTATCAGCTTGTCTCAGTCGGATCTTATCCGCCTAGCTCCTTCATCTTAAGTGTGTGACCATGCATGCTTATAGTAAGTCGGAGACGATTCCGAGTCACACTAAGAACCGATTAGTCGGCATGGCTTTCTAGCAAAGTGTGAGCCTCTCGGATACCATTAAGCAGCCTTCTTCATTGTGATGGTCTATCCAATTCCCTTTATCTCACGATAATGTGGATAAGATACAAGCGAGCATGCCTGTCATATTTTTGTAGCTTCACTCTCTTCTTGTTTGTTCTGTGATATGTGACTAACTCGACTAAAACTTTAGTCAGATCAACTCGATTAGCACTTAACCGGGTTGTGCATGGCCATTCTTACAAGTCATATCATACGAGAGGGCTCATAGAATATCTCTCCGAGACAGAGGGACAAATTCCATCTTAGTGAACCACTTCACGCAGATTGTTTCACAGACGGGCCCAAACACCGCCTTTATGACTGCCAGTTACGGACAACGTTTGGTGGACTCAAAGTCGGTCGATCCACAACCCAGATAGTGCGAACACCTCAGGTCAAAAGATTTCATTGTGTGAGTTTGTTCGTATGACGGCTTACTCACGCCAACTCAATCCTTGGTCAGTCCAGCCGGGTTAACTATTTAGCACAACTAGCCTAAGGTGGGTCAGCATCTCTATGCTTTATGACAAGTAGAACCTAGTCATGTTTCTGTCTTACCCATCAATCTCGGCAGGGTGTGCCCAGCAGAGGCTCAAACGACAAAGGACATATATGTATTGTACTAATATTAAGCACAAGATTTCACAATCATATCACGAATCTGATGACAAGTTCAAATAGTTCATTACATTGACGTTTTACGAATACATACAAAATAAGTAAATCGCCTCTATGGTATCCATATTCCTAACATAGGATTCTAAATATATAGGAAGGAAAAACAGAAGAATAGAGTAGAAATACGCATGAAACAGATGATTGAAAAACACAGTAATTCCATAAACTTGGCTGTTTGGTTCGTAGGGATAGAAAAGACGCCAAAAATCTTATTAAACATGCTTAAATCGAAGTTAAGCTACGTGAGAAAGTATAATTTTGATGTTATCGCATCACTAAACACATCGGTATCGTTCTTTGAGCATAGGAAAAGGATGCAATTAGATTGTAAAATTTCTACGCTTTCTTTGAAACTGAGATCTAATAATGCATTTCTATATTTTTACGTCATTATGTTGAACTAAACTAATGATTAGTGTTACGGGCGGAGATGTAAACTGTTATCCCTCCACATTTCCCATTTTTAACCACTAGACCCTCAATTTACAGCTTTGCCCGTCTGCCCACGGTCCCATCATGCCCGCACACTCCCCAAGTGAGCAGGTATTTTTTTTCTAAATGGCCCTTTAGTTAACCTTTAGCTAATTGTGACCCTTTAGCTAACTTTCAGCCACATATGGCCCTTCCCTAAAACATCATGAGCTTAGGCGTTCTGAAATCTCAGGAGGCCTAAGAATTTCAGAAAACGTCATACACTCTGGCTTATCCTAATCTGGAAAACGCAAAAAATTATAAGTAATTTAGAATAAAACATTTGATATGGAGTTTCTCGGTCACAGAAACTCTGAGAATCTCATAGTACTCCATATCAGGTGGCGTACTCTGTGATTTTCAGATCCTTTAAGACTCAAAACGCCATGTCAAATGACTTATGGCGATTTTCAGAACATCTAACGCCATGTCAAATGACTTATTACAAATGATTTAGAAATTTTGCGTTTCTCGGGATAAGCTAAAGTGAATAACGTTTTCTGGCGATTTTCAGAACATCTAACCTCGTAACGTTTTTGAAAAGGGATACAGTAAGGAGTACCACTTGTCCTTGGGCTTGGGGTCGGAGCAAACCAACCACCCACTCCATCCCCGATCCAACATTGACCTCCTCGCCGGCCGGAGCGCCGCCGCTGCGCCATGGACCTGGAAGCGGTGCGGCGGACCCTCGTGTCCACCGCTTCCCCCGCGGACATCTCGGGCTCCACCCGTCTCGACGCCGCCGAGCACGGCCGCGTTCTGTGCTCCTTCGTCGTCACCCCCCGCCTCGCCGTAAGCCACCCTCCCCTTCCACGCCGAAACATTAAGCGTTAGGAGCTTCCATATGCCCTTCGGTTTCGAGATGGTGACCGGCTGACGGCTTGCGGTGATTTGCAGAATCCACAAGGGCACCTCCTCAGCGGCGTCACGGCGACGCTCGCCGACCAGTTGGGGTCGGCCGTGTTCTACTCCAGCGGGGTCGGCTTGAGCGGGGTCTCCCTCGAGATCTGCGTGTCCTACGTCGACACGGCCACCGTCGGGGTGAGACTGCAAATTTCTCTCTCACCCATAGTTGCAAAGGCTTCAGACTTATCTTTCTGCATCATCAACAGTCTATGGTTTATGCCTCTCAAAAAAAGAAAAAACAGTCTATGGTTTATGCGGGCTGGACATTTTTCTGATGAAACCCCGGTCCTGTCGAAGTTGCCATGCATTTTGCGCTAGAATTGGGCAATCGGCTAATTAGACCCTGCCAATTTGCTGAGTCCTTGGGAGCAATTGATCGGGAATAAGCCAGTAGACATGAGGCCCGTGCCTCTGCCCGGGTTTGTGTTCAGGAATTCGGCTAATTTTAGAGTGTCCGTAATTTCATTATATCCTGCAGAAGTTCAGTCTGTTGTCTGGTCTCTTAGCTATGCCTATCTTGCAGTTGCAGAGAATATCAAAATCAGATTGTTGTTCTGGAGCATGTAACCGGTTATGCTTGCTATGAGTTGGTGTTAGGAATAGCTTTATGGCTAGTTGAAGGTGTCACTTAGTTGTGAGTTGGGCTCTCAGCCTCTCAGTGGTACCTCCATTGTTATTATTTGTACAACTAAACCAATTTGTGAATTGTGATAGTAAGAGGTTGTTGAGGCGACAGGAGTGAAACTGTGGATAGGTGTGGCAATTACTTTGAACCTTGTGGAAGTTGTTCAAAATTCTTGTTTTCTTCCTCGAGTCATAAACTCACAATTAGAATTTGACCCATAGCAGAGCTGAGAGCAGCAGAGTGTTTCTCTTTGTTCCAGCATAACAACTGTGAAACATTTTTATGTTGTTATTTATGAATAATTAGTCATACTCGCAATGAGTGACATAACCTAGGATCCTATAAATACTTATTTCTGAGTTTTCCATAAGGGTGACCATAGCAATCTAGTGCAGTGCCCTTTATATAGTAAATAGTACTCACTTCGTTCTGAATTATAAGATGTTTTGGATATTTCAATGTGGACTACATAGTACATACGGACTAAAAGGAGTGAACAAACACACTGAAATGCGTCTAGATACATGCGTTTCAGAAAAAAATTAGACCATCTTATAATTTAGAACGGAGGGAGTAGTTAGGAAGCTTTGTTTTTTTCAGAAGATCTGTTGCTATGTACTATGGTGATATAGTTTCTGTTTTATCTGTGGGTTTTTTTCCATCTTAGATGTTGGTACTGTCGTTTATTATTAACTGTTATGTGACTATTTTTTTGTTTGATATTTTGATATTCATCTTAACAGGGTACTCCTGATTGTTTTCTCTTGTCCTCTTACTTATTTTTAAGACACTTTGACTGATTTTCCTATTGTACGTCAAGGTATATAGCTCTATGAAAGTAATTTCATGACTGGCTTATTATTGAGTTTTGTGTTTAGTATAGCACTTGCGCTTACTTTCAGTTCAATGTCATTAGCGGCTAGTACCTACAGAGGTGGGAGTAAGATTAATACCGAGTAAAAGATTACTGGGGAATGATGTGATGTGGAATGGTTGAAGTTTTAGTGCTTGCATATTTGTAGTCTTCTAGAAAGGTCGAAGTTGGTTCTTTAATGAGTTAACTTTGGTGATTCTAGGAGAATGACATCTCAATTGGCGATTAAAGGACCATTACTTCTTACCTTCTTACCTTTTGGTCATTTTCCTGTTGTAGAAATATAATTTTGCATTAAGCCGGTAAAGGTAGTTGGATTCAATGCACCTGCACTCACTCTTTATTTGATTTCTTTGATGGGCTGAGTTCTGAGTGGAACTTGCTGGGTACAATATGGTAACTAGAATCAGTTTAGGATCAGAATACTGTTATGTTGTCCAGATATTGCTCTGAAGAATACAAAACGGATTTTCCAGGTTGGTTGTGTTTAGCCAATTTCTTGCTAGATTAGTATGAGAAGGCTTGATTAATTTTGAACATATATTCGTCTTTTCGCTGTTATGTTAATTTCATTACTTACTTGACATGCTATAAACTATTTTATCTAATTTTCCAGGAAGAAATAGAGGTTGAGTGTAAGCTGTTGCGTGCTGGAAAATCAGTCGGTGTTGTCTCTGTTGATTTCATAAAGAAAAGGACCGGGAAATTGATTGCTCAGGCCCGTCATACAAAGTACCTAGCTGTATCTAGCAAATTGTGAGGATTTCCTTCAGTTTTCAGGTAACAACATGGTTATGTCAACACTTTTTACCCTTTCTCAATAGGCAACAACAATAACTACACGATGTAGTGTTACATTGTTTAAGAAATGTCAGTTATATCTATCTGAAGATCTAAAATACATGCTGCTCTGCTCATTTCATCTTGGCTTTAAAATCTTTGCCAGATAATATCTTGGACAGAGTACAGTACCAATTTGGAATGCAGGAACTTCACTGGAAACGGAGCAAGTCCTCCTAAATTCCGTACCCAGTTGCAGCAGGCCCCGAGATTACGTGGCAGCTGGAAAGTAAATATTTAAATATTGCTGTATCGATGAACCAATTGATAACTGTAGTCTGCCCTCATCCTGAGGGCGATCGATCGTCTCCTCATTATTGGATCATTGTTGTATCATGCGTTTAGTGACTAAAGATAAAATATTTGTCAGAGATAGTTGGTGAAATCAGGTCCAGCTGTAATCATGCTCGTTCTTGTGCGCTGTCTCTGAGTGTTTATTATTCCTCCCAAGCTGCTGGTTGACTTCAGTAGGGAAACCACCAAAAAGAATTTGGTAGGTTGACAGAATGTGCAACAACTGCCAAAATTTCTGATTCTTTTCTCGCCGTACTCGTTAGGCTGCAATGACGCTAGGTGGGTTCTAACAAGACAAAAGTCGCTGATGATTGCCAATTCTTGTATTGTGAGTTTATGCGACTCTGTTGCTGCCAAAGTGCCGAACCCCAGCGCAGCTTGTTCCCAGGATATCTCAGAATTCACAACACTGCAACTTTGCCTTACACCAGCTGGTTTACCGTTCTGGCAATACGTTTCTGAATTGCAGGGCTCAAAAGAGACATCATTCGCCGCCGTTGTTGGTGACGAGACACAGACACAGCTGGCTTCTCGATCTGCATATGTATTATGACTGAGGACATGCGCACTGTTCGTGTTCTACTTAGTGAGGTAGGCGGTTGGATGTCGCTGTCCTCGCGCTCCTTTTGCCTTTAGTGCGAGCTAATCATCTGTCCCTATGTCTGTGAGCGAGCGATCCGCATAACAACACGCACGCGCTCCCCAATTCTTCTTCCACTAAAAACAGCGGCAACTTTTTACCCCACGAACGCACACAAATTAAAAGGTTGCACCCCAGCACAAATGTATGGCGTGCACCTTTGTCTTCAGATCCAACCATTTCTTTTTAGATGGAAAGACTAAAGAGCATCGCCGGTGTTTCAGTTCATAGAAAGGAATTCGCATCCAGAGTTTCAGGTCGACTGGCTGGAAAGCACTTCCACACTGATCGTTGAATTATAGCAATAATGCATCATTGAGGCCACCACTTAGCAACCTCCAAACATGATGCCATGATTAAGGCCGTGATTCATTACGTACACAACATGTCTTGACCAATGGCGGCTGAAACGAATTGCCACGGATCTTGATTTTCTGTACATACTTTTACATAACCGATCGACAAGAAGTAAAATGCCAGAAAATGGAGCGATATATTATGCTGAATTTCTTTGTATCCGATGAACTCTTCTTACTTACACTCATCACGAACAGCACTTAATTACTCGTTGTCTCGTATCCGTGTAGTTGTATAACTTACTCCCTCCGTTCTAAATTAGATGACTTCTATTTGTCCACATGCGGATGTATCTAGACATGTTACAAGTATAGATACATCCGTATGTGAACAAATGGAAGTCATCTAATTTGGAACGGAGGGAGTACTTGGCATTGTGCATGCACATGATGCATCGATCTCACTGCGCTGTCTTCGCTTGCCGGTGCCGACTGGCGGCGGAGAAGGTCTTCTCGACGACGAAGAGCCTCTTGAAGATCCTCATGAGCAGCACCCAGCTGCTCCCGGTCCGGCGGTAGTACCGCCCCGTCCCGCCGGCCCTCGACGACGCCCGCAGCATCGGCGCGCACCCGCGCCCGCGCTCCGACTCCGTGTCCGACAGCTCCTGCAGCCCCCACGCCGCCGCCTTCGAGCAAGAACCGGCGCGGCGCAGAGCCTCCAGCTCCTCGTTGAAGTTCTCCCACAGCATGTCCATCTTCTCCTCCCCGATGCCCGTGCCGCGCAGCACGTCGACCGCTTCGTCGTCATCTTCTTCTTCTCCTCCTCTTTCCGCGTCTGATCGCCGTCCTGTGTCGTCGGACGACGTCGGCTCTTGCTCTTCCATGTCGTCCATGGCTCGGCGGCTCAGCACTTCCAAAGCAGGTGTACAGGCGACGCTGTCGTCGAGAGGGAACCAGAGCGGCGAGGAGGCGTAGTGGGGGAAGGGGAGGCGGCGGTGGTGGTGATGTAGGCACAGCGTGTCGGCAGGCTCTGCCGCCGCGGCGGTTGCAGGAAGGTGAAGTCGTCCATCTTTGGTCGCGGTCTTCTTGATAGTCTGTAGACTATCGGTACCCACCTCGCCGTTGCTGTTCGTCCGCCTCGCTGTCGTGACAAAGATATGAAGCGAATTCGGTTGGCTCGTGCCCTCGCTTAGCTCTCTGCTCTGCTGGGTTGTAGCTAATGGTGCTCCAGCAGTTTAGCTTAGCTGTGTGTATCTACTTCAACCGGTCAATATATATACTCATGAGCATGAGCAGATGAGGAGCTCGTATTGATTCTATTTTGGAACTGGGAAAAACTAAATATGTAATTTTTTAAATCACAACTAAATTCCTCACTTTGGCTAATTCACATTTGTCTAAAGTTTCCTCAATTTCGTCACTTAAGACCGCACGTTACTGACACAATAAAATTGCACTCTTTGAAACTGCGCAATCTTGTTACAATGTTCGGGCAAGGAATGTCATGATCGGGAACAGCGTGCATGGATTTTTCACAAATTATTTTCACATATGGCGGGTGTATCTTTCTTTCTTCCACATACTTTGAGATTGATTTGGAGCGAAATGCTAATCAACATGAGCCCAATTGGCCACACTCTGCAAACTTAACATACTGACATTTTGTTTTGGAATAGATTTCAAATACATTTGTAGAGTATGGATAGAAACACGTTTTTGCACGACATCTTCAAAAACTTGCAAGAAGCTTCTAAATATTTTTGAGACGCATGTCGAAGAAAACCCTAGAATAAATCAAAGATAATCATGTTGAAGTTATTTAGGAAGGGAACGCTACAACTAGAGGAAATTCTAGAGCTGATATTTTACGTGTTACTTGTAGAATTCTCATGAGAAAAAAGTATCTAGAACTTGGATTACTGAAAAAAAATCTTGAGTAGAGATATTATGTATAGCACAATTAGTTGGTTCATGTTTGGCACCAATCTAACAGTGTTGTACAAGGGTCTTAGATAAGTATAACAAGAAAGCCATAACAAGGCCTAGGTAAGACAAGGGTTTGGCCACGTTTTAAACTATTTATTTTCGGTAAGACAAGGGTTTGACCAACAACGCAACAATTACTTCACTAGTAGTAGGCAATTTAGATGATATAAAATTGGTGACATTGGAAACGTATTAAAAAATACTTTTGAATTATGAAATATATAACATATGTATTAATGGAGTAATGGTTGCCAAAAGAAGCTAAACATGCTTTATATTTGAAATGGATTGAGTGGCTAGTAATAAATATGTCTTATATAAAGTATATTATATTGAATCAAATATTGAATTTTAATCATTCGCATGAATATTATGAGCATGCATGGTATGTTAAGCTCGAGATGCTTAGTAGACTTTGACTAGAGTTCAATACATTAGGAGACGATATATTCCAGTTATTGGCTAGCAGCCGGATATCAATTTGGAGTATGACTCTTTTGGGATGTCACTGGGTTTCCGCAACATTTGGATTTATGTAATTGAAATCAGATCTAGATTTCATCATATAAGTTATAACTCCCAAAACAAACAGCCAGACACAAATACCTACTATCTATAAAGGCTCGACATCTCCTCAGCGTCTCACACGGGCCACGTCGCCCCCTTTCTTCTGGTTGTCCGATCGGTGGAACGGGCGGCCAGGATTGATCCACGACGGCCTCCAACTCGTGGAACTGTTCCATCTACAGTAAACGCGCGCCCGCACCAATCAGAACCCGCCACGTCGCCGGTTGCTACCCGGTCGCGCCGGTAGCCAGCAGGTAACCCCTCTCGCACGAATTTTGCCGCATATTTTTACAAAAAAAACCCCACAAAGGACTAATATACAATTTCGTAAAAACACAGGGACCTTCATACAAAAACTACCACAAACCCGTCTCTCTCCTTTCCCTCTCCCCGCGCGATGCCGGAGTTCGCCCCCGCCTCCGACGCGCCGCCCCGCCTCTCCGCTGCTCCAAACTCAGATCGAAGGATTCCACAGGCTCCGCTGCCACGTCCTCTCCGTCTCCGCCGACGAACGCATGCTGGGATGGCCTACGCACGCCGGATTCATCGCCGCCATGCGGGTGCTCCCTCCGCCGCGTTCGGCTGCCGCCGACCCAGACGCAGCGGCGCCGCCGCGTCCGGCCATCCCGCGTCCAGGTGCTTCCACCGCGGCCAGCTCCACGTCCCACTGCGCGCGGATGCGTCGCCGGCGAGCGGCGAGCTCACCGTGGCCGCCGTGCCCACCGTGGATATCTTCCTGACGTCATCCTGACGCCGTGGTGGACCCATGTTGTCAGTTTTTTTTTAAAAAAAGAGGAGAACAAATGGAGACACTTCTTTAAATATTCATCGGATAAATATTAAAAAATATATAAAAATGCTCAGGAAAAAAAAACATTTATGACAAAGAACTAACATGTTTGAAAATTTTGAGTTGGACAACATTTGAATTACAACCATATTTGAATTAGAATCATATTAAAACATTTTAATCCAAATTTCAAAATTAAGTTTTCCAAAATTCTAAAATTATTTCAATACTCACCATTTCCTAAGCATAAAAAGAATTCAAATATTAACAACTTCCCAATTTGAACACTTTTTAATTTTTTGTGTTGGTCACTATTTGGACAAATTTGTGGACAAAATACAAACATATTACAACAATCAAATCCAAAATTTCAAATTTGAGTCTTCAAAACTTATAGCATTCTTTCAAACCTGATCATTTTACAAACGTGTTAACAATTCAATTCGTGATAATTTTCTAACTTCAACAATTTTTAAATCTGACCATTTCTGAAAACATAAACTTTCTAAAAATTCCAATAATTTCCAAATTTCAGTACTTTAGAATTTTAAAAGTCTTTCACATCTAATTATTTTACAAGTATGACAATAGTTCAAAACTTAATAATTTTCCAATTTGAATAATTTTTGAAACCTAAATATTTTTAAAACATAAAACTAGCTACTCATGACAAAAAAACATAATTGAACAATTCAAATTTGTCAACATTTAAAAAAACTT
Source organism: Poa pratensis (assembly GCA_947311845.1). Taxonomy (NCBI): domain Eukaryota; kingdom Viridiplantae; phylum Streptophyta; class Magnoliopsida; order Poales; family Poaceae; genus Poa; species Poa pratensis. Next base: position 42,390,875 of record CAMZMU010000047.1, read on the forward strand.
AAGAAAAAAAATCATATCGAAACATTTCAATCCAAATTTCAAATTTAATACCCCCATAAATTTTAAAATTCTATGAACATGAAAAGAATTCAGACCTTAATACGATTCCACTTTAACCAAATTTAAAAATCTAAACATTTTTAAAACGTATATTTTTTCGAATTACAATAATTTTCAAATTTGAGCAACCTCCAAAATCCGACCATTTTTAAAACGAACAATTTTTTCAATTTCCATGATTTCCAAACTTAGATAATTTTGGAACATCGCCATTTTCAAATTTTGTAAACTACACATTTTAAAAACATAAAACTAGCTATTTATGACAAAAAAAACTTGTTTGAAAAATTCACACATTTTCCAGAAAATGAAAAATGTTACAAATTCAATAACTCTAAATCTATCCATCGGAAAATATGAATAATATATCGAACCAAATAGAAAAATATATGCTAACTACTTGTGCTAAAAAACAAACATATTTGAATATTACAATTTTATAATTATTTTGAATGCAAACTAAATGCACTTCCTCTATTTACTATCAAATTAGATTCAACAAATGTGAATTCTCACTAAATACATACATAAATTAAATAATGATGGGAACATAGAAGCATAGTCAAACATTACAATTTGCTAAAACATCTGAAAATATTCTAAAATATACCAACTTAGATATTCGAGCCTTTAACACATACTAGTGAACGTGCATGTGCAAACGCACGAATAATCTTAGGATTTCTTCCATATGCTAATCATCACGACTAAATCAAATTTATGAATAAAATAGTCACCACAATCACAAGAGAAGTTCAACATAAATATAAACTGAAATTTTCGGTGCAAGTAACTGCTCTGAGTACCAACATTCCCACGCACCCTGGTCTTAATTCAACCATGTTTTTAATCCTCGTTGGTGTACAAACTACTTCAATACGAACTACAACCAAAAGACTCAAAAAATAAATTGCAATCGTCAAGTTCAAAATTCTATAGAATAATATGTATTAAAATCGGGACGGAGGAAAAATCATTTAGGACTTGCATATCTAGTTCTGGCTTGTCCAACTTGGACGCTCCACTTAATGCATTCAGTAATCAGAACTTATCAGTGGAGAGGATTTATATAAATCAATGATTGTAGTACACATGCATGTGCAATACACGTCTATGCAATCTGTCAAAACACTTCGTGTTGACTGATAAAATCAACGAATGGATTCAGAACTTTGATAACAAATAATAGGATGTCGTTAGAAGTATGATTTTAAACCAGTTCATTAAGCCCTGAGAAACAAAGCTACCAGTAAAGATTGCAGATCGACCATAAATCATCTCTCTCAAATTGAAAATGTACATGAATACATCGTACAGTTGTTTCTCACTGGCTTTTCTTTTAACCGAGTTCTGCAAGATAGGGCTTGAACAAATTAAAAATATATATGAATACGTTGCAATCCATGACTGGATAAAATAATTAAGGGTCAAACAGATGGCAACCTGTTGCCAGAAAAGAAAATCGTCCTAGCACAAACTTCCTATTATTATCATAAAAAAAGTTCACCGTTTTTTGATTTGTTTCTTGAAGCAGTGTGAGTACAAAAGTATTTGTTGGCCTTTTGGAAATCAAAGACACATAAGTTTATGGAAAACAGAGATGTGCATGTTGCATCTTAAATTGCAGATGACCGGAAGCGAGAGAGCCTCAGGTGACCGAAAGCGACCAAAACAATCGTTAGGCAGACAGAATGTCCGGATGTACACCCAATTTTTTCAGATTTTATTTACTAATTGTGAGATGTGATTTCGGGTGGATCATGAATTTTGGTTTTTACATGATTTGGAGTATAATGGATTTCGGCTTCTTTTTCATTGTTTTTAAGTTATGATGACAGGAAACAAACTGACAGATGGAGAATTCAAATCAGTGTGCCAAATAGACATAAGACATCCCAATACTACATGAGTACACAACTGTTACTACTTATCAGCTATCTACACCGGCCGGCAGCTTCATGAGAGCCTTCATCTGGTCCTACGCCACCAGCCCGATGGCCGCCGACGACACCGCCTTGACGTACGCGATCCACAGCCCGGCGTACAGCCGCCGCCGCACGCCTTGCTCCCGCGTGATGGTGTGGACGCCCTGCAGCACGCCACCGCCGGCGCATAGTCCGAGCTGCATCCGCCGCCGCACCACGGCCAGCGGGTACGTCGCCGTGCTGGCCAGCTGAGCCGCAGCCACACCGCACGCCATGTGCGCCTCCGCGCGCCCGTCCCACCCATCGGGGAGCCGCCGCTTCAGTGACTCATAGTCCCAGAACTTGATCCCCGACTTGGGCAGCACGCGCGCGAGCGCCGGGCGTGCGCCAAGGTACAGCCCGCGCGCGCCGCCCTCCTTGTACGCGGTCCGGAGGACGCCGTGCAGGCGATGCCCAAGGCTATCCGCGCACGGGCGAGGTCGAGCGGGTACGTGGCGAGGGGCTTCACGCGGCCCAGCGGGGCCACGGCCGTCTTGGTCACCACGCCCACGACGCCGCCGGCCAGCATCTGGCTTGCGTAGGCCGGCGTCGAAAACCCCGAACGCCTCGGGGAGAGAGACCATGGCGGCTACGGTGCGCGGCGTCGGGTCGCTCAGACGGCCACTCGTCCGCGCTTCCCCAAACCACGTCGCCTCCCTTCACGCAAGACGCCGCCCTCACAACCCGCGGCCTCCCTGTAAGCCGCCCGCCGCTAGCCGCCCTCCCCGGCTGCCAGCAACCCTGGAAACTTTCACCAAAGAGAACAATTTTTATGTGCGGAAGCAAAAAATGTTGTTCTCCAAGAAAAGTCCATGTTGCTCCATTTTACATGCACTTAGAAGACTCGAACAATCATCTGAGTGATTTTTCCTCAAAAATCGAAATCTTCAAAATTACAACATTTTAATTTTTTTTCACGGTGATAGGAGGCCCGGGTACTTTCGAATTTCCTAGTTCATAATGATAATTTTCGTACAACCTATTCCTGTGTGCACAGATTTTTTTGTAACTTTTTCACATATGCGTACACATATAACATTTTTCTCATTTTATGGATTGTGGATCTGAAGCAAAATAACATCTTTCATTTGTTTTGAAGTGTTGAGAATCACTGATACTTTTTTGGAGGATTAAAATCACTGATAAATCATGTATGTAAAAAACAGCATAGAAAATAATAACACGTTGTTTCCGTGGTAAATTATCCTCTGTTTTATACGATGCTCGCATGGCGATACTTCATACTCACTCCGTTCTAAATTAGATGACTTCCATTTGTCTACATGCGGATGTATCTAGATGTGTAACAAGTCTAGATACACCCATATCTAGACAAATGGAAGTCATCTATTTTGGAACGGAGGGAGTAGTTAGCTAAGATTCGCATAAACATGTTTCTACCCACTCTCAACATGCATATCTAGTTCAATTGCTTCACAGCTTGCCGTGTGGTAGCTCGTATTGGAGGGCGAGAGCGTGTTCGACGTTGGTACACACCATAAACGGGCCGGCCGGCGCACGGGTAGATCGGAGCGCAGATCTACCCACAAAGCGCAAGGACACAGTACGTGACAACGCTGTCCAAGCCGGCCGCTGGAAACGTACAAACTAGTTTAAAACAGCAGCAGGTGAGTGTTTTGTGCTCGCGCGACTGGATTAAGGGCCTTGCCGGCGCCATCGATCGGCCGGTTCCGATGAACGACGACCAAGTACCTAGTAGGTGGAGCGTGGTTAGATGCTGATTTCGGTCGGCCGTCGATCGGGTGGGCGCGTCACCGATGGATCGCGTGAACCCACAGGGTCGAGGCACGGATTTTTTTAAATAATATATTTTTAAAACATTTATTCGAAAAATAGTGCGTGTTTTCAAAAATTTCGAAAAATAGCGAGTGGTTTGGTCTTGGGCCATGACGAAAGAGCAGGTTTGGAAAGGAATGCTAAACAGTGAATTCAGGTATCGTGTTGTTTTTTGTCATGTTTAATTCTTTGATTAAAACAAAAATTGCTCAACCGTGTCATGATTCGCGATAGAATATATACGAAATATAGTATCGACGAGTATGTTTCATTCCCGTGATCGGTTTCGAGTTTGGTCGACTCTAACTCCTTAATTTTGGATCGAAATTCGCAAATTATTTTGACGATTTTTGTCAAATTTGTCGCACTCAGTTGACCGTTTGAAATTTTCTTTCATGAGTAGATGATCTCACATTTCCTCGTTGAAGTTCTCCCACAGCATGTCCATCCTCTCCTCCTCGGCGCCGGTGCCGCGCAGGACGTCGACCCCTTCGTCGTCATCATCTTCTTCTTCATCTCCTACTCTCTCCGTGGCTGACTGCCCTCCGGCGTCGGACGACGTAGGCTCTTGCTCTTCCATGTCGTTGACTGCTCGGCAGCTCATCGCGGCCAAAGCCAGTGTACCGATGAGGCCGTCGTCGAGAGGGAAGCACATCGTCGAGGAGGCGAACTGGGGGAAGGGGAGGCCGCGGCGGTGATGATATAGGCACAGCGTGTCAGCAAGCTCTGCGGCCGCGGCGGTTGCAGGGAAGGTGAGATCGTCCATCTTTGGTCGCGGTCTCTCGGAAGCCTATAAACAATTCGTGCCCACCTCGTCGTTGCTGTTCGTCCTCGTGCAGCTCGCGAGCTCTCTGCTGGGTTGTAGGCTACGACTTGTAGCCAATGGTGCTCCAGCAGTCTAGCTAGCTGTGTGTATCTACCTCACCTGGTCAATATATATACTTCCTACTAAGGGAATTGTCTGGGCTTGTGCTTTGGATGGATGATACCAATAATCATGAGCTCGTACTAATTCCCTTTTGAAACTTAGCAAAACCAAATATGTAGTTTCAAAAAATACGAATAAATTCCTCACTTTTGCTAATTCGCATTTGTCTAAAGTTTTCCTCAATCTCTCGTCACTTAAAACCGCACGTTACTGACACAATAAAGTTACACTCATTGAAACTGTGCAATTTTTTACAATGTTAGTGCAGTTTTAATCCGTTACGTATGTTGTTAGAAAGGAATGGCATGATCGGAAGAGCGTGCATCTTTTTTCTACAAATTATTTTCACATTTGGAGGGTGTATCTTTTTCCACATCTTTTGAGATTGGTTTGGAGACATGAGCCGAAATGGTCGCACTTTGCAAACTTAGCAAACTGACATTCTGTTGTGGAATAGATTTCAAATACATTTGTAGAGTATCGATAGAAACACGTTTTACATTTTGAAAATCTTGCAAAAAGCTTATAAATATGTTTGAGACGCAAGTCAAAGAAAACCCTAGAAGAAATCAAGAAAATCATGTTGAAGTTATTTAGGAAGGGAACGCTACAACTATAGGAAATTCTAGAGCCTGATATTTTACTTGTTGCTTGTAGAATTCTCATGAATAATAAGTATGCAGAACTTCGAGTAAAAAAAAGTCTTGAGTATAGATATTATGTATAGCACAATTAGTTGATTCCTGTTTGGCACCAATCCAACAGTGTTGTACAAGGGTCCTAGGTAAGTATAACAAGAGAAAGCCATAACAAGGCCTATGTAAGACAAGGGTTTGGCCACATTTAAACTATTTAGTTTCGGTAAGACAAGGGTTTGACCAACAACACAACAATGACTTCACTAGTAGACATTTTGTGGAATAAAAATTCTATTTATTTCAAAAATACTTAAACTCAAACTCGCATCACGTAAACTAATATGCATAGTAGTAGGCAATTTAGGTGATATAAAATTGATGACATTGGAAACGTATTAAAAAATAGTTACTTTTCAATCATCAAATAAAACATATATATTAGTGTAGTAATGTTTTCCAAAAAAATATGTTAAAGAAGCTAACAATTATTAAATATGTCTTATTCAAAGTTTATTATATTAAAAAATATTGAGTTATAACTTATAATCATGTGCAAGAATATTATGACCATGGTATGTTAAGATGGAGATGCTTGGTGTACTTTTATCGGAGTTCATTACATGAGAAGAAGGAGAAATCCATTGATTCGCTTGTAACAGGAGATTTCTGAGTTTCACTTTTGCGAGATGTCACCTGGTTCCACCAACATTTCAATTTATTTTCTCAAAATCATACCTCATTCAATATTACAAGCTGTACCTCTTAGAACAAACTACCATGCAGAAATATCACGAATTTTTTTGCACATATTAATTTTTATGGTAACTTTGCGTTCTATATATAATAAATTTAAAAAAAGAATTTGACAAGTCACTAAATCTTTCTCTAATCCATACTATGCCATTGTTTTATTGTTATTTATGAAAATGTCACCTTTTGTTTTTTATGTTCTTGTTATTGCCGCCAATTTTCCTCGGTTACCGTCTTTTATTGTTCATGAAGCGTCAACAACCCCCCCCCCCCCCCCCCCCCCCCCCCCTCTCTTAACTCCATCCCAAGGAGAGGGCTCAACGTCCAACGTCACCTAGTCCACAAGTGGCACGTCAACAATAGGTTCAACTATGGCACACCCTCCCCCTAATGTTGTACCTTCGCCGAACGAGACATGTGATCAGGAACACACACGGGACATTGCTCGACACCAACTACACTGATAGATCACTTTATTGATTTCTTTAAATGCTATAAGGTTATTGTCATGTGCTACCTGTCTGATGTTGTAAAAGAGGATGGACAAGTATTTATACGGAGTTTTGGGATGATGCACTATGACGAAAGAACACCAAAAAACATATCTCTTTCGGCTTCCATCGTTGGCTGTCGAGCCGTTTAGTTCCTCCCATACACATGATTCAACCGATGTCACTTAGGATTGCCATCCTGACGAGGTGTGGACTCACCAAATCCCTGGGTTGTGTACCCCGGGTTGATTGAGGGGGAGAGAGATGAGCGCTGGTGATCACGACGGCTGACAAGCGAGGCGTTTTACCCAGGTTCAGGCTCCCGGAGGATAACACCCTACTTCCTGCTTGTCTGGTTATTGATGGTGAGCTGTGGCTACAATGGCGAGATGGCGATCTCGCTAGGGTTTGTGTGGCGGCTATGAGCGTACCCTAGACGAAGGACCCTCCTAGCCTTTATATGGTAGGCTAGGTCTCAGGTGAACGGTGCCGATGGCGCTTACAAGCATGGCGGGGTCGCATGACCTAGCGTCGACTATCTTGGGCCGCACGTCGTCCTCCTTGGGCCCTCGTCATAAGGCTGATGGGCTTGGCGTGACCCAGGTATCCCTACCGTGGGGTAGTCGAACAGTGACCCCACGACAGGAGCCCCCGAGTGCTTAGTCGAATCGTAGAGTCGGGTAAAGGACTCCTTCCTCCTGGGCACGCCGTCAGGTTCCTGAAAGAGATAAGTAAAATAGGTCGACTCCGGCCGTTCAGGGCTTATGGAGGATTCCTTAGTCGAACTGTCAGTTCCAGGATAAAATACCGTGAGTACAGACTTAGTCGGTGATTTTTCGACTGCTTTTGTTCTGAGTCACTCGGGAGCGCGAACAGCGCTCCCGATGGGAGTAGCCCCCGAGATTAAGCTGAATTGCTTGCAATTGAGGTTAAACTCAATTTTTCTTCAGTCGAAAAGCCTGCTCCCGATGGGAGTAAAGAAGGGACTCGACTTGGAATCGCGACTGGCTTTGTGTGACTTACTGTGTATTCGGCCGGCTTGGCTTACTGCGCGAGTTTGCTCAGCATTTGGAGCTTACTAAATGCTCTTGCACTCGGATGAACTGTTCGAGTTCTCAATCAGCTCGTTGGCTTACTGTACGAACTTATTCAGCTCTGAGAGCTTACTGAATTTTCTTGCACTCGAATGAACTGTTCGAGTTCTCCATCAGCCCGTTGGCTTACTTCCTACGCCTTCGTGGTTGACGTCAGTGCTGACGTTTTTGACGCACTCTGTGTCCGATGGGACGTGACGGTGCGGTCCCACTGTCAGTATTGACTGGAGACAGCGGTTGCCGCTTTTTTCTGACCGTTGGGCGCGAAAATTTCGCGGTGTGATGATGGCGCCTTGATTCCCGCGCGTAGTGGGCGGTGCGGCCGACGACGGTTGCTATCTCCGCGCGACACGTGGACGGCCAGATGATGTCACGGAGAACGGTTTCAGCAGGGATGGCCAGGATTGACTGACCGCGCGGTATATAATTTTCACCGCGGCGGTGAACAGTTCATCCGTCCCCATTCCTTCATCATCTCCACTGCTTCTGTTCCGCCATTGTTGCGCTGCGTGCTCTCTGTCAACTTCTTGTCTCCACCCTCCATGAGCAAGGCCGCGATGAAGAGGGGGAAGGCTGCTGCTGGCGCCGTCGCCGCCGCCGAGGCGAGCGTGATGAAGAAGCCCGACGGCGATTGGGTCAAATCGTCGGTGAAGAAGGCCGACCTCGAGGCCCTCCGCGCGCAGGGGCTGCTGCCGCCGGCAGACCAGGCGACGGTGCGCGCTCCTGGGAAAGAGGTATTTCCCTCTCCTCGCGAGGGGGAACGCGTTTGCTTCGTGGATTTCCTTCCGCGGGGTTTCGGGTTCCCCCTCCACGATTTCGTCCGTGGTCTCTTGTATGCTTATGGGATTCAGATCCACGATCTGACTCCCAATAGCGTCTTGAGCATCGCGAGCTATTTCGTGCTCTGCGAGTGCTTCCTGGGAATCGCACCCAACTGGCTGCTGTGGAAGTCTCTGTTCCTCGTGAGAAGGAACGTGGGGAAGAGCAAGCAAGTGTACCCAGTCGGCGGCTTCGGCATCCAGGTGCGTGGCGACACCTCCTACTTCCAGATGAAGAAGTCCGACTCCGTCCAGGGCTGGCGGAAGAAGTGGTTCTACATCAGGTGCGACCAAGCAGGGCTTCCTGAATTCGCAGCTGATCGCGAGTTGCGGAAGACGAACGCGTGGGCGCACCCGCTGTCGAAGGAGGACAGGGAGCGACTCAGCCCTTGCTGACGCTACTGCGTGGCCTTCTGAAGAGTCTTGGGCGCGAGACAGGTGGAATTCACCTCATCGCCACCTTCTTCAGGCTTCGGGTGCAGCCGCTGCGCAGTCGCGTCCACCCCATGTGGGCGCGTGAGGATGCTGGCAATGAGCTTGATGATGATGCAGTCGAGTCGAAGGTGAGGAGCATCACCAGTCTCCGAGCCGCTGACCCGTGCAACGTCAAGTGCCCAGTCGAGCCATATGGGCCTAGTAACCCTGTGCCTGAGGTGAGCTTTGTTTGCTTTGTCGCCTTGTATCTTACTTCTGTTGAATCGTTTTGCTTGACTCGAATGCTTCATTTGCTGACAGGGTCGTTCGAGCTACGTCAGTCTCCCTCCGTTGATGGAGAATGGACCTCACGAAGAGGCAGAGTTCCCTGAGGACGAGGGTGATGACGATGAAGTTCCCTCCGCCACCTCTCCGAGTGAAGAGTTGGAGGAGGATGATGAAGACGAGGAGCCGCTGCGGAAGCGGCAGAGGCGAAAGGGTGGCGACTCTGGTTCTGCCTCGTCGCCTGTGAAGGAGGCGGGTGTGATCGAGGAAGAGACGAGCGAGTCCTCTTCGGGTGCTAAGCACCCGAGTGATCTGGCGGAACCGTTGGTCGTGCCTCCACTCGGCTCTGCACCGCCGATCGAGTTCGCGAGGATGGCCTCCGTCTCCTTGGGGAGTGAAGATGATGATGTAGTCAGGTTAGTCGCATAACCTTCGCTTTGTTTTTGTCGAGTGTGCTTTTTCACTTGCGGGTCCTTGAATTGAGACTTCTTGTGACAGCGACCGTACCGGCGCTGCTGTTTCTTCCCCTCGTGAGATGGAGCACACTTCTGCTCCCATGATCGAGCAGACTGCGAGGACGACCGGAGAGGAGGCTCTGGCGGGTGACGTTTTGGCCTTGAAGGCTTCGACCTCCGCCATGCCTGAGAGGTCTGCTGATGCGACTCCGGTTGACGCTGGGCTGCTTGAGCATGTAAGTGTTCTTCGATTCCTTCTGCAAGATCTGTATCGGGTGCGCGTACAGCGCTCCCGATGGGAGTAGCCCCCGAAGATGCGCGTGACTGGAATAGTCGGGCGCAGATTGATGTCTTGTGTTTCCTGCAGCCATTTTACCGCCAGCAGATGGAGGGAGCCGCAGCCTTCGTTCGCATGGAGCAGGAGAGGGATCAGCTCCGCACTGCTCTGGAGCAAGCAAATAGTAAGTGTGAACCCTTGTGTTCGAGGGGTGCTTCGACTGCCTTTATTACTAACTTTGCTCCGTTGATCCATAGGCGAGAAGGAGAGCATGAAGACGCGGGTCGCGGAGCTGGAGAAATCGCTGGGTGAAGCCCAAGAGCGGGAACAAGCTCGGGCTGATCTGGAGAAGACCCAGGTCGACCGCTTGCTCGCACTCGCAGATGTTGTTGGAAGTAAGTTTTTCGGCTCAGTGCCTACTTTGCCTCTTTTCGACTTTTGACGTCTTACGGGTGTGGACTTCTTTTGAACAGAGAATTGCGGAGGTGCTCCTCCAGAAGGGACTTCTAGCGAGAGTGTCGGTTTGGCGCAGGCTGTTGGCTTCGTCGACCGCGTCTGCGCGTATGCATCGGCAGCGCTGCAGCAGTCGACGGCGGCCCTGCAGAAGTCGACGGAGGCCTTAGCGACTGTGCACCGGAACATCTTTCCGAACCAGCCACCACCAGCTGCTGTTGACGCACTCGCGGCTCCATTCGAAGGCAATTCGAATGTCCTGGCGGACTTCACGCGCGCGCAGACGGTACGCGGCTCAGAGCTCACTTTCCAGCTGCTTCTTGGTCACCAAGTCGTAGGTGATTTTGAGAAGGTTGTCAGCGACTTCCCTCGGAAGCCTGATGGCAGGACCGCGTCCCTTAGCGGTGTGAAGGTTCAGGCGAGCCAGCTAGCTGCGAAGTTGGTCGCCACCTTCGAGAGGAGGATTGCCAAAGCTGCAGAGTTGGCTGCTAGGAAGAGCCGTTCTCAGTCGGAGTCTGTAGTGTAGACTTTTTCCTTTTAGGATTATGCTTCTGCTTTTGGGCTTGAGTCTGTAATGCACTTTATATTGTGCGAGTGAACATGCTGATGATGAAATGTGAATTCGCTCCCTCGGGGGTGTAGTCGCCGAGTCTTTTTTGATGTCTGGCTTGGATGAATAATGTTGATTCTTTTCCTGGCTTGACGCTGTCAATTCTTGGCAGTCTGACATGGGCGAAGCTCCTGACGTTGCTGGAACTACTGGCGCGGACGATGAAGAGGACACCACTTCGGCTGCGCCTACTCGTCGCCGCCGTCAAGCTCCTCCAGCTCCTGTGCGAAGCGTAAATGACCAGAGAATTATCACCTTCATGAGGAACAAAGTGGTTGAGCTCGAGTCGAAGCTGAAGAATGCTGAGTTGGAGCTGGAGCGATTGAGGTCGCGGCCCGCTGCGCCGTTCTCCCAGCGTGAAGAGTTTCTGCTTGGCGAGATGGACTTGATCAGTCAACAGCTGCAAGGTTGGCCTTCTAGCGTTTTTGCTTCGGCTTCTGTGTCTTCCTGCTATGCTTAATGCTTGGCCTTGATGCAGATGTGAACTCTGACTGGAAGGCTGAGCAGCTTCGAGTGGACGAGCGAGTAGAGAAAGAGGCCGCCGGTGACTCACCCGAAGCGCGCCAGTTTTGGTCGAACAAATCCAAAGGTAGTGTACTGGCACGAATGCTGGATCGCACCTGGCGGGCTGCTGTGCTCTTGGAAGGTTGCAGAAAAACCCTCTGGCAGGTCAACAAGGTGTACTTTCCTCACAACGAGCAGCCGAATGGACTGACTGCGCTTCTGGAGAGGTTCCGTGAAGGCGGTGCGTTGAAGGAAGTCGTGCACGCTCAACTTGTTGCCGGGGCGAACGTGGCGTTGGCGTACGTTCGAATGCACCGGCCTAATCTTCCATTGCACAAGGTGCTTGACGGCTTGCCTGGAGAGGGTGACTATGCCGATACTCTTGCGGCTGCGCGTCAGATGATTCAGCAGGTTCAGAACTTCAGCGAGCACCTTGTAGGGCCACTTGATGCGCCAAAGGGCGAGCCTGTAGAATAAGAGCAGTAGAGTGCTGTTGCATAGCGTTAGCTTGTAAAAGAAATTTTCCAAGTGGAAATATGATTGTATGTATGTCGAGGTGGGGGTAGCCCCCGAGTTAGTAAATTGTATCTGTAGACGTCTGTAAACCTGTATGGCGCAGCCCCCGAGTGGATCGAGTGCGGCCTAGGCTTTTGAATTAGACATGTGCGGCGCAGCCCCCGAGTGCTTCGAGTGCGGCCGAGGTGTGGCGAGTCAGACCTGTGCGGCGCAGCCCCCGAGTGCGTCGGGTGGCGACCTAGGTTTTCGAGTTGGACCTGTATGGCGCAGCCCCCGAGTGCGTCGGGTGCGGCCTGGTTTGACTTAGACCTGTGCGGCGCAGCCCCCGAGTGCGTCGGGTGCGGCCAAAGGTTTTGCGAGTGACCTGTATGGCGCAGCCCCCGAGTGCTTCGGGTGGCGACCTAGGTTTTCGAATTGGACCTGTATGGCGCAGCCCCCGAGTGCGTCGGGTGACGGCCTAGGCTTGACTTAGACCTGTGCGGCGCAGCCCCCGAGTGCTTCGGGTGGCGGCCTAGGTTTTGAGAGTCACCTGTATGGCGCAGCCCCCGAGTGCGTCGGGCGCGGCCTAGGTTGACAGACCTGTGCGGCGCAGCCCCCGAGTGCTTCGGGTGGCGGCCAAGGATTTGCGGTGACCTGTATGGCGCAGCCCCCGAGTGCGTCGGGTGACGGCCTAGGCTTGACTTAGACCTGTGCGGCGCAGCCCCCGAGTGCTTCGGGTGGCGGCCAAGGATTTTGCGGTGACCTGTATGGCGCAGCCCCCGAGTGCGTCGGGTGACGGCCTAGGCTTGACTTAGACCTGTGCGGCGCAGCCCCCGAGTGCTTCGGGTGGCGGCCAAGGATTTTGAGTTGAACCTGTATGGCGCAGCCCCCGAGTGCGTCGGGTGACGGCCTAGGTTTATGTTGCTTTTTGACTAAAAAAGTAAAGGGGAGAGCTTGTTCCACAAATCACTTCATTGATTTTTGCGAGCAGGCCGCCTCATTAAAACCCTTCCAGTCCCCTCAGGTACCCTGGTAAGGGAAAGAGTGCGTCTGGAACCTGCCGCTTCTTGAGATGTACACTTTGTTACAAGGGGGAGTCGATTAGGCGTAGAAGCGGCGCAGTTGCGCCACGTTCCACGGGTTGCTGCAGACTGTCCCTGTCTTCGAGTCCTTCAGGCGGTAAGCTCCGCCGCCAATTGCCTCTGTCACGATGTATGGACCTTCCCACGGGGAGGCTAGTTTGTGCACCTTCTTCTGTTTTAGGCGGAGGACAAGGTCTCCGGGGACGAACGCTCTGGGCCGCAGTCGCCGTCCGTGATAGTTGCGTAAGTCTTGCTGATACACGGCTGTGCGGGTAAGGGCGATGTCGCGTGCTTCGTCCAGGGTATCCATGTCATCCTCGAGTGCTTCTTCTGCCTCGGACTCGTCGTAGGCCACCACTCGGGGTGCATCGAACTTGATGTCGCATGGCATGACTGCTTCTGCGCCGTAGACCATGAAGAATGGCGTGTACTGAGTGGATCTGTTTGGCGTAGTGCGCAGGCTCCACAGCACAGACGGCAGCTCCTCAACCCAGGCGCCTGCGGCGCGCTTCAATGGTACTCGCAGGCGCTTCTTGATACCCTTGCAGACTAAACCATTGGACTTTTCGACTGCCCATTGGATTGCGGGTGCGAGACTGATGCGTAGTTGAGCTTGATGCCTTGTTCGGAGCAGAAGTCCTTGAATTCTTCGGCTGTGAAGTTCGTGCCGTTGTCGGTGATGATGCTGTTCGGCACCCCGAACCTGAAGATGATGGACCTGATGAAGTTAACTGCTGAGGATGCAGTCGAACTTGTGATAGGCACGGCTTCGATCCACTTCGTGAACTTGTCGACTGCCACCAAGAGGTGCGTGTGTCCTCCTGGCGAGGACTTCTTGAGTGGACCCACCATGTCGAGCCCCCATTGAGCAAAGGGCCAGGCAAGTGGGATGGTCTTTAGCGCTGAGCTGGCGCGTGCGGCTTGTTGGCGAACTCCTGGCAGCCGAGACATTTCCTCACGAGTTCTTCTGCGTCTTGCATTGCGGTGGGCCAGTAGAATCCGGCTCGTAAAGCTTTGGCCACTAAGGCACGACTGCTGGCGTGATGCCCGCAGGTGCCTGTATGAATTTCGAGCAGGATGGCTTGACCGTCGACTGGATCAACGCACCTTTGCAGGACTCCTGAGATGCTTCGCTTGTATAGTTCCCCCTTGATGATGGTGAAGCCTTTCGAACGGCGAATAATGCGCTTGGCTTCGACTGAGTTGACTGGCAGTCTCTGGTGCAGCATGTACGCCAGATATGGGCTCGTCCAGGTGGGCTCGATGAGCAGAACCTCCATTGGCTCCTTCTCTTTGCCTGGCGGGTCGGCGGTGCTCGTTGATGGTGTGGAGGATCCGGGCGTGGGTCGAAGTTTGACAGACCGCTGCGTGATGCGCTCAAGGAAGACGCCGGGTGGCACCTGCGCCTTGTCTGAGCCCAGGTTGGCGAGGGCGTCGGCTTCCTCGTTGCTTTCGCGGCCGATGTGCCGCAACTCGCAGCCGTCGAAGGTGCCTCCAGCTGGTTGTACAGGTCTCTGTAGGCGATCATGTTGTCGGCGATGGCGTCACAGGCTTCATGGTTTGCTGCACGACGAGGTAGGAGTCGCCGTAGATCATGAGGTGAGTGGCGCCGCAGTTCTTGGCCATTCGCATGCCATGGATTAGGGCTTCGTACTCAGCCTCGTTGTTGGAGGGTGTTGGGAAGTCCATCTGTAGCACGTACTTCAGCTTGTCGCCTTTGGGGGAGATGAGGATGACTCCTGCCCCGGCTGATCTGAACTTTTTGGAGCCGTCGAAGTACATTGTCCATGCGTTGGACAGGTCGGGGACATCTGGCAGCTGGGCTTCTATCCACTCGGTGGTGAATTCTGGGAGCACTTGGGCCTTGATTGACTTCGGGTGAGCGTATTTCAGCCCCCAGGGTCCTAGCTCGACGACCCACTTAGCGACTCGTCCTGTCGCGCATTGGTTGGTCAGGATGTCGGAGAGCCCGGAGGAGCTTACCACCGTGATCGGGTGCTCGGAGAAGTAATGGATTACTTTCCTTGAAGTCATGAAAACTCCGTAGGCCAGCTTCTGGTAGTGCGGGTAGCGCTGCTTGGACAGGGTCAACACCTCGCTAAGGTAGTAGACGGGTCGCTGAACAGGGTAACTGTGTCCTTCTTCTTCTCGTTCGACTACGAGTACCGTGCTGACCACCCTGTTTGTGGCTGACACGTAGAGGTATAGCGGCTCGTTCTCCAGTGGAGCCACCAGTACTGGGGAAGTCGTGAGTGTTTTCTTGAGTTGGTCGAACGCGACTTGCGCTTCTTCTGTCCACTCGAACTTGTCTGTCTTTTTCATCAGTTGGTAGAAAGGCAGGGCCTTTTCTCCCAACTTACTTATGAACCGGCTGAGAGCTGCGACTCGGCCGGCTAGGCGTTGCACCTCGTGAAGCTTGGTCGGTGCTGGCATTGCGAGTATGTTTTGCACCTTCTCAGGGTTGGCTTCGATTCCTCTTGCAGAGACGAGGTACCCAAGCAGTTCTCCGGCTGGCACGCCGAAGACACACTTGTCTGGGTTCAGCTTGATCTGATACTCGTCGAGGGCGGCGAAGACCTTGCGGAGGTCGGCGATGAGGGTGTCCTCCTTGCGGGTGGTGACGACGATGTCGTCGACGTAGACTTGGACGATCTGCCCGATGAGCCCTTTGAGGCATGCTTGCATTGTGCGCTGGTACGTGGCACCAGCGTTCTTCAACCCGAAGGGCATCGTCTGGTAGCAGAAAACGCCGTCGGGTGTGATGAATGCTGTCTTCTCCTCATCGTCGACGTTCAGTCTGATCTGCTGGTAACCTGAGTAGGCGTCCAGGAAGGACAGGCGTTCGCAGCCTGCAGTCGAGTCGATGATCTGATCTATCCGCGGGAGCGGGAAATGGTCCTTGGGGCAGCATTTGTTGAGGGCGGTGAAGTCGACGCACATGCGGAGTTTCTTCGTCTTCTTCTTCTCCACCAGGACTGGGTTGGCGACCCAGTCCGAGTCTTGATCTCTCGATGAACTTGGCATTCAGCAGTCGATCGATTTCTCTGCTGATTTCGTCTCGCTTGGGCCCGGAAAAGCGTCGCATGGCCTGTTTGACGGGTCTGGCGTCCTTGTGGACTTTTAAGGAGTGCTCGGCGAGGTTCCTGGGTATTCCTGGCATGTCAGAGGGTTGCCATGCGAAGATTCTCCAGTTCTCACGTAGAAACTCGACGAGCGCGCCTTCCTATGCGGGAGTCAGACTCGACGATACTTTGACCGTCTTGCTGGCGTCAGTCGGTGGACCTGATGGGTCGTTGTGTCGTCAGCCGCGTTGAAGGCAGCGTCCTTGGCTGGTTTCTTGCGGGCTGGGAAGATGGTCTTGTCGTTGTCGACTGCCATTGCCTCGAAGTGCTCTTCGACTCCGAAGAACTCAGAGATCTTGCTGAACTCGCGGTCGCAGCTGTTGGAGCGGTCGAAGTCGCCGTGCACCGTGATGACGCCCTTGGGTCCAGGCATCTTGAGCATGAGGTAGGCGTAGTGAGGTATCGCCATGAATCTGGCGAAGGTTGGGCGCCCGAGTATCGCGTGGTACTGCGACTTCCAGTCGACTACCTCGAAGTCGATCGACTCCCTCTTGAAGTTTTCGGGTGTGCCGAAGATGACGTCGAGTGTGATCGTTCCCATGGGCGTGACTGCTTGCCCTGGTACTATGCCATGGAAGGTGGTCTCTGATGCCGCCAAGTCCGTCGTTGGTCTGTTTATCCTTCTGAGGGTGTCGGCAAAGATGATGTTAATGCCACTGCCTCCATCCATGAACACCTTTTTCAGGGTGTAATCTCCGATCAGAGCTTCGACTACCAGAGCGGCATGCCCGGGTCGTGGTACTGCAGGCGGGTGATCTGCTCTGGAGAAGTGATTGGTGTCTCTGACCCTCTCAGGTAGTCGGGTACTGCAGGTGGACAGGTGATGGCTTGGAAAACTTGGCGAGTGATGATCTTCTGGGTCCTGTTTGAGGGCGCCCCTTCTGTATCATGTTGAGTTGTCCGCGTGCCGCTGGATATGCGTCCTGGATCACGGTGGGGCATCTTGTTGCGGCTGCTGCTGCTGCTGCAGAAAGGCTCCCGCCGCCTGTGCTGGATTGGCGACTGCGGGTGCGGGCGCTGCCTGGATGGCCAGCTGCGCGGCTGGCTGCGCTGCGGGTGCTGGAGTGACTATCTTCTGCATGGCTTCGTATATTTTACGTGCCTTTCGACAGTCCTTCAACAGGTGGTTGGATCCCCACTTGCCCGTTTCCGGGTTCCTGAACATGTGGTGCCTGCAGGGTTGTTCCAGCTCTTCCGCTGGGCTTAGCGTGCGTTTCTGCCACTCGCGTTTATGGCCTCCGTCGCTGCGGTAGTTGCTGCCGCCGCTTCGGTTGTACTGCCCCTGGCTGTATTGGCGACTCTGGTCCCGCCGCTTCGACTGTACTGTGCGTGGCTGTATTGGCGACTGCTGTCGCGCGCTTCATCCTCACGG
Source organism: Poa pratensis (assembly GCA_947311845.1). Classification (NCBI taxonomy): domain Eukaryota; kingdom Viridiplantae; phylum Streptophyta; class Magnoliopsida; order Poales; family Poaceae; genus Poa; species Poa pratensis. The sequence continues at coordinate 42,408,484 of CAMZMU010000047.1, forward strand.
GGGGTTTGGAATCCCGCCGCTACTAGCTCGATTGAGTCGTTGCCGTTGTAACGCGGCTTCTTCTTGTGGCGCCCTTCTCGCCAGTTGCTTGGTCCGGCTTCATCCTTCGGGGAGTAGTGTGAACTATTGCGGACCGAGTCCTCTCCGTCTGCCCACTGGTTTGCTATCTTCATGACCTCGATCATGTTTTTCGGCCGGAGCCTACCAAACTCCTCGCGGAGGTCGCGGCGGGAGACGCCGTGCATGAAGGCATCCATCACTCGGTCCTCCGAGGTGGTCTCCATGGTGTTGCGGAGCAAGGTCCAACGCTGGATGTATGACCGGAGCGGCTCGTCTCGTCCTTGCTTGCATGCTTGTAACTCGACGAACGTCGTCGGTCTCGAGTACGTCCCAGGAAGGATTTAACGAAGGCTTCCGCGAACTCGTCCCACGTCCTGAAGGCGTTCTTGGGTTGAGTGTTGAGCCACCCGCGCGCAGAGCCCGTGAGCATCAGCTGGATGTACTGCATGGCCGTAGTCGAAGTACCGCCCTGGCAGCTGCAGGCTATGAGGTAGTCTTCTAGCCAGAGTCTTGGGTCCTGCTTCCCGTCGTACTTGACTGCTTCTGCCGTGAGCTTGAAGCCCTTGGGCATTCTTGTGTCGCGTATGTTGAAGCTGAAGCATGCGGCGCCGCACGGCTCGTAGTCGCCGTCGTTGCGGTCGTAGTCGAAGTTGGGCGTGCTGACCGGCGCTGGGTGCGGCTGCGGTCTACCGTCCTTTGCGTGATGACGTTGCGGAGGTCTTCACCTGGCTGCGGTTGTCGCAGTTGTCTTGTCGCCGGGGCTGCGAGTGCTGCGGGCTCGTGGTCGCGGCGATCTCGATCTTCACGCGCTTTTTCTGTCGGCGCCTTGTTTACCAGTGCGTCTTCGAGTGCCTTGATAGACATGATCTGCTGCTTGTGGAGGAGAGCGCGCGAGTCGCCCTCTGGCGGCTGCGTCAGCCGCAGGTATGTTTCGACTGCCATGAGTGCGGCTCCGGGTGTCTTGGGGACGGGTATTCCGTCTGCGTCTTCTATGTATGATGACTCGAGGTTGCGGGTGACTCTAGCGCGGTCGACCTCCGTCATCAGGGGCACGCGGGCTCTGTGGCGCCTTGCTCCTTGCGAGACCTCTGTTGAGGCAGTGAACGAGTAAGCGGCCCTCCTGGCGCTCGACGCGTCGGCCTCCTCCTTGCGTCGAGGAGCTCGGCCTTCTCTGCGCGGAGTCGTTCGCCTTCCTTCCGCAGCAGGTACTGGACCGCCATAAGGTCCTCCGGGGTGCGTCCGGTGGGGGGTATGTGCCGTCCTCGACGTGCTTCAGGGCTTTGATTGCCATGTCGCGGGTGATGGTGAGTCGCGTCACCTGGTCCGGCATGACCACCTCCAGTGGGTATGCGGGTTCGTCGTCGTTGCCCTGCGGCCTCTGGCCGATCATGAAGACTTGCGCGGGGTAGATCTGGGCAGTGGGACGGTAGCTGCCACTGCTGCTTCCTTCGTCCGAGCCGTGCTCGGAGCTGAAAATGGGTGCGACGTGGTGGACACCACAGTCGCCGCCGAGGCTCCTTCCCTGGAGTTTCGCGACCTTCGCCGCGGACGTGAGGAGTGATGTCGCTGTCGTCGACGTGGGCGCGATTGGCTTGTTGACGATCTTGCGAGTCGATGGAGACGCGAGTGGCGTGGATGAGAACGGCGCGACCTTCGTTGCGCGCAAGGCGTGGTCGACGTAGTCGAAGTTGATGCAGATCTTGGCCTTGCCAGCGACGCGATCGAGGTAGTTGAAGTAGACTCGATCCGCGCGGTGGTCGACGAGGTGGTCGACGTAGTCGTAGCAGATGCGATCTCCGTGGTAGCCGGAGACGCTGGTGCGCGGCCGCGTTGGGCGCGATCTCTGCCGCAGCGGAGGCGGTCGGAGTAGTCGAGGCGGACGCGATCTTCTCAGCAGTCGAAGATGCTCGCCGCAGTCGCAGCAGATGCGATCTCGCAGCAGGTGGGGGCGTGGTTGGCGCAGCCGCGGCAGATGCGGGTGCCACCACCGCAGGCGGTGCGATCGCCGTGGATCTGAGTACTCCACAGCTGTCTACGAAGTAGTGCATGGTACCGAAGGTGAGGCACATACCTACGTGCAGATCGGCGTACACCGAGCGGTGGGCCGGCGGGTGGAAGGTGTACTCGAAGGAGCCGAAGCAGATTGGCTCCTTGGTGATGCAGACGTCGGTCTTCAAAGTTGATGGAGCCGGTGCGACCATGATTCCAGCGCTCGTTCTTTCCCACAGACGGCGCCAATTGACGAGGTGTGGACTCGGCAAATCCCTGGGTTGTGTACCCCGGGTTGATTGAGGGGGAGAGAGATGAGCGCTGGTGATCACGACGGCTGACAAGCGAGGCGTTTTACCCAGGTTCAGGCTCCCGGAGGATAACACCCTACTTCCTGCTTGTCTGGTTATTGATGGTGAGCTGTGGCTACAATGGCGAGATGGCAATCTCGCTAGGGTTTGTGTGGCGGCTATGAGCGTACCCTAGACGAAGGACCCTCCTAGCCTTTATATGGTAGGCTAGGTCTCAGGTGAACGGTGCCGATGGCGCTTACAAGCATGGCGGGGTCGCATGACCTAGCGTCGACTATCTTGGGCCGCACGTCGTCCTCCTTGGGCCTTCCTTGGGCCCTCGTCATAAGGCTGATGGGCTTGGCGTGACCCAGGTATCCCTACCGTGGGGTAGTCGAACAGTGACCCCACGACACATCCCTTAAAAAATACTTACATGCTCGAGCCTTTAACACGTATGTAAATTTTCACTAAAGAGAACATTTACAGACTCAAACGTTGATGTGTGTGATTTTCTTCAAAATTATCAACACGACAAAATTTTGTTTTTTCCATGCGGATAGTTGGCCTAGATACCTTTGAATTTTCTTTTTCCGTAATGACAAATCGTGTACCCATCTTCCGTATGCATGGTTTTTTTTTTAACTTTTTCACATATTATGTACATTTTTTTAAGATAAAGAGAATATAGTAATACGTAGATATCAATTACACCCAGCCTCTGCAACAACATAACGTCAAGAGCTAGTCAAGATGTTAAGGATGCACACAGCTACAAGAAAAATAAAGGAAAAAGAAAGAAAAAACCCGCTGATCAGATCAGCGAATCAACAGAAACTACCACCACCAGAGCCACACCCGGACTAAAAAAAGTTCTCCAAGAACGACGCCTCCAAGAAGGGAACCGTGCACAAAAACCGTCATCGCTCTGATCATAGATCATGGGTTTTCATCCCGAAGAAAATCCGACTGAACTCCAGACAATGCCTTCAACAAGGAAACGAATAGTGATCCGTCATTGCCAGGTGAAGGTCAGACCTAGGTTTTCACCCTGAAAGTCGAGACTTTGTGTCCAAAGAGCACAACCAAGAAGAAGTCCCCATGTGTTGCCGCTCCCACTAGACGATATTATGTACATATGTAACTTTGTTCACATATTTCAATTGTTGAAATCTCTGATAAGTCATGCAAGTAGAAAACAGAATAGAAAAGAATAACACATTATTTCCGTGGTAAACTGTATTGCGTAGGAAGCTCGCAAATGGTGATACTTCTTAGCAAAATCCACATGGACATTTTTTTTGACAACCTAAAATCGACATGACATGTTTCTACTTACGCGGTGTAGTGTTGCGACGGTGGTACAGACCGTAAACGGCCGGTTGGCGCCGCACACGGGCTGGTAGATGGGGCCGGCCACAAATTAAGCGCAAGGACGGTAGTACTTTACGTGACAAGGCTGTGCGCACAAGCCGGCCGTTGGAAACGTACAGACCAGTAGGTGAGTGAGTGTTTTGTGCTCGCGTGCCTGGATTAAGGGCTTGCCGGGGCCAAGTACGTCGTAGGTGGCGCGCGTCACCTACGACCGTTTGCGTACGTGCTAGCTCTTGGACCGTTGGCACGGCGCGACCGTGCCAACCGTGTGTGGTGTGGGGGCGGCTGTTCTGGCAAGGAGAGGCCAACGGCGTACGTACGGCTCTGGTCGCGTGATTAATTTGGGCGTTTTGGCTGTCTCGTGTCGGCGAGAACGCTGCTGGGGCACCTAGTACCCCTCCGTTTTTTAATATAGGATGTTTTAGCATTTGCTGATGTGGGTGTTGCCGTCTGGCCTCTCTTCTTAATTCTGCCCGGTGATGGAGATGTATACTCAAGTAGGCCCGAAACGACTCGCGTCCAAAATTGGAGTAAGTCGACAGGTGCCGCACGAAAAGGGCGACAGCACGACAAAATATCCAACAGAACCCACTAAGTATATCAATTCAGTGATATATGGTCTACATACATGTAAAAATTTAAGTTTAACATCAAAATCGTTCGGGGATATGAAAAAAAAAAACAGATTGTTGTGTACTTGTCTAGTGGATACCACTGGCTACAAGTTCTAGGCCTCCACCCTCCCACACAACACTCCAGGTTTTGCAAGCGCAGACCCTAATAAGTACATATGCTACAGGAAAAAAAGAGGTTCAGGACTGCAGTGTTTTCACAGAGTTTCTCCACAATGCTTTTGCTACATGTTTTGATCTCAATCCTGCCTTACGCGGCCAAGGATACAAAGTCAGTGCCACGTAGCGCCTGACTTTGCCTCACAAAGCTAGAGAATCCGCTTCACTCGATCGCACAAGGCCACGGCCACAAACCCTGTGTTGATTTCTAGCTGTTGTGCCGATTTTTCTTTCTTTTCTTGAGAAAAAGTTCTGCCGCTTTCGGGATTCAAGCTCTTCTAAAACTGAAGCTAATTTCTGTATCCCAATTTGAAGGCTCAAGCTACGATTTTGATCATCAGATAGGTTCATCCATGTCGTGAAAAGCTAACTCACAGGTCCAACCAAGTATGAGGAAGTAAATCTGAATTAAAAAAAATATATATGAGGAAGTTAGGGAGAACATTAAATTGTTGCTACTATACTGTGCAAAGGATCGAATTATATATTTTTTTAAAAAAAATCAGTATCCAGCCATATTTGATCAGTTGCTACTCGCTGCCACTGGAAGTCCGAAGCCAACACATCAACACATGTATTTATGACAATACATGCAGCATGCCTACAAATATACCGCAGTCCCATACAATTGAGAAGCTTGATTACGCTTGGCCTCGTAATTCCTAATTAGGAAAGAATATATCGGTAGCATAAACCTTAATAAGATGTAAGTGACAAGAATATATCGGTAGTATATACAAATAGTACTATTACGAATTACCGTACATAAAACTCCAGCGATGCTTCTTATACAAGACATTGTTTGAATAATTTGGATGTTCAACAAAGATTGAATAAATACACATGTTCACTATCTCAGCAGGTCTTCGGGGTGACATTGACATAATTCTTCAGCTTCACGTTGTTACATATACTTGTCGTGGCGGTGCTCTTTTTCCCCTTGAAAATAAGGTTCACATCTTGCAACAGTATGTCACGACAAGAGACTGTGTCGCTGCAGTCCAGCTTGATCGCATCTTTTGTTGCACTCGTGCCTCGTATATTCTTGAAACGAATGTTGCTAAACTCCACCGCCGAAGCTTGTTTCTCGCATGCCTTGGCTTCAAAGGATCGGCCATCGTGCAATAGTTCTGGTCGATGATTATGGGATTCTTGACGTTCGCCATTGTTATATCCTCAAACGTGATGTCTTTGGCGTATCCTTTCCCTCCATGTCAAGACTTGATGCGGACACCATTCATGGTGTCGGAGAGGTGTGCCTTATAGATTGTCACGTTGGAAACCCGTGCCTTAGAGTTGTTGTCACCCAAACTTCCAACGCTTATTCCATGACCTGATCCACAAGTTATTCTCGAAGAAAACATGTTTTCGGTGCCCGTCTCGATCGAAATGCAATCGTCGCCGGTTTTAATGTTCCAATCCATCACTTGGATATTCTTGGTACGAGCAATGTGGATTCCGTCGTTCTCTAGACTGTCGCCGGGCGCGGTGATTGTGATGCGCTTCAGAAGTACGTCTCTACAGTCTTCGACCGACATGTGGATCTGTTGGCTGTTCAAAAGTTTGATATTTTCCACCTTTATTGATTGCACTTGTAAAGCAACAAAGCCATCGGGGCGTGTGAGCATTTTATTCTTGTCCACTCGGCATGACTTCTTCCACCACGCCTCTCCGTTTCCATCTATTGTCCCGCCACCAGTCATGGTTAGGCTATCAACATTGCTAAACACAATCCACGTCCGTCCGTTGTCTTTTGGCCAGCTAGATCTTGCGGGAGCAACCAATTTTCCTTCGAGCCTGAATGTAATGCTAGACTTGCACTTACCCGAGCTTCTCCTTCGGAACTAAAAAGGTGGCCGGCTGAGATGAGGAGCAAGCCGCGGTCCATGCTTTCTCAAACGCCGGCGTGTCATCTTGTTGGCCGTCGTCGACAGCTCCGTAGCTTCCCACGTTGACGACGTTCGTGCTCTTCTCTCCAAGTTTACAGCCATGCCGAGATGCCCCGTGCCTACGTACGAGAACCTCTCGACTAGGCTCTTTCTTCTCTCAGTTGGCGGCGCGCGAAGTCGGCGTGAGCACCGGCCGACAGCATGAGGAGCAATAATACGATGATCAAAGTGCAGCGAGTAATACACGCGAGGCCATATCTAGCTTTGTCCAAACGCTGCGACCTGTGCTCGTGCACCGAAAAGCTTTAGACGCCCTTTGATCGGCCTACGATTCTTGGTATCTAGCTTAGCTGACTGTGGTGTGCTTGATGACGGGGGAGAAGCTGATTATTCTGTTTACAAGGCTTTATGGCGCATAGGTGCAATCTGGACCGTCGGTTTCAGCCATCCGACAGTTAGGATGTAGCGTTGAAAATACGCTCGGTCAACACTTAATCCTACCGTCGGACAGCTGAAACCGACGGTTCAGGATTGCACCTGCGTGTCATAAAGCCTTGACGAAATCCGCATTCGGGAGAAGCGCGTATTTATGCCGGAGAAAAGGTGCAGAGGTCATCCGACTCGGTGCTTAGCTACCAATTCCGAATCGGCCAGCTCGTGCCTTCGAGCCACGAGGCACTTTCGGGCCTGTATGCCATGTTCAGGAATCAGGCGTTCCACGCATATCCGAGGTCAACTTTGAGGCAGGATCGAGCACGTCCGAATCGGACTGTTCAATTACAATTCCGCCTTGGCGCCCGCCTCGCAAAGACGGCCCTAGGCAAGCGTCTGGTTCTGCGCGTACGCCGCCACAATTGCCGCCCAGAACACGGTGATGGAGCACCAGTAGACAGCCGTGCGCGGCCAGGTGTTTTGCGCGCCACACGGCAGACTCTGTCACGCCCAGCCCCTGCAGGATATGCCCAGCTCGCCCCCCACAGCTAGCACGTCCATGACGGGAGCGCCACCGCCGACATGACCGCCATGGCAGAAGAGGACGAGCAGACGGCCGCAACACCTGCTAATGCAGCGGTGACTAATTGGGGTTTCTTAAGCGCAGGTGTAGCAGGACATAGGGTGAAGGCCGGCGGCGTGGCTCAGGGTGCATGTGGGAGTGGGCTGCCCACGGCGCCCACTGCCCAGGCCCGCATAATATCGTTCGTGGACACCCGCGGGTAGGAAGCAAAAATGTGTGGGCTTCGTGGGACTGCTCACGTTGCCCACGTTGGAGCCCAACTATTCTCCACATTGAACCCTGTCGTTCCCCAGTCTCGAACCCTTCGAGAGATCCAGAGAGGGCGACGAGTCGCACGAGCGCCGCCAGCTATCTTCCATGGCCGGACCGCCGTCGCCTCATGCGCTTGGGGACGGAGGTCTTCCTCGTGCCCCAGCCCTTCACCGCTCACCGGAGAGCTCACCGTCGTCGCCTGGCCGTTCTTCTGCTATCCCCCGCCTTCCTCGTGCCCCAGCCCGTCACCGACAGCACCCAGCAGCCCCCAAGACCGAAGCGCCGCCATCGTCGTCCCTTCCGGGGGCTCCTCGTGCAGCACGGCGACGCGGCGGTCGTCTGTCTCGGGCCAGAGGCTAGGAGGGCTTCTCTTGCCGACGGAGGGGCGGCCGGCCGTGGGCTGCGCTCTCACCTGCTCGCCTCGGCTTGGGGCTGGCGGCCGAGGCCTCGCGCGACCAAGATCGAGCACGGGTGCACACGCCGCCGCGCGGTGCAACCCAGCTAGCCCCTGTCTCCACCGATCCAACAACCCACCTCCCACGGTCCCACCTACCACCGCATACACCCTCCTCGAATCCAAAGCAAGAACGAGAGGGATTTGAGCTGCCTGCTAGCTTGCTTATTTGATAGCTGAATCGATCGGCTCGTGGTGCGTCTGTGCTTTCTTAGCAGCTAGCTCAATCTGAGAATATATGTGTGGAGAGGGGGAGGAGGATAAGGTGTGTTCCTCGTGTGTTGTGTGTGCTGTGCTCACACCGGTGGCGCACCACTTTTTTTTTGGTATACTGGTAATGTGCCTGTGCTAGTGTGTGTGAACATGCAGTGGTTAACCATTTGGGATAATTGGAACTTGATGATATTTACAGTGCTGCATGTTCATGTTCAGTGATTCTCTTTATGTTTTGATGGAAACTGAAAATGGTTATGCCGTCAAATAGATCTGTAGTTTGTTTACTGACATGTGGGCGTATGTGGGATTCGTGGACACCCGTGTATAATCAGTGGGCTGCCGTGCAACGCCCACTTATGTGCGGGACTGTGCGGGCATTAAGCGGGGCCCACGAGGAGTCCCACCTGCAGCCTGAGGCGTGGCGACGACCATCATCGAATGGGCAATGGCGCGGCCAGGAGTAGTAGTTCGTGCTGCGCATCACCTAGATTCTTGGACTGCTATGGTCCTCTCGTGTGCTTGGTCGTTGGGGTAGAACTGTAGAAGTGAACGAATTGAGCAGGGTTGCGGCTTGACTGTCAGTCTATGTTTTGCAGTTTAAGCGGACGAGACGGACTCCTCAGGCACCAGGCGGGAGCTAAGTGGGCAAAATCTTAGTCCCACTTGATTACGGGCCTACGTCACAGGTCTGCGCACTGCAACTGCCCTGTTAATGACTTGACGTTGGTCCCAAACCAATGAAACCATTCAAACCTCAGTATTTTCCCAGAAAGTATTTAGTTGCAGAGTGCAATCGAGAAACTAAGAGGTAAGAACGAAACACTTATTGATTGTACAGTCCAAACAAAGTTTCAGATGCCGCTATCGACACCTTCAGAACACAAGTCCAGGTTGATTCTGCTAGCCACCTCTAAAAGGTGCATTTACTTATACACCGTTGCTGCTAAGACACATCATCATCTCAAACGCCAGGAGGGTCCCTCTTCCTGAAGCACTTCGGCAGAATGGAATGCACAAAAACTGGATACCACTACATGGGAACTGGTGAACCGATGCACAAGGCTTTTTTTTATGGTGGTACTAGGGTTATGTGAACCAACTAGGATGACACGCGCATTCTCTTTACATCGTTCTCGGGTACACTTGCATCAGCACCATTGCCACTTGCGACTTCACCGGGTTTTGCAACCTACAAATAAACACGATGCAAATATTCAGTGACAGTCCCACGTTTCTACCAGCTGATCCATCTCTATATGAATTTGTCAGTCGACCATTGTAGAAGAATTTCGTATTCTCAGAAAAGAGAGAGAGATTACGATCTACTATGCATGAACTCACCTCCTCTCATCAGGAACGAGAGCATATCTTTCCGCGGGAGAGACCCAAACTTTGGCTGAAAAGATCATGAAGCACCATTAGTTGTCTGTCTGAAAGCGTGCATCTGCTAGTATATGCAGCTCCTAGAGAGAGCATTGGTACTAACCAGCAAATGGAACAGTTGTTGAAGACTCCAACTTCTTGCAGCCAGAACCATCCGGCTTAGGGCATCTATCAGCTTGGGAGTATTCCTTCAGGATGGTACAAGATGATATTTGTGAGTTCACATTATTAGAGGTGATCAAAGGCTAGTTAAAGCAAGTACTTCACTCGGGAAAATAAATATATTTCACAGGAACCACCTGTCAACTATTTCACCATGACCAAGTTGTCCACTAGTACCCCTTCCCCATGCGAAAACATTTTTCTTTTCTGTAAAAGCAAGTGTATGCCTCCATCCACAAGCAACTTGGGCAACTTTCTGCATTACCATCATAAGAAATGAAAGTTAGAAATTATATTCACAAGAATCGATGAATCGGCTTTGGATATAAATATGTTGGTTTGACTTCTATGATTCATTTAGCCCACCCAAAACATGGCATACCTGTTCCTCTGGAAAATTAACCTCCACTGGGGAACAGTGATCCTCATTATCGGCAGCACCAACTTGTCCAAACTGCAGATGAAAATATGAGACAACCAGTTCAAGTAGCGATACACCACCTTGCGACTGAAAGTAAAATACACCTAAAACAAAATAGTACTGATGGTACTACTAGGCGTCCCGCAAATACCACCAGTTTTAAGAAATATAGTTGGAATTAAGGCCAAGCTCAGCATACAAGTTCCAATTTGAGAAAAAGAATAGGAAATGGATTGCAGAATACCATTACACAACTGGCTGTAGAACTGTGAAAAAACCTATCAAATGATAACAGAGGCAATCAAAAGGCTCAATCTGGGGATTTATCGGATCTCCATGCATTATAGCTAGTTATTATCATTGGTAATGTATAGGCATTGTATAACCAGATCCTATATAGGACTCAAGGCTCTACCCAAAATAAGCATCTGTAAGGACTAGGTGTATCCTATTCCTATGTAAAGTGGAAGAACTTGAGAGCGAACAATGATGATTATCAAAGAGATCCATCATGTGCATAGAAACAAAGAACAATAAATCGCACTCCGAAACTCGGTTCAAGTTGAAAACAATAAAAAGTTTATTTGTCTTTTTCTGTGTAAAGGAACCATCATGACATGACGCCAGCAACCAAATGCGTACATAAAATTGTTTACTGCTTCACACAAAAGGAACCATCATGACATGGGCACACAAATAAAGATGCACATAGATAAATGGTGACCTTGTTCCATCCCCATCCATAAAGCTTTCCATCAGATGTAAGTGCCATTGTATGCCTCCATCCACCTGAAATCTAAATCAGCAGAGTGCAAGCATATAGAAGTTTAGACCGTCGTCCCGAATCAAAATAGCAATCAACACATATGCACTGAAAAAATATGCAATTAAAAGAAAACTTACTAGCTCTGAAACTTTAATCTTGCTCGAGGAATTTTTAGGGATAAATATCATATAATAGGTTCCAATTTTTTTACAAGACGACCACAGTTAAACTAAATTTCATAGCCCAACAGGCCCATATGCACATATTAGGATATTCGTTGCAGATCTCAATCCAATAAAATAAAAAAAGAAATGTATATGTATGAATGATTTGTCAGTATTCCATAGCAAGGAATGAACAAATGCTTTGCACTATTTTTCAGAATGTTGCTGGTATTAGCTAGTACCTGGGATGTAGAGCTATCTTTTAAGGCATCTACTTTGTGTGGAACTAAATGATCTTCAAAATCGCCATGCCCTAGTTGACCATATTTGCTCCAGCCATAAGTGTACAAACTACCTACCAGAGGAGGAAACGGTAATGGTATGACGCCATCCACATGCAACAAGCACCATCTTCTCTCCCTACAAAATAGCAAATAATAAGAACAAGGACAAACCTGGAAAGAAGACACAAAATAAAAAACAGAACAAACAGAGAAATAAACAAACAGAAAAGGGAAAACTAATGTGTTCTATACCCAAACTATAAAGGCAATACATGTGTGTAATTTGAAAGAATAAATAACCTATGGGATGACTGGAAAACCATATCTAAGCTTTCACTAAATGTCTCAAAGAACTATTTGCATTCCAGTGGTCCATCTAGGCAAAAGATTCTTCTGAAAGTGTTCCAATTTAACTATGAAATGTGATATAGGTGAATGGCACTGCCACTGCTGTAGGCTGGAAGCAAATCCTAGTTTTTAGAGATGTATCCATCAAATTCAATATCAGCTCTACGATAACAGTAACAGGGATATGGTGGCTGCGTGATGATACAACTCCAGAACACAAAGAGATGGCACATTCTATTTATATTCATTAAGTGTTGAAGGGAATATTAGGAGTTTTCTGTGGATCTCAAATGAAACACGTCATGCCAATTATAGATAATTTACCTCTACCAAAGATACTTTTTCAGGAACATATCGGTCATTGCGATCACCAAGACCCAAGTTTCCATATCGACCCCAGCCCCATCCATAGATGTCGCCATCTTCAGTTACTGCAGCGGTATGTTCAGCACCAGCAGCAATCATCTTGACACAAATACCCTACACAAATTTTGGACCATTAGCTCTAAATAGCAGTGCACATCATGTAATAGACTGGTAAGGATGTCCATATCATCATAACATGCTTAGAACTTATGAAAAGAATATCCTCATGGGCTGATAAGTATACTTGAAGGTTCTATTTTTTTATCAGTAGCAAGGGTGTCACTCAGTGCTGTTTATCAATTTTTTAGATAAAGGGCTTTATTACTTAAAAGGTTTAAGCATTACACCCGGCCAATTTAGCCATTGTAAGGTACAGGGATGTTAATAGAAAAGACATGCTCTGGGGTGTATACTGTATGCACGAATCATAGCAGTGATTTTCATATGGCACACATCCTTTTTTTACATGCATATGGCACACATCCTTACAATAATAACACAACGCAATCAGAGATTATTGTCACGCACAAATCAAAGAAGGCAATCTAAAAGCAATATTATGTAAGAAAAACACTTTACCTCAAAAGCTTGTATCTTTTGTGGGAGCAGCGAATCTTCAGTAGTTCCAAGACCGAGCTGACCATTTTGGTTACGCCCCAACTAAAACACACATGGAACAGAGGTCAGAATAAACGAACGGTCAGTAGAAACTCTGCAAGAACAATGCAATGCAATGCCATGCCATGCAGAGATCTGAGAACCTGGTGCGATTTATCAGTACAGGAATAATTTTCCAATTTCCAAATAATTCCTCAAAGTAAACATTTTGGATTTTATTTCTGGAACGTACTAGGAGTAGCTAGTATCCAAACAAGATCCCAGGAGTCGACCAACCGTACTACACGAGCAGAGTAGAGTATATACAGTCTGGGCCAAATTTGAAGCTGATGCGAGCCGCCTTACTTACCTCTGCACTTCACCGGCCATGGTGACGGCGAGGCAATGGCTATCCCCGCACGCCAGCTGCTTGATCTGTATCCCCTGCAGCGCCTTGACCGGCTGCGGCGTGAAGACGTCGCTGGAGTTGCCATGCCCGAGCCTCCCGAAATCGCCCCAGCCCCAGCTGTAGACCTGCTGCTCCTCCTCGAGTAGGCGGTGGTGTGGTCCGCCCCGCAGATGACGGACGTGATCCCCGGCGCGCCGAAGCCGCTGATCACGGTGGGCACGAGCCGGTCCTCGGCGTCCCCGTGGCCGAGCTGCCCGTCCTCGCCCCTGCCCCACGTGCACAGCACATTGCCCGCTGCAGCGAAACACGAGAGCCGCCATCAGGGACATGATCCACACGATTTCCCCCAAAAAGAAAGAAAACACTGGCCGCTCGACGGAATGCTCCTCCCGAAGGAAGAAAGATGAACCGGGTTGACTGAACTCACCGAGGAGGGCGACGGAGTGGCTGGCGCCGGCGGAGACGAGCACGACGGCTGGCGGAGGCGCTTCTTCGTGGCGGGCGCGTCCATCTCGGTCGCCGATCCGGGGGTCTCGCGCTGAACTGAGCGGGGCCGCCGGCTGATGGAAAATATCTTGGCGCGCGGCCACCAATAATTGGATGTGAGGAAATGATTAGACCCAGCGGCGCGAAGCAGAGCGACGGTGAGCTAGGGAGGCCAGGGGCGGAATGCGCGGCCGGGGTTTTAAGCGTGAGGTTGGATGGGCGAGCTGCCGGTATTAATGTGCTAGCGTACAAAGCCCATGTGAGGATTCACAGTGCGCTCCGCTCCCTCCGGTGACCGAGTGCGTTAGCTCGATCGGGGCCTCCAGCGTCATTAAGGACGGGACGGCAAGGTGGA
>CAMZMU010000047.1:43031790-43206755 GCA_947311845.1 Poa pratensis
TTAGCTTTTGCATGTTGATTAGCATTCTGACGCAGAACGGATCTGATGCATCAGGCCGATGCTTGCAAGTTTTTACTTTGATCAGCCGGTAGAACTGATCTTACCAGGCTGACGCCGACAACTTGGGACAAGGCGCTTGTTCATGTAGTTCCTTGTACATGAACGTGAAGTCTTGTAGGTGGTCATGTCGTTGACAACAAGGCAGCCGTATCGCTGACGGCAAGGCGGCCATGCCAAGGAGACGGCCTTGTTGCAGACAACAAGGTGGCCGTGTCGCTGTCGACAAGGCAGCCGTGACGCTGATGATGGAGCTGCATGTCGTGCAGCCCCCAAGTATTGGGTGAAGGCATTGTCGATGTCAAGCCCCTGAGTATCTGGCGAGGGTTAGTGTCGATGTCGAGCCCCCAGGCTTTGTTCGCCAGAGGTTTTCTTGATCCGCCTAGGTGCAGCCCCCGAGCGTTGAGTCGATTTTCTTGAAAGTCGGCTCGATGCTCAGAAGAACTTGTGGCGTTGTAGATCAGATGATTGTAGTTGCCGAGGTTAGTGCCGCCTTGACGGAAAGGCGTCTCGAGACTTTGATGCAAGTGCTGCATCGCAGCCCCAAGCGTCTAGTATCCTGCATAGTAAACATGGTTGCATTAATATGTACTTTTAATGTAAACCGAATAATTTGAAGGCCTGAGCCAGCAGTATTTTTGAACAAACACTTATGGGTTGTAAATTTTATGTGGCCCGTCTAATATTTATCTGGCCTATATGTTTAACTTTTCATATGATAGCAGTACCGCAGCACAGTTACTTTGGCTGAGCCAACCAGGGCTAGTACCAGATAGTTTAGACTCAGGAGACAAAAGCCGGCATGTTGGTGCTAAGAACATACTACTAAGTAACCCACATATAAACAATCAGAATAAGGATATTAGGCGATGCAAAATGATTGTTTAATTTGGTCCGGAGACGACAAGTATCGAAAAGTTTGAACCACTTAGCACAGAGCAGATTTTGGGTAACTTTGATACTAAGAATATATGATCATATGAAAAGACAAAAGACGGCATGATCTCAGAGTATAATGAGCAAACCATAAACTTTTATTTCATGATCATACAATTAATTAAATGTTATAAAGAACTTAGCTTTTTTCACTTTTGCTGACGTTGATGTCGAAGAGGTCGAGGCGGAAGATGGCAGCCCCCAGAAAGTAGGCGGCAGCCCAGAAAGTAGGCGGCAGCCTCCGGGATATAGGCGGCAGCCCCAGTATCATTCAAGCGAGACGGCAATTTAAGCCGGCGCGCAGGGATGATGGTGAGTATGCTGAAAAGCATTTTGCCACGTTAGCAATTAAGCCGGAACGCGACGATAAATTGCCGGACTGGCGGCGCGCCGCGTTAGCAATTAAGTTAAAACGCGGAACTAGACTGTTTTATACCGATCGATGTCCTCCCAAACTGGCCAGGTTTGGGCGATCGCGAACAACAGCTAGCAATCTGGTGACGAAATTTGTCTAACCGATCACGATGATGGCGGCGTCCCGCCTAACATTGCAGATACGGTAAGACTGTAATTTGACGACTTGATTTGTAGACTGTATTTGGTTGAAGACGAAGACGAAGACGCAGATGTACTAGGTATCTGGCCGCCTTGACTTGAATAATCTGAAACATGGCATGCTCGCCGGAAAAGTCCAAACTAGTACTAGCTAGTTGGGCGTACGATGAAGATGCTTTAGCACATGCAGCGATTAATATCGCATGCAATTAGCAAACTGGCCGTCTAAACCATGTACGAAGCCAGCCAGCTTTGTTGCTTCTTTTCTTTGCCACCAGACACGCGGACTTCCTGCTACAACCTCTCAGTCAGCCTTTTCTTGGAAGTTGATCCGGTAATGGCTTCCGCCTTTACCCCTTGGCATGTGTGAGCAGATGACGAGGAAGCCAGGTTTTGCCGGTCGCATGTGCGCGGACCAGCTATCCATTGACTAGATTAGCTAGCTCGTCAACTTTGGTAACGTAGCAGAAAGGATTGATCTCTTTGATCTTGCGCCATGACGACAATTTGACGTATTTGGAGTCACGCAACAGCAGCTTGATTTGTCGGCATGGATACAGGCATGTAGCACAATTTCCAACGCGAGTCGACGATCTGTCCATTTAGTTTCCGAACGGATTCGGCAAACTAGGACAGCAACGGATTGGCACGTCGCGAATCAGATCACCGAAGCATGTGCTGGAAAATCTCGATTAAGACATGGGCGGATCCCGCGCAAGTGCGGTGCCGGCGTTGAGCCCCGCACCGAAATAATTAGACGGCTAGATGCTCGCGCCTTTACTTGTCGAAATCGGCCGGCGGCACGGAGCCAGCGGGACCGATCTGCCGGAGCAGATAAGCGAGCTAGATGCGATTTTGTTGCTGACGATTTAATCGCCGGCTGCGGTCAAGCCGTTGCCAGCGCCGCGTTGAGCCGATCTGAATCGTCGAACAAATCTAGACTTCCGATCACGCCGCTTGCGGAAAGCGGCTGGATAATCTCGATCTTGCCGATACGATCAGATGAGCCAGACCAGGTCGATCTGCACGAGGATTAATGATCCCGCGAGTACCGGCAAAACGGATTAGCCGGCCAGATCGATCTGGTGATGATGACGAAGTTGATCGCGCCGGCGTAGATGAGCCGGCAATATGCGATCTTGTCGATGAAGATGATCCGCCTGGAACATGACGCCTGACGCCTTATGCCCCACGGTGGGCGCCAACTGTCGTCGTATCGGCATTTTGGATAGGAGACGGGGTCCTGCTAGACGCGGGTGAACGTAGGGGCAAGAAGGTGGACGTCATCGAGGTCGGGATTGTACACGGCAGTTTACCCAGCTTCAGGCTCCACGGCGGTGGCGGAGCCCTACGTGCTGATATAACTCACTATAAGGCAATAGCCGAAGTACATGTTACAATGAGTTGGTTGTAGGTTGATTGGATTGGTTGGTTTCGTCGCCCTAAAGGCGTCCCTGGTCCGCTTTATATAGGCGGCCGGACCTAGGGTTACAAGGTGTTTACGTGTCCGGCAAGTCTACGGAGTCCTATGCTTAGCCGGCAAGTTACCGCCTTCTTGGACTTGGTGGCTTCGTGGGCTTCAGTCTTGGGCCTCCTTCTTGCCGGCTGCCTTGTTTGCCATCCGCCTTCTGCCTAGTTGTCATCCGCTTCTGCCTTGTTGTCATCCGCCTTCTGCCTTGTTGTCATCCGCCTTCTTTGTCATCCGCCTTGTTAGCCGGATTGACCCATGTTAGAGATACTCCTACTTGGTATATCCCCAACAGGGTCTGTTGCCGCACCTGTGAAACCCAAGGCTGGTTCTAAGCCAGACACTGTGTTTCTTAGTTAATACTCCCTCCATTCCGATGAGTAAGGCGTATATTGCGGGCGCGCCGATTAAGAAAAAGTGAGATTCAACACTTATGGTCAAGTTTACCCTGTGAAATTACTCCTCGTCCCGCATGATACGCGCATCTGATTCATCCTCCTTAATTCATGCTTGTGATGTTGAAACATGCATGCGCATGCGTAACAAATTAAATATGCATGCACCGTTGCTATTGGATGCATTAACTGCCATAAAGCTGGGCGTGCACACGCGAAGGGGCATTTTCGGGAGGTTACCGTCTTCTCCTCACCGCGCCTTACTTTTTGGCGATTTTTGTGAAAAAATCACGCCCTTCTTATTGGAACGAAGGTAGTAGTAACTTGTGTAGTGCCATCAAGATATTGCAACGGTGGCCAAAAGAGTTGACGTAGCAGTTTCTGCGGTTCTACCATGTTTATCAAAATCCATTGCAGGAGGAAGTTACATTCTTCTTCTCAATTCATCACTGTAACCAAAAGCAGTCACGTTATCTTCTCCACGAATCCTAATAAATGTATACATGTATAGTGATAGGATCTGTTTTGTTTCTCTACGTGCAATAAAAACTTGTCCGTTCATGTTTCAATGATTGCGTCCGGCCGACTGGATGACCCGTCGTTGGAGTCGGCGAGTTGATTGAGTTGGAGTTGTTATTAGGAGCGGGTTCCACTCGAGTATTTTGTTCTCGTGTTGACCGAAACGTCAATAAAAGATGAGCCATCTTAGGAATAGTACTAGACGAGGAGTACGTCTATGGAAGCCGCACCAATTGATGCGGAGCGGAAGGATGTTCGCGCCGACTTCAGGGAGTCGGCGTGATCGGATGTGCATTGGGACGGTAGTTTAAAAACCCGACCGCACCGATTCCAGGTTCCCGTCTTAATGCACAACCCGACACTGCCGACTCCAGTGCATTTGATGGGTACAGGGCGTCGTCACGAGATGTTTGTGTTTGCGTCATAGGTTATTTGCTTCGTACTTGCGTGTCATATATCGGCGCAACTTTTTTTTATTGTTACTTTTTCTAATATAGTTTTCCTTCTTGCATATGAAGATAGCCTATTTGCTTCGTACAGTGGCCGCATTAATAGCGTAACCCATGGGAATTTTAGTGTCGTTCGTTTTAATCCAAAGGGATTTCTTAGGAAGGTGTCTCTGTTTTGTTCTACATGTGTCGCGTTAATAGCGCAATCCCATTACTTTGACTTCTTCCTTACAACCGCCGTGTCGGCTTATGAAATGCTATCCGTGTGTGGTTTTTTATCATCTTGATGATTTGAATGTGAACTTTTGTTGATTGTACAAAGTGTGAAACTGTCTATGATGAAATATTTTACGTCGTGCTATCAACCATCTTAATATATTGTATCCAGAGTCAACAAAGCACACCATGGCAGTAAGAGCAACTGGAGTCGGCGGGGTCGGGTGGCGCAGTAAGACGGGAACCTGGAGTCGGCGGGGTCGGGTGGTGCAGTAAGACGGGAACCTGGAGTCGGCTGGGTCGGGTGGCGCAGTAAGTCGAGAACCTGGAGTCGACTGGGTCAGGTGGTGCAGTAAGACAGAAACCTGGAGTCGGCGCAGTCAGGTGGTGCAGTAAGACGGGAACCTGGAGTCGGGGGTCGGGTGGTGTGCAGTAAGACAGGAACTTGGAGTCAGCGCGGTGGGTGGTGCAGTAAGACGGGAACCTGGAGTCGGCTGGGTCGGGTGATGTAGTAAGAAGAGAACCTGGAGTCGGCTGGGTCGGGTGGTGCAGTAAGACGGAAACCTGGAGTCGGCTGGGTGCACAGAAAACGCATATACGTGAACCAGCAGGTACCTTGACACAAACAAAAAAAAAATCCTAACAGGATGCACAACCAACTTACAAAAAACATGAAAAAAAACAGAGCATAAACATATGACAAACGCCAAATCAAATAAAACAACTTTAAGGGATGTAATGTAAAATCAGATTGGACAGCCATACCACGTAAACCAGCAGGTACCTCCAACGCTAGGAATCTCCAGACAGGATGCACCGCCGTAATAACCGAAACGAAGATCCATCCAATTCGTTACGTACCTGGGTGTCGTTTATTTTGGTTTCCGTGTACACTGTGCTTGGGGAGGGGGTATATACGTTGCGTCTTTTATTTAAAGAGTGGTATGATCCACGGTGCATTAAGGAAGAACCCCTATCAATCGAACACATCGCGTTGGTGCAGTTGCCGCCTTAATAGTGTGGGGCATGTCTGCTCACTAAAAGAATTAAGACGAAAAGTAGAAGAAAACGCAAGGTAGCACAGGTAGTTCTAAAATGGCAACTACCCTATCAATCGAACACATCGTCAACGTAACAACATGTAGTAAATGACTGGTTCCTAACCATCAGACAACACCACGTAGTTACGATACGATCTTTCCACTTAGCTGGTTGTTTTCTTTTTACGGAAGAAGACTATGTAAGCTGATTAAGCTGGTACCGAAGAAGCCGGCACGGGAGATTGTACAAAGAAGTGTTTCCACAAATTCTCCTCGTGCCTGAGCCGGCGAGACTGGATGGTCCGGAGGGAAAGAGACGGGTAAAGCTAGCATCACGAGCTGTAAAAGAACAGTTTCCCTGACGTCCTTCGTGGTCTTGGCGTCTCCGTCTTAATGCACCATCCGATCCCGCTGGCTCCATGGAGTCGGCGTGACCGGTACACCATGCCTGATCATTAACCATAGTCGGTGCCATCTTAGCGAACGGCCGAGCTGTTAGTTACTGGTTGCTCTCGTCAGACACGTTACAATAGGTAAGAATAAAACGAAAAAAAAGGAGAAGACGCAAAAAAATCCGGTCACAACAAAAAGATAATAGTAGGTTAACCAACACAGAATCAGTCACCTAATAAAGCCGAACGAAAAGACACGATCCAAGCAGTATATTTTGCAGTTACGATAGTATAAACGGTGAGAATCACATCATGTGGCCACGTTGATCATGTCATCATGTCGAACACGTCAGTGCCTACCTATGAACACTTGATTTTTGTATTCACGCTCAGTGATCCTTGAATTGTAACTGCGGCGGCAGTGTGCATCACTTTGATGCAGAGGCCAGGGATACACACACCCTTTTCTAAAAAATGAACACTTGCTTAGTACGCTTTCTATCTCAACGAGTATAGCTGGCTGGAAGAACATTGGTTGTTGGAGTAGCGTGGTGACGGTCTTAATATTGCCAGATGTTCAGAGTCTATTACAATGATGAAAGTGTAGATGAGTTTACCATTGTTCACTTCGAAATGGAAGTTGACATGATTCGATAAACATACCATGGTTTCTAGGTTTCCATTACACATCAAACCATTACATTGATATCATTAACGAAAATACTGACGGGTTATTACACGGGTAAATTCGGCTCGACTTGACACTCTTCTCCGCGGTCTTCTTCCGGAGGAACGGTCTTCTTGGGTGAGTCGGCAGTCTTCTTCGGTTTGTTCTTCGGGAGGAGCGCCGAGTGAATGTACGGTAAGACTCCCCCTTGGGCGATCGTGACTCCGGTTAACAGCTTGGTGAGTTCCTTGTCGGTCATAATGGCTATCATTAGGTCCCTTGGAGTTACGCGTACCTTTTTGTTTTCCTTGGCGGTGTTCCCGGCGAGCTCCAGTACTTCTAAGGAAAGGTACTCGAGGACGCGGTGTCGTGGGTTTGTCACGTCAGGTGTCATGGATGACTTCGTAGGTGTGGGATTACGCGAGTCAAGCATCTCCGAGCTTGGGATCGCAGGAACAAAGATCAACACAGATTTACCCAGGTTCGGCCCCCTCAATGTGAGGTAAAAGACCTACTTCCTGCCTACCCTAGATTGGTATTGATATGATAATCGAGGTGTTACAATGGAGGCGATCCGATCTGGTACTCGCCGTATGAGCTAGGGTTTAGGGCTTGATAGCTTGACCCCTCTAAGTCCTGCGAGTCCTCTTTATATACACAGAGGCTCGTCAGGTTACAAGAGTTCTACACGAAGCCTGATTATCTTTCTTGTCTTCCAAGGCAAGTTTGCACCGACCTTCTGGAACTTTCCTTTATCGAGTCGCGATGCGAGATTGGCCCATCTTTCACGTGGCCCAATAATGATAGCGCAGCCTTAAGTCGCGGTTAATCATTCCCCCGACATTAGCCCCCAAGCGTGGCCTGAACTTCATAGTATTTCTTGATCTTGAATGTTTAGGCCGCGCTTTTCCTTATTTCGCGACTTATAATTGTGCTGGATTGGCCTTGACTCGCACCTGGAAGATCATCTGACTTCGTGAGCTTCTTTGTTAGAGTAGCCTGATAGCTTCAAACTTGATGACGATCCATCTTCAAATTTTTGATGATAATGATGTAGCCCCCAAGGATTGAGAGGATGTAACGTGTAATCATCTCAATTCTTCTCAGAGAATTTGAAGGTCATCACCTGTAACTTGATATCATGAATAAAACAATTGTTAAGATACAAGTAATTGTAATTGGTGTTGCCGTACTATAAGCAGTACATCGACCTCTAGTTAGGCCATCTGAATCCTTAAGTGGGCACTCGCGCGACTCAGTATTTCCTAGGAACATGTGTGTTCAGGGTCGAGAGCGGCCATGATAGGCAATCAAGCTCGATTGACGCCACACCCCAGTACTTTGGCCACATAATGCGAGTAGCAATCCAACTTAAGGTAAATTTGATAATTGCCAATAAATTGGCTGTTTCAGGGTAACAAAGACCCCAAGAAACATAATGATATGCCATGATAGGCTAAGCTATGATAAGCTTTGATTATGATGACACATAAGGTCGCGCCTTGGTGGCAACCGAGTGTTATACATAGGGTTGGATCGCGCGTAGGTGGCGATCCATGGTGATACATGGGGTCGGTCGCGCCTAGGTGGCGACCAGAGATGATACAAAGTTTACGGCCGCGCCTAGGTGGCAGCCGGTTTCTGATACAAGGGTCGATCGCGCCTGGGTGGCGATCAGATGTTGCATAGGTCGCGCCTAGGTGGCGACCAAAGTTGAAGTTCTAGCCCTGAGTGGCTGTGATGATACTCAGCTATAAAGCTGGAAAGGATGATGCTTGGCTCTGATTAGCCTTTTCTTATGTATAGTACGGTCGCAGGTGTGCGACGTTCCAAGGGCGAGGTGCCTCGAGACGATCCTCGAAATCATGGCGTTCGCTGCTTTCTTCCCTTACATCCAGCAGATAGTACGACCCATTGTTTAGCTTCTTGCTGATGATGTAGGGTCCTTCCCATGGAGAGGACAGCTTATGCATTCCCTTGTGATCTTGTTTAAGTCGCAGTACTAGGTCGCCTTCTTGAAAGGTGCGGGTTTTGATGCGTCTGGCATGATAGCGTCGCAAGTCTTGTTGATATACCGCTGACCTTGATGCTGCCAAGTCTCTAACCTCTTCTAATGTGTCCACCGAGTCTTGCCGAGCTATCTCATTATCTGTCTCGATGTAAGCCGCAACTCTTGGTGAATCATGTATGATGTCGCTGGGCATGACTGCTTCTGCTCCATAGACCATGAAATATGGTGTAAATCCTGTGGATCTGTTAGGGGTTGTTCTTAAGCTCCACAGTACTGCTGGCAATTCTTCCACCCAACATCCTGGAGATGCTTCGACCTTTTCAATAAGGCGCGGCTTAATTCCATGGAGAATTTCCTGGTTAGCTCGCTCAGCTTGTCCATTGCTCTGCGGGTGTGCTACTGACGTGAGGTCCAATCTTATCCCATTGTCTGCGCAAAATATCTGTGTAGCCCCTTCAGAGGTGTTGCTCCCATTGTCTGTAATGATACTATGGGGGTACCCAAAGCGGAATATGACCTTCTTCAAGAACTTGACTGCTGTTTCAGCCTCGCAATCTCCCACAGGTTCTGCTTCTATCCACTTTGTGAATTTGTCCACCATGACCAGGAGGTGAGTTTTTCCGTTTGAAGACCGTCTGAAGGGCCCTACCATGTCAAAACCCCATACGGCAAAAGGCCATGTGATGGGTATTGTGCGAAGTGCTTGAGCTGGCATATGATCTTGCCTAGCGTATCTTTGACATCCGTCGCACACTCTGACAATTTGCTCTGCATCTGCTAATGCTGTTAACCAGAAGAATCCATGTCGGAACGCCTTTGCCACCAAAGATCTTGACGAAGCATGATGGCCACAATCGCCTGAATGAATTTCGTGCAAGATTTTTCGTCCCTCTTCTGGTGAGACACATCTTTGGAATGCTCCTGACACGCTGCGCTTGTATAATTCGTTGTTGATGATTGTATAGGCCTTTGATCGTCGTATGATTTTGCGCGCCTCAATCTCATCGTCTGGCAGCACTCCGCGACTTAAATATGCCATGTATGGCTCTGTCCATCCTGGCTGTTCATGCAGGGCTGCGACTAAAGTTGAATCGTCCTCTGGCTCTGCAATGTCAATCTCTGCTGGAGGTTTGACTGATGGATTGTGCAGTTCATCCAGGAAAACATTGGGTGGGACTGACTGTCTGTTGGATCCAAGCGAGACAGGGCATCTGCAGCTTCGTTTTGTCTCCGATCAATATGTTCAACTTGGTATCCAGTGAAATGTCCAGCAATTCTGTCCACCTCTCTTCTATATGCAGCCATGTTCGCATCCTTGCTGTCCCACGTTCCAGAGACCTGCTGTGCCACCAAGTCTGAATCGCCAAAACAGCGTATGCGACTGATGTTCATCTCCTTTGCTATACGTAGACCATGAAGCAGTGCCTCGTACTCCGCCACGTTATTTGTGCAGTTGAAGTGTATCTGTAGCACATACCGCAGCTTGTCTCCCTTGGGGATGTTAGAACAACTCCAGCCCCCGAGCCTTGCAACTGTCTTGACCCATCAAAATGCATGGTCCAGTATTTGGTTTCTGCCATGCTAGGAGCGACTTGGATTTCTGTCCAATCGTTAATAAAATCTGCAAGGGCTTGCGACTTAATTGATGTGCGCGGCTCGTAGCTGATGTGATGTGGTCCCAACTCGATCGCCCACTTAGCGACTCTTCCAGTAGCTTCTCGATTACGGATGATATCTGCCAACGGTGCTGAACTAACCACAGTTATTGGATGTTCTTGGAAGTAGTGCTTCAGCTTGCGACTCGCCATGAACACTCCAAACACCAACTTCTGCCACTGTGGGTAACGCTGTTTGGAAGCTGTGAGGACTTCGCTCACGTAATATACTGGTCTCTGGACAGGGTATTCCTTTCCGGGTTCTTGTCTCTCCACAACCATGACAGCGCTCACAGCACGGGAATTTGCCGCTATGTATAGTAGCATGGGCTCTTTATCCTTTGGAGCCGCCAGAACTGGAGCATTTGTCAATTGATGTTTCAAGGCTGTCAGAGCTTCGTCGGCCTCTGCGTCCCAAACGAAGGTGTCTGATTTTTTCAACAGTCTGTACAAAGGTAGTGCTTTCTCTCCCAATCTTGATATAAAGCGACTCAAAGCTGCTACGCAACCGGTAAGTCGCTGCACATCTTTTATCTTTTCTGGTTTTTGGAGATCCATCACGGCCTTTATCTTGTCAGGGTTGGCCTCAATGCCTCTTTCTGATACTATGAATCCCAATAGCTTTCCTGCTGGTACTCCAAAGACGCACTTTGTGGGGTTGAGCTTCATGTTGTATTTTCTGAGATTTGTGAATGTCTCTGCCAGATCACTAATAAGATCCTGGCTAACTTGCGACTTAACCACAATATCATCCACGTAGGCGTGAACGTTGCGACCTATTTGCTCATGTAGACAATTCTGAATGCATCTTTGGTAAGTCGCACCTGCGTTCTTCAACCCAAAGGGCATGCTGACATAACAAAAAGCTCCAAAGGGTGTGATGAAGGACGTCTTTTCTTGGTCCTCCCTCTTCATCTTGATTTGATGGTAGCCTGAATAGGCGTCCAAAAAGCATAACAGCTCGCACCCAGCAGTTGAATCAATCACTTGGTCGATTCGCGGCAAAGCAAATGGATCCTTTGGACAAGCTTTGTTAAGACTGGTGTAATCAACGCACATTCGCCACGTACCGTTCTTTTTCATAACCAAGACTGGGTTTGCCACCCATTCCGGATGGTATACCTCCGTGATGAATCCTGCAGCCAGCGAGCTATTTCCTCCCTATTGCCTTTCTTCTATCATCGTGGAAACGCCGTAGTGGCTGCTTCACTGGTTTAGCCGCAGGGTTCACTTTGAGGCTATGTTCTGCTAATTCTCTTGGTACCCCTGGCATATCTGACGGTTTCCATGCGAAGATGTCCTTATTTTCCTGAGAAAAGCGACGAGCCTTCTCCTGCTCTTCTTCCATGTGTGCTCCAATGCTGGTTTGCTTGGATGAGTCGCCAGGAACAAGATTTATCTGCTTAGTGTCCTGGGCCGCTTTGAATTTCATTGGTGGCTCGGCAGATGGCGTGGTAACTACACTCATGTCGTTTGGGTCCACCTGCGACTTATAACCTTTTAGCTCTTCCGCGGCACAGGCGGATTCTGCGAAGGCCGCATCTCCTTTTCACATTCTATCGCTTTTTCTCTATCTCCGTACACTGTGATGACCCCTTTTGGTCCTGGTATCTTCAACTGTAGGTACACGTAGCATGGCCTGGCCATAAACTTAGCAAAGGCCGTTCTTCCAAACAAGGCGTGATATGGGCTTTGGAATTTTACCACTTCGAAGCATAGGAATTCGCTTCTGAAGTTCTCTTCTGTCCCAAAAGTTACCCCTAGGGTTATTTTCCCCGCTGGCCGTGCGGACCTTCCTGGGACAATGCCGTGAAACACGTTGACGTGGGCTGCAGGCTGGAATCCTTGAGTCCTAGACGCTGGAACGTATCGTAGTACAAGATATTAATGCTGCTTCCTCCATCCATAAGCACTTTGGTCAGCTTGTATCCTGCAACGTACGGTGCCACAACCAGTGCCAACTTGCCAGGTTCCCGTACTTGTGGCGGGTGATCGTCGCGACTCCAGGTTACTGTGTTTCTGACCACCTTAACCAATTGGGTGTTGCTGGTATCACGGCGTTCACCTGCTGACTTCTGCGGCTCAATTTCTCTTCCCTTTTGGAGGTATCGATAACTATTGTGTGATACTGCCCCGTTTGCCTGGGGTTACTCGCGCTGTGCTGCCCAATATTTGTGTTATGAGCCGCACTAGGGTTTCCTTCATGGGAATTCCCCTGTTTGTTGGCTCTTCTTTCCACTTCTTGTAATAGTGGCATTGTGCCTTGGTATGGTCCGCTGGCCGTCCATCACCTGTGCATGAAGGTCGCATGGCCGGTTAAAAACTTCTTGCATATTGATTGGACGGGAGCCGTATCCTCGACCCCTTCCACGCTGGCCTCTGAATCCTCCACGCGTATTGGCGACGAGCCCTGAGTGACCATCTTCGTTTTTGCGTTTGTTTTGATTCGCGTTGTTGTGGCTTGTTTGCTGCTGCTGGGGCTTGTTGGAGTTTTTCTTTCCTTTGGCAGCAACCTCCTCTTCTTCTCCGTCTGACGCGTCTCTGGTTTTATCTGAGCCGGCATATTTGTTAGCCGCAGCCATCACTTCGCTGAGGCTCTTGACTTTATCCTTCATGCGACCCAGCTTATGAATCAGCGGCTCAAACTTGCAGTTTTTCTCCATTACCAGGACGGCTGAGCTTGGTGGTATATTATCTGAGGAGTGTATTATTTCTGCCACCCTTTTCATCCAATGGCGACTTGACTCGCCTTCCTTCTGGACACAACGCTCGAGATCTTCTATATTGCAGAGTCGCTTGCAAGTTCCTTGGAAGTTCTTAACGAAGGCATCCTTCAGTTCCTCCCAAGTATTTATAGAGTTGGGAGGCAAATTTTGCAGCCATATGTGCGCTGCACCTTCTAGCATCATGTTGAGGTACCTTGCACATATTTCCTCTGAGGCGTTCAAAATGCTCATCCCCATCTCGTAATTGTTCAGCCAGGTGGTTGGATCCATGCTGGCGTTGTAGTTTGCCACCTTGCGTGGCCCTTTGAAATCTTCAGGAAAAGGTTCCGATCTGATCCTTTCAGTGAAACATGCGGTCCCTTGAGTCGCGAGGACAGGGCTGTGGCGTGCCCGCGGGGTTATCTGCGGGCCGCGTTTGCACCACTGGCATATTCGCCTGCGCTTCTGCGACTTGCTCCTGCTGCCTCTGTGCGACTCCTGATACGTTCTCTGGTGGCCTGCTTTGGACGCTTCTTTCTGCTGCAATCCTGTGATTGGCTGGTACGAGGGGCAGCTGTGCTTCGGCTTCCGCCCTATTGGCTTGTTGCAGGACTGCCGTACTTAGCATCTGAATCACGCGCCGCGCCTCAGCATTGACCGGGTCATCGCCTGTTGGTACCATCTGAGTCAAGATATTAGCCGCAGCATACATATTATCGACAGGGTTTGGTAATGGCCCTGCGGGGTGTGAAACCTCCTTGGTTGTTGCTGGGTCTCTTGATTTGTTGGTACCCTTCCTTCCGCAATGTCTGGATTCCCGTTCCCGCGGCTGGAGTGAGCGGGATTTCCACTGTTGGTTGAGTCGCGCGCAGTTGTGTTTGCGAGTCAACCTGTCGTTGAGTCGCAGCCAGCGCGGCTACTCTTTGCCGCTCCTGTTGGATTCCTTGGTTTATCTGATCGAGCCTGCGGCGCTCTTCTTCCATCCTTCGAACCTCATACAGGAGCTCGGCCCTGGCGGCCTCAATTTCTGTTGCACGGAGGGCGGCGTTCGTGGCTGACACAGGGACAAGAAGTGGGTTGCTTGGGGGTGCCGATGCCTCGGCTTCTCCAGCAGTTCCTGATGCACCTGCCCCTCCGGTCGTGTAAACCGCGACTTGCGCCGTCTCTCGATCTGGTGATAATGCGATTTCTGGTGGGTAACCCCAGCAACTTTCTTCAAAGGCAGGTATAATGGACCCAAACTCTTGCGAGTCCATGCTTTCCACGGATTCTTCCCCATCATCGGCGACTTCTTCTACTGAATCGCCTTCTTGGACCGAGCTAATGGACCTGCCACCGATGAAGCCAACGAAGACGTTGATGGATCCAAACGGGATGACGTGGCCGGTCTCTAAGTAATCTGCTTCCGGCCCCCAGCTTGAATCGTCAATGAGGGGTGTGCCATTGACCGTGATGATACGGCCAACAACGAGATCTTCAGCTCCCTTCATGGATCCTGCGCGGAACGTGACGCTCTTGACCGCAGGCCCCACGGTGGGCGCCAACTGTCGTGGGTTTGTCACGTCAGGTGTCATGGATGACTTCGTAGGTGTGGGATTACGCGAGTCAAGCATCTCCGAGCTTGGGATCGCAGGAACAAAGATCAACACAGATTTACCCAGGTTCGGCCCCCTCAATGTGAGGTAAAAGACCTACTTCCTGCCTACCCTAGATTGGTATTGATATGATAATCGAGGTGTTACAATGGAGGCGATCCGATCTGGTACTCGCCGTATGAGCTAGGGTTTAGGGCTTGATAGCTTGACCCCGTCTAAGTCCTGCGAGTCCTCTTTATATACACAGAGGCTCGTCAGGTTACAAGAGTTCTACACGAAGCCTGATTATCTTTCTTGTCTTCCAAGGCAAGTTTGCACCGACCTTCTGGAGCTTTCCTTTATCGAGTCGCGATGCGAGATTGGCCCATCTTTCTCGTGGCCCAATAATGATAGCGCAGCCTTAAGTCGCGGATTAATCATTCCCCCGACAGGCGGCGAGGTACACAGGAGCCCCTCTGCCGACGCGTTTTGAATATCGACCCTCCTTGAGGTACCGGCCAATGCGGGTGACCGGGAATTGTAGTCCAGGTTTGACGGATCTTGTCACACGTTTCTTCATGAGGCCGTTCGTCGCGGGATGGAGATTTTGGGTGCCCACGCTACGGTTTGAAAACCGCCGAGGTGCCGTGTTTTTCTTCGTGGACTTTGTCGTCGTTTCCCGGATTTTCTTGATTCGCCCTGTGTTTGCCTTAGAGGTCATGGTAGTGTAGGTGTTGAGGGTAGCAGGAACTGAGAAGAAAATGAGCGGTGCGAGGTCAGTGCGGATAGTCGACTGCACGAGTTGTTTCTATTTATGCACTGCCTACGCCAATGTTTCTGGCGGATGACGTCACATTAAATGCTTTTTCCCCCTTAAGAGTGCTGGGTCGTGTCACACCTGACCCCGCCGGCTCCCTGGAGTCGGTGTCGAATCTTTTGATAAATCCTTCGTTTTATTTGCCCGTTTTCTTTGTTCGTATTACTGGTCGTGTGCTGGAATGTCTAACCAGAGGCATTATTTAATGGCGGATATGCAAATTGGTTTAATCTTTAAGGATAGAGTTTTTAAATAAAGGAACTACACGGCCGCTGTCGCCGACTCCCTAGGGTCGGCAGGACTGGCCTTGTCCGTTTTACAGCACATCGATCCAGTTCTAATTGAGGGGAGCCGGTTCATGTGGAACAGGTCGAAGATCTCATCAAATCTCACGAAGTGTCTGGCGCTCGCGGGTTTAAGTTTTACATTTTGTTAAATGTGACCACCTAATGTATATTTTGTGTCAATTTGCTCTGACTGCCATCGTGTGCTTTGTTGACTCTCGATACAATATAGTTTTGAAGCCGAGTCCAGGGAGCCGGCTGGATAAGACACCCATTACGTGACGTCGCGAGGTTGCGATTAGGCGGGCCCGTGGTTCCTATCTTCCACGGAGAGGAACGCTGTTCGCGCCGAATCCAGGTAGCCGACTTCCCACACGCCGTCATACGGCAAGGACGAAACGACAAAAAAGATTCGCATTCATGCAGATAACGGAAGTGAAAATCACATTCCTCCAAGGTGACAAGCCCGTCGAAAAGCAAGAATTTGAGAAACCTAGAATTAAAGTGAAGGGGATCGTAGACAGAAAATAAAAAATTCCTAGCAACGATAACCTTAAACTAGCCAAGATCTATAACTATGCAGATATATAGTAACGGTGGAGAACGATATACATACCCTTGTAGACCGTAAGCGGGATTACGCTCCCGCACAAGCGTTGTTGATGAAGCCAACGATGCCGACCTCAAGGTCGTGTAGTGGAAGAAGACGAACTTCCAGTGCCACACGTGTAGCACCTCGTAGATCTACACACGTACGGAGTTGACGATGACCTCCGGGCTCCAGATCCAGCGAAGCAGCGAAAGCGAAGACTTGGACCCAGCAGCACGGCGGTGTGCTTATGGTGGAGAGACTTCTCTCCTCGTACGCAGCTCCGGAAATGGAACCACGCTCAAGGAAGAAGAAGAGGAGATGGGATGGATTTCAAAGGCAAAGGGGCTCACCTATTTAAATTAGGAGGAGGGTTGCCCACCCCGCTGGCTAAGCCATGTGGGACTATTCCCACATGGCTGCGCCGGCCATGGGGGGTGCGCCGGCCCTGGTTGGGCCCCATTCGGCCCAGCCAGCCCGGCTGGCCCTCCCCTTTTTTTTCCTTTTTCCTTTTTGGGGTTTTTCCCTAATGGGCCTCTAAGGCCCATCTAGGTGGAAATGCCTTTAAAATTCGAATTTCATTAAATAAAAAATAGATTTAATTATTAATTACACTAATTAATATTAAATACATATTATTTAATTTATTTGAGCTCCGAAACTTATTCCGTTGCCCTCCGATCATCATCGGACATGTCCCAGAACACTTCCGGTGTTCTCCAGAAGTTTCTCCTGATATCCAATCTTTATAAAATCATCGCCTACCCTTAAGTGTGCCACCCTACGGTTCGGGATCACTCCAGACATGATCGAGACACGTTCTCCGATCAATGACTATCATCGGTGGCTGGATTACCGTGACAGTCCCTGCGCGTCCACGAATGTCTTTTTATCGTTTGAACCTTAGACGTCCAGTTTCAACCTTTTGCCTGGGATACTTAGATTGTCGGAGACTCGTTCTCTGGTATCACGATTACCGAGCTTGATCTCGTCACTTGACAATTCTATCTTTACTCGTCTGTGATATTACATCCCCGTGACCTAGTCACATGCTTGCAAACTCATTGATGTAATCTCACTGAGTGGGCCCAGAGTATCTATCCTGCTATGTGGATTGGCAAATCCCACTCTTGATCACTCGCCTCCCCACTTCCTTCGGATACCCGAAAGGGACACCTTTATTGTCACGCTAGATAAGGCATGACGTTTGATGCAATCAAGGTATCTTCTAGAAGCAGCGTTTAAGATATGATCTCACAGTCAAAGATATGATCTTGGTGCGTGTCCATCACATCATTCACCTAATGATATGACTCCATTGTCAATTGAGTAAATGTCCATGATCAGGAAACCTTGATCATCTGTTGCCCAATGGACTAGTCAAGAGGCTACTAGGGACCTGGTTGTTTATATACCTGATACGTCCAAAACGTATCTATAATTTTTGATTGTTTCATGCCATTTTTATGCTTTTAGCACTTGTTTTATATTAAGTTTATTATTTATTTGGACTAACCTACTAATAGTTGCAAAAGTGCACAATGTTCTTGTTTTACTCTTTGATGTGTAGAAATTATCAAGAATACAAGAGGAAACCTTGTTGGAGTCGAATTGGGACTTTCCTGAAATCTGTCTGAGAACTTTTTACGAAGATTGCCAGTTTGACCCTCGAAGATGACGTCAAATGGAGACCTGGCTGTTACGAAAGTTGTCACAATTTTCCATACGAAGATTTTAAGCCCGAGATCAGCCCAATCGGAGTTCGGACGCGGCCTGTAGGCCCGTTTTGGTGGAACCCTAAAAGGGGGTGACGGAAATCCGAGAAGATATATAAAGGGAGGAAACCTAATTCGTGGAGGACTCCTCCACCCACGAATTTCAGCCACCAAAAGCCACGTTTTTGCCTCCCCCATGGATCCCATCTCCATGGGGGAGGGCTCCCAAGAAGCCATGAAGGAGGGAGGCTAAGGGGCGGCGCTCCCCAAGCTTGCCGGCGGCGGGGAAAGGAGTTCCCCGCACCGCCGCCGCCGCCCTGCGCCGCCGCGCTGCCCCTCTCCGCCGTCTTCACCGCCATCTCCATCACCATCTCCTCCTTGTATTCAGTGGTTCATCCTCCCACAAACCTCTGTACCGTCCTATGTAAACATGGTGTTTGATGCTATAATATTTATCCTATGATTTACATCATGTTTCCGTAGTTTATTTGTCTTTTGATTGCTTAATTGAATGCATGAGGTTCATTAGAGTTGTATGTCTATATGGTGCTGTCCTTTGGTGTCCATTATACTTGTGCGCGCATGGATCAAACACCCTAGGGTTGGTAGTATTTGTAACGAAGCGGGGGAAGTTCTGCCGGAGTGACAGAAACCTGAGAACGCGAACCGATTAGTTGCACGTATGGGAGTAAGAGGACCTTGAACTTAAGGCTATGGTTGGGGAAACCTTAATGCATTGTTAGTATTTGCGGATGCTTTCTAACAATCCAATCATATAGTACTTGTAATCCCAAGTAGTGGAGTGCATGTATATTTAGCCTCTCCCACATAGAAAACTGCATCGAAGACAATGAACCAAGTACCTTCACTAATTAATCTTGGACAAAGCCACCACAATTACCACCACTTTTCCACACTCATGGTACTGTTAGTATATGGTTACTTAGTGTATTTTATTGCTGCAGCACTAACATTTACTTTCTTGTATTTATTATCTTGCAAAACTACCTCTCATACCCGTATTGCTACCGTAGTTTTATTTCTAGATAATGCAAACGTTTAGTGTGCGTAGAGTTGTATCAGTGGTTGATAGAACTTGAGAGAATACTTATCCTACCTTTAGCTCCTCGTTGGGTTCGACACTCTTACTTATCGAAAAGGCTACACGCGATCCCCTA
The DNA here is from genome assembly GCA_947311845.1 of Poa pratensis. Taxonomy (NCBI): domain Eukaryota; kingdom Viridiplantae; phylum Streptophyta; class Magnoliopsida; order Poales; family Poaceae; genus Poa; species Poa pratensis. The sequence goes on from CAMZMU010000047.1 coordinate 43,051,013, forward strand.
TACTTGTGGGTTATCAAGACCTTTTCTGGCGCCGTTGCCGGGGAGCCATAGCGTAGGTTAATGTTCTTGTGTGCACTTGTTTGCTTTATCTCTAAGTAGTTTTTATTTTCAGTATTAAGTTGTTCTTTATCTTACTATGGATAGGGAATGCGAATTACAAAAAAAATTAGGTGTAGTTGTTATCTAAAAACGTTTTCAAAAAGAAAAGTGATTGGAAAGATGAGTAATGGTTAAATGGGGGTCGACCTTGAACACTTGTGTTCATGCCTATGAAACCAAAACAAATCTTTCCATGGAAGCTTTTCATTAAAAACATGTAAATATTGTAAATATTGTGTATATACCTCTGTACATAAAAATAAAATGCTAATTATAGTCTTTAGTTAATTGAAAGTTGATAGTTTTACTTTGCTGTCCAGAAACAGATTTTCTGTGCTCCACCGTATTAAATGTTTAAAATCACCAGAACGTGATCTTGATCTGAAATTTCTTGAGTGCAAAGTGATGCTTATTAGCTTTCTTTCATTAGACTAACTTTTTCTGATTTAAGGTACGTAGATAGTCGAAAAATTCGATCTTTACTGACTGTTCTGTTTAGACAGATTTTGTGCTTCTCTGTAAAAAAATCGTGATAAATCTCAGAATAGTATTTTGACTTGAAAATTTTTGTGCATAAACCTGAGATTATTATCTTTCTTTCATTAGACTAAAGTTTTTCGATTTGAGCTACTTAACTATCTCGTTGAATGCCATCTTTACGGACTGTTCAGTTTTGACAGATTTCTTTGTTTATTCAATATTGTACTTGGTGTTGTTAGTTTCATTAGTTTTTCGACGGACAACGGAAATCATGAACACCTTAGTATATACAGTGGCTAATGTTGAGTAAAATTATAAAACTTGTCAATGCTTGAACATGAGTGGATTTTATTTAATGAGTACTAACCCTACTAATGAGTTTTGTGAAGTTTTATGTGGATGTAGCTTATAAGATCTAATCAATATGGTGATATGAGATGAATAAGAAGACGCAAGAGCTCAAGCTTGGGGATGTGTAGGTGCATCCCAAGAACATATTCAAGAAGATACAATCATCTAAGCTTGGGGATGCCCGAGTCATCCCCCTATTCATCAACTAACATGAGGTTGTCTCGTTCATACTCTATATTACCCGTCCACATGATATGTATTGTCTTAACTTGTATTATAATTGCTTTTATATGTCTTGGTTTTACCTTCTTTAGTTTTATTAGGCTCCTTATTTGGTTTCGATTGCTTCTTTACTTTCACTTATAAATTCAAAATAACAAAAATATTTTCTTTTGTTTTGCTTCTTTGTTTGGTTCTTTATTTTAATTTTATTTGGGTTTTACTTTTGATTTTTATTTAGAGTTTTCCTTGCTGTAGCTAGCATGTTTAGGTCTTGCTTAGCCTCTGGTTTCTTAGTTTATCAAAAATAAAGTACCAAGTTTTATCCATTTAGCTTAGTTGATACATATGTAAAAAGTGATTTTCTGTTTTCGGTATCTACTGCTTATTGCGCGATTTTTCATATTTTACTGGAAGCTCTAAAAATCACGAAAAAATTACTGATGTTGTAGCACCTAATCCTCTGCATGTACAAAAATTGGCTAAAATTTCGGGCATGTTTAAGTGCACCTAAAAATTGCGTTTTCCAGCTGCTGTTTTTCTGGACAGATTCTGACTTTTGTTGCAAGAGTGGCCTCTTTTCGTTTTCATTTGATTTTTAATGGTTCTTACCTTTCATTTATAAGTTGGCCATTTAAGCAACCTTTCTGTAACTTAAAAACAAAATTTTATTTGGTTTAATAGTAGCACTTGGGAAATATTATCTATTGTACTAATGTCTAACCGCAGAAAAGAATGGGAAAGTTTTTGTGTTGAAGTTTTTTCACAGAGAATGAAGGAACACCAAACTATGGAATATTGAAGAATTACCAAAGTCATAAGCTTGGGGATGTCCCCGCATCCCTCTTCATCAATAACCCCACGGTTTGCAAACCTTTAAACTTTGTTTTTTGAGCAACATAGGAACTTAACTAAACTTGAAGCGGCTGTATTTTATTATCTATTTATCTTAGCATCAAACACCAGTTACATTAATAAGTGGATCGTCACATATTTTATTTATCCTCTGTTTTCAATGTTTACTTGGTTAATGGATTACTTGTTGAAACTTAAAAATGATGTGTGAATAATACTGTTTAGTAGTTTATGTTTTCTTATGGTTAGTCTCAACTAGCTAATAGTGCATATTATGTTATTTTGATATCAACATGCATTGTCCTGTTCATAAGATGGTATGGTATTGTGGTATCCTCCTCTGAATAATTCACTTGAATCGACTTGGCACATGCTCACACATGTTATGACTGAAAAATAAAAGTCAATTAAGCCTTGATGATCTATTTTGCCTCAGAGTTTTAGTATCGTTTTTATGCCTCCGTTAATTTTATTTTGTCGCAAGCATGATTATGACCGTTATCGCTCTCGTGGTTGTCGCTTCCCAGTCTATTGCTAGCCTTCACTTGTACTGAGCGGGAATGCTGCTCGTGCATCCAAATCCTTAAAACCAAGTTATCCCAAAGAGTCCACCAAAAATTCCTATGCATGGTATTTCAAGCCATTCCAAGTAAATTTGCATGTGCTACCTTTAAAACCTTCAAAATATTTCTCTTTTTGTGTCAATGTTTACTAGCTCATGAGGAATTAGTGTGGTTATTCTTTATTCTATTTGTCAAATGGACTTTTACACCTGGACTAGTGGCATATACATCCGCTTATCCAATAACTTGCAAAAAGAGCTGGCAACGGGGTGCCCAGTCCCAATTAATTACAACTTTAACCAATTAATTCTCTTCACACTTTTGCCCTGATTCATCAGTAAGCAATGACAAACAGTGAAATACCTGAATGTGTGTAAACCAAAGAGAAAGAGGGATGATCTGCCTTGCTGGTAGAAATAACGTCCTTCATGGGAGCCGCTCTTAAAAGTCCGTTTGACAGGTAGAATACTGTTCTCACCCGCTACCATTCGTTGACAATTAACAAACACCTCTCAAAACATTTTTACCTCTGTTTTTAAAAAAAAAGCTCTAGCACGTGTTAATCCCTGCTTCCCTCTGCGAAGGGCCAATCTTTTATTTTTATGTTGAGTCACCATCCTTTCTTTGAGCACTTCTTCGAGAGCATAGCTGTCGTTCTTAGTGTAATGTGCTTGTCCCAGAATACGATTAATTGAGGTATAACCATGATGCTTTTATCTTTGATATCTAGTCTTCACTTGAACTTCAGAGGTGCCTTGGCATTTATGTTTTGCTCCACAATTAAGGGCAAGCGAGATACCACTCTATCATGCTTTATTATGGTCATTACAATCTTGTTGATGTTTATAAATTTCATGTTATAAGCTCTTAGTTCGTTGATACTTTTCATTAGGAAACATGATTGCTAAGTTTTATTATCCATACATCATGCAATTGTTAAAGACCTGATCATAGCATTTACAATCAAAAATTATTTTGTTATCATTTACCTACTCGAGGACGAGCAGGAATTAAGCTTGGGGATGTTGATACGTCCAAAACGTATCTATAATTTTTGATTGTTTCATGCCATTTTTATGCTTTTAGCACTTGTTTTATATTAAGTTTATTATTTATTTGGACTAACCTACTAATAGTTGCAAAAGTGCACAATGTTCTTGTTTTACTCTTTGATGTGTAGAAATTATCAAGAATACAAGAGGAAACCTTGTTGGAGTCGAATTGGGACTTTCCTGAAATCTGTCTGAGAACTTTTTACGAAGATTGCCAGTTTGACCCTCGAAGATGACGTCAATGGAGACCTGGCTGTTACGAAAGTTGTCACAATTTTCCATACGAAGATTTTAAGCCCGAGATCAGCCCAATCGGAGTTCGGACGCGGCCTGTAGGCCCGTTTTGGTGGAACCCTAAAAGGGGTGACGGAAATCCGAGAAGATATATAAAGGGAGGAAACCTAATTCGTGGAGGACTCCTCCACCCACGAATTTCAGCCACCAAAAGCCACGTTTTTGCCTCCCCCATGGATCCCATCTCCATGGGGGAGGGCTCCCAAGAAGCCATGAAGGAGGGAGGCTAAGGGGCGGCGCTCCCCAAGCTTGCCGGCGGCGGGGAAAGGAGTTCCCCGCACCGCCGGCGCCGCCGCCGCGCGCGCTGCCCCTCTCCGCCGTCTTCACCGCCATCTCCATCACCATCTCCTCCTTGTATTCAGTGGTTCATCCTCCCACAAACCTCTGTACCGTCCTATGTAAACATGGTGTTTGATGCTATAATATTTATCCTATGATTTACATCATGTTTCCGTAGTTTATTTGTCTTTTGATTGCTTAATTGAATGCATGAGGTTCATTAGAGTTGTATGTCTATATGGTGCTGTCCTTTGGTGTCCATTATACTTGTGCGCGCATGGATCAAACACCCTAGGGTTGGTAGTATTTGTAACGAAGCGGGGAAGTTCTGCCGGAGTGACAGAAACCTGAGAACGCGAACCGATTAGTTGCACGTATGGGAGTAAGAGGACCTTGAACTTAAGGCTATGGTTGGGGAAACCTTAATGCATTGTTAGTATTTGCGGATGCTTGCTAACAATCCAATCATATAGTACTTGTAATCCCAAGTAGTGGAGTGCATGTATATTTAGCCTCTCCCACATAGAAAACTGCATCGAAGACAATGAACCAAGTACCTTCACTAATTAATCTTGGACAAAGCCACCACAATTACCACCACTTTTCCACACTCATGGTACTGTTAGTATATGGTTACTTAGTGTATTTTATTGCTGCAGCACTAACATTTACTTTCTTGTATTTATTATCTTGCAAAACTACCTCTCATACCCGTATTGCTACCGTAGTTTTATTTTCTAGATAATGCAAACGTTTAGTGTGCGTAGAGTTGTATCAGTGGTTGATAGAACTTGAGAGAATACTTATCCTACCTTTAGCTCCTCGTTGGGTTCGACACTCTTACTTATCGAAAAGGCTACACGCGATCCCCTATACTTGTGGGTTATCAATACCACACGTGCATTAATGTTTTCGCTTAATACAGTTATAGCATGGTACAAAGCTTATTATGAACAATTGAGATATGACAAATAAAATATCTTTATTAATTGCCTCTAGGGCATATCTCCAACATAAAGAGTCATAAGCTAGAAGCAATTATTAGTGACTTGAAAAGCTAGGTTACCACAAGAGATCAGTTGGCAAGTTTTAGTGAGCACCAAGCACACATCTCCATGGTTGAACCAAAGAAAGTGTTTGAAGCTCTTGAAGATCCGGATTGGTTGGAAGCTATGCATTAAGAGCTCAATAACTTCGAGCGCAACGAGGTGTGGAAGTTAGTTGAGAAGACCAAAGAGTGCCGCAATGTTATAGGCACAAAGTGGATATTCAAGAACAAGCAAGATGAACATGGGATGGTTGTAAGGAACAAGGAAAAATTGGTTGCACAAGGGTACTCTCAAGTTGAAGGTGTTGATTTTGGAGAGACTTATGCACCCGTGGCTCGCCTTGAGTCCATTCGTATCCTTCTTGCATATGCATCACATCATAACTTTAAATTACAACAAATGGATGTGAAAAGTGCTTTTCTTAATGGTCCTTTAAAGGAGTTGGTATATGTTAAGCAACCACCAGGATTCGAGGATCCCAAGTTCCCTAACCATGTCTACAAGATCGATAAGGCACTCTATGGACTTAAACAAGATCCACGTGTGTGGTATGAGCACCTTGCCGGCACGGGACTGAGACAGCGTCTAAAGACAAATGGAGACGATGCATTTGACTGGCGATTCGTCGTCACGACCGTGCTGATGTCATGTCGGCGGCTGACGTGCGACATGGACCTCTCGATAGAAACATCAACAAAATGTTCACATTCAAATCATCAACATGGTAAAAAACCACAGACGGATAGCATTTCATAAACTAAACCTGAAAGTCCGCAAAACATGAAATTTGGCCCTCGATGATCTAAGAAGCCCACTCGTGTTTGGCCATTTCGATCTGCCTGTCGAGGCTCCCCTGTTCGTGGGTCAAAGCTTCATTTTGCAGGACCAATACTTTATTGCGCTCGGTCCCGAGCTTCGTCTCGAGGTCCAAAACCTTCTTTGATAGATCATTATTGTTGGCCATCATCTTCTTCAATTCTTCATCCTGTTTCATTGTTGTTTTCTGTGTCTTGAACAACAGCTCTCTGGCCTCAATTGTCTGGTCGAGGTTCCTGCTGACGAGCTTGAGGGCCACAACTAACTCATCAGTAAGCTCGAGGTTCCTCATTCTCAGTGAGGCGATCACCTCAGTCTCTGACGTCGGCTCCAATTCACCGGTCCTGTACATACGTAGTTGCATCTGATCGATGAATATTAGTAAGTTAAACCGAAGGCAAATAGCTTATAACGGGTTTAAATAAGTTAAAGCAGAGAAGGAAGTAAGAAATCACTTGGAAGCAGAGCGCGTCTCCCGTGTAGCCATTGTTGAGAAAGGAGGAGCAGGTAGCGATCGATGTACTAGAGATGGAAGGTGGTCAGGCAAGCAGTCAAGGGGGACTAGGTGAAGATGCGTGTGGTCGCCCCTCTATTTAATCACAGAAGATAGGTGCCGGTTGTGGAGAAGCCGAGGAATTAACTCATCCCCACGTCGTCACTCCCCACTAGCATGCACGCCCCTACGGCCGCTAGGTCTCATCTCTACCGTATACGTGGAAACCGAGGAGTTGACTCTCCCCACGGTAAATCTATGACGTGCGACGGTTTAGTTTTTACCATAGCTTTTCAACCTCGACGGTTCGATCGTATTCCACTGCTTCTTCCCATGTTTCACCGTCCGACTCGACGATATTAAATCGGGTCGCGCCTATGTTTTTCTTTCTTTCTCAGATTTCTCTTTTTTTGGGTTATCCTTTTTTTTGCGAATGAACTAATGTTTATCGTGTTTGATGAGTTCTTAGGGTTTAGGGTTTAGAGGTTTTAAAGGGTTTTGGCCGGTGAGGTTATATTTTTGTTAAAGCATCTCAGCTTGGTATCCGGTGGCCGACGCTGGCTTCGATGTAGGACCTCCTGAACTTTCGATCCGCTCCACTTCCAGCGCTTGTATTTCTTTGTTTTGCATGGATCTATAGGTTTTTTCTTTCGATCCGTGGGGCTGGTGTGAGGAAGATGAAGCCGGAGGGGATAGAGATGGAAATGGTTGTTACTATTGAGCCGTCTGACGTAACGTGTGTACAAGCGTCTGTGTGTATAGCAATAAATTGACTGTCTCAAGGGTTTGGTGAGCCGGCTGGCGCTTCGTTTAATGCTACGGTCTCTGTACTCGGTCTGTTAGAGGCTGTCATTTCGTGATGATCTTGATTCCTTCATCGCGAGGGTCTGTACATAATCTTATCAGTCAGACGAGTGAATCTTGGCATCACGCGGTTGGGTCAGCGGTTTAAAGACAGGGGTAAAATATATCCACTTGATCGGTAGTAGGCGTCTTCATTGGTGCTTGCATACCATTCATTTGTTCCAATTTGTTTTATGTCTATTATTTGTGTAATTTGGTGTCCGGTCTTACATATGGATATATTTATTTCTACCCGTTCATTGTTAGCATTCATGCATTAGGTGTGTAACCGTCGTCGGTGAAGATGAAACAACGTATCTTTTCAGTATACGGTTGGGACGGCGGTTTAAACATGGTGAATAATCCATTTGATTGTACGAAGCTTCATCACAATTTCGTTGTGTTTACATGCCATTTAGTTGCACGAAATAGTTTTCTGTCTATTATTTGTCTAATATGTTCCCCGACCTTACATAAGAATATAATTATTTGCACCCGTTGATTATTAGCATCGTGTATGGCGTGTCGTCAAAACAGGGATCGGGGGGGTCGTGCGCCAAGGCGCACCCCTAAATCTAGTTACAAGTAAGACGCCAATGCGTAGGATGAACGTCCCCGCCTATGGAGGTCCAATGCGGCGATCAAGCGACCACCCATGTCGGATAAAAATATCCCTCGCCACCTCCTCCAAACGTGCACATGCCTCCGTAAAGAGGTCGCGATGCCCCACCCGTTGTAAGGTGGACCACGAACAGAGAATACCTGTGCACCGGTAGAGTAACTGCAAGCGAGAAAAATCTTTATTATTGAAAACCTTGTCATTTCTACTTAGCCAAAGCGACCATATTACGGCTATCGCTCCTAACCTAATAATAGTTCTAGACTTCTTGTCTATCCTTCTTATCTATCCCATGTATTCAGTTGCCAAAAATGTTTGCAACTGACTTGGGTGGATATAACTTAGAAGCTATTTGGATAGCTGACCAAATGGAACGTGCAAAACTACACTCGAAGAATAAGTGTTTTATTGTCTCCTGTTGTGGACAAAACACACACTCAGTGCTTCCATGCCAGTTTCGCTTAACAAGGTTATCCTTCGTTAAAACGACACCCCTACGAAGATACCAAGTAAACACTTTTAATTTAAGTGGGATTTTCATTTGCCATATTTTTTTATTATCATCGACTGGTACATCGGAATGTACTAACGCCCTATACATGGAGTCTACCGAGAATTTTCCATTCCCACATAAACTCCAGCGAAACTCATCATGCCCTTGTGTAAGTTGAACCGAGGTCAACCGTACCAACAAAGCATTCCAAGACGTTAGTCTCAGTCCAATGAGATCTCGTCTGAATGTCACATTGGGTGGTGAAGACTGCATAACCTTAGCTATGGTATCCCCTTTGTGACGCACAATATTGTATATAGCCGGATATTGATCCCGGAGAGTGGTATTACCTAACCATTTGTCCTCCAAGAATCTAATCTCCGAGCCATCCTTAATGTTAAATACACCGAAGCGGCATTTTTTTTCTTTGCCGCCATCAGACCAGCCCAGAAGTGAGAATCACCAGGTTTCCAATATAACTGTGAGACCGCCTTCATGCCAATGTATTTTCTCTTAAGGATCGTTTGCCAAACACCATCTTCGGTTAGTAGCTTAAAAAGCCACTTACCGAGGAGACCTGAATTCTTGACTTGTAAATCATGAATCCCCAGCCCCCCTTGATCTTTTGGTCGGCAAACTACATTCCATTTAGCCAGTCTATATTTCTTTTTCTCACTATCTCATTGCCAAAAGAATCTTGATCGGAAATAATCCAATCTATGTAACACCCCTTTTGGTAATTGGAAGAAGGATATCATATACAGTACCATATTAGTGAGTACCGAATTAATGCGAACCAACCTCCCGCCAAGTGATAGTAATTTTCCTTTCCAACTAGACAGCCTCGCTTGAAGACGGTCTTCAACGTGTTTCTATTCTGCATTAGTCAATTTCCTATAGTGTATTGGGATCCCCAAATACATTATAGGGAATTGGCCTCGCTCACAACAGAATATTTTGGCATACTGAGCTGCCGTGTCCTGGGCATCGCCGAAGCAAAACAATTCACTCTTATGGAAATTGATCTTCAACCCTGATAATTGCTCGAATACTGATAAAATTAATTTCAGATTCGCGGCTTTATCTAGGTCATATTCCATAAAAAGAATTGTATCGTCCACATATCGAAGAATTGATAATCCCCCATCAACAAGATGTGGTACTACCCCTTCAATTTGGTCATCTTCCTTTGTCCGTTCAATCATGATTGCCAATATATCAGCCACTATATTAAATAGTATAGGCGATAGGGGATCGCCTTAATCCCTTTTTTGTGTGGAAGTAATGGCCGATTTCATAATTAACCTTGACCGCCACACTACCCCAGTAACAAAATTACGAATTAAAGCACACCATTCATCCGAGAAGCATTTCATTCTCAGAGTCTATTGGAGGAACGACCACTTAACCTTATCATAGGCCTTTTCAAAATCGATTTTAAAAATGACCCCATTTTGTTTTCTAGTATGCATCTCATGGACGGTTTCGTGCAGGACAACGAACCCATCAAGTATATTCCTACCCTGCATAAATGCCGTTTGGGTAGGTTTTATCACATGATCCGCCACAGAATTTAATCTAATGATTGCCACTTTTGTAAAGATTTTGAAACTAACATTCAGGAGATAAATTGGTCGGTACTGTTGTATCCTCTCAGCCTCCCGAATTTTTGGTAACAAAACGTTTTCCCCAAAGTAAGGCTAAATAACTCTAGTTGGCCGGCATGCAAGCATCCGAACAAGTGAATCAAGTCCGGCTTGATTGTTATATGTAAACACATACTATTGGAAAATAACTGAAAAATATTCTTTTTCCTCTTTTCGTAAGATTGTTTTTATAGACGTGCAGTGTGGAACATGTAAGAGGACGAAATCAAGTATTTGCGCGCATCTTTGACCAAAGCTAACGCTAGCGCGGCAGATGCCCGCGGCCGGAGTATCTATGAGGTCAATGTTGAGAGTAGACTGTTCTCTCGATCGTGTGGACGGCTCCGGACGGAGAGCTAGCTTCCAAGGTCTCGGTCACTCCATCGCCGGACCAGCTGCAGCTGCGCGCATCGGTCGATCTCGATCCCGTTTATTTAAGACTGTAGCAAGCGATCCCCGATCGAGCGGAGAGCCGCTCGCCCTTGCGCCGGCCGCCAAGTGTAGGTCGCTCGGAGTACGAATTGACCTAGGTACTCCGTTTTGACTTTCTCAGAAGATTCCCACGGCATAGCAATATATTGGCATGGCGCACTACGTACTCTCCCACGTGGCCTTTGCGGTTTGCTCTCCGACTTGCCGGTTTCTATAAGCACAGTCATGTGTGGCGCGTGTAGCAAAAGCATAGCATAGTCCGAGAGTTTCAGCTAATTTAACGGCGGTGCACTCCATATATATGTTGCATAACAGCTGCGTGAAAGCTTGGATCTGAGCGATGAAGAAAAGAAAGAATCACTTCCATCACATACATGCATCCAACGGATTTCAACATTTAGCTTACTTCAAATTCTGATGCCCAAACGGTACAACATTGCAGACTATTATTTCAAAAGAAGAGACAAGTAGACAACACGTGGATGCAGATATATTGGAGAAGCATATTTATCCATTTCGCTCATCAAACAGCACCGCTTCTCCACGATTTTTTCCTTTCAAAATGTAATGCAACATATGGATATACAAGCATAATGGGAGGAAAACATTACATGCACTTCATTGAAAAAAAAAGTAATCGACATGGTCGGTGACTACCAAATTTTTCTCGTCAACAAGTTTGTGATCTGCGTATCCCGAAGAGTGCGCTTCACGAAACCGCACTTATAGCTGATTAGCTAGCGCCGCCTAGGTCACCCGTCATTTCCCTGTAAACCCTAGCCGGTTCCCTATATAAAGCCGGCTAGGCGCAACCCTAGAGGCAGACTCATCTCATTCCATCGCCTCCGGAGCAACCTCAAACTCTGGTGCGAACACTATTGTACACCCCATTAAGATCCAAATACATATAAGCAGGAGTAGGTCTTTACCTCAAACCGAGGGGCCGAACCTGGGTAAACTCTGCGTGTGCTACCTCTCTGTGAATCCTACGTCACTGGCTCACACCCGAGTTAAGCCACCCCGTATGGCATCTGCCGTGACTAACCCACGACAGTTGGCGCCCACCGTGGGGCCAGCGATCGCTGGAATCTACTTCATGGAGAATCCTGAACCCGGCACCGGCGTTTACTTCAGCCCTCAAGCCATGCCGGGTCGCGGTGACATCGTCACCGGCAACTACTTTGAGCACGAAGGGATCGGCTACGTCGCCGATCCACACACTTGGGGCAGGCCCAACTACGCCCCGATCACTCGCGCGGTGACAATCCCGTTCGGGACAGCCGTCACCGTCTACGTCGGCTTCTGCGGCTCGAGCGAAGAAGGCGCCACCAACAGCGACAACGACGCCTCCTCCCCACTCAACACGGTTGATGAGGCCATCATCGACGCTGCGGTTGTGAACTACGTCGCACCCGCTTCACCTGCTGGGACCGTCCAGATCTCGGACGACGACGACACTGGATCGATCTTGCCCGCTCTCGACTACGAGTCGGAGGGCTCGACCGATCTGGCCTCGGATGGCTCGGCAACACCCGCCCTCATCTACATGACGGGCGAGGCGGCGAACTCTGCCGCCGCCAACACCGCAGCAGCAGAGGCCGACGCGCAGAAGCAGGCGCGCGATAAACAAGTGCACGAGAAGCAGCAGCGCGACCAGGTACGTCGCGATCAGGAGGCTCACGAAAAGAAGCAGCGCGATGACTCCCTCGCCGCTCTACGAGGACAGGCGGGTCGGGCGGCCGACCCGCTCAACACCCCGATCACGCCGGCGAATGTCGTCGACCAGGCGACGCAGCTCGAGCAGCTGCGCCAGAAGATGGCTTGCTAGCAGGAGGAGATCCGCTTGAAGGAACTGGAGGTCGACGCTGAGTCGACCGCCCTCTCCGCGGTCACCAGGTATCACAAGAGCCACAAATCGCGACTCAATCCCGATGCACCCACTCGCGTGCTCGACAACGCCTTTGCACGCGAGACTGAACTGGAGAGGCAGCGCGACGAGTGTCGCAGGGCTCAGCCCGGCGGCTCAAATCAAGCTCCGCCTCAACCTCGCCCGGCGATGCCGCCTCCGGCACCACAGCCTCCGCCGAACCCGGCTCGCCCTCAACCCCAGCCGTGGAATGACGACGACGCCGACCTCGCGATCTTCGGCACTCCGGTCAATTGTATGACCGCCGCCGCCTCTCTCTTCTAGAGGATCCGGGTCAAGGACAACCCTTACTGGAGCAAGGGATGCAAGCTGGTGGACAAGGCGCTGGAGTTACAAGAGAACATGTCACAGTCCGATGGCAGGCTCTACTCCAGGTCGCCACCCAGCGAGAAGACGGCTTCGGCACCACACCGGAGCCAAGGAAACAACAACTCCCTGAGGCGCGACGCTGCCCCACAGCCACAGCGCAGCCGGCATGAGGAGCCGGCGGTGGGAGGCATGCCTCGGCTCGCCCGCAACGACGCCCGACAAACCATCAACAACAACCAGGCGCAGGCACGCTCCAACCACTCTGCACCAGATCTGCGCCTGCACCTCAACGACAAGCGCGCTGGGGCGACGCGCAACGATGATGACGACGTCGGTCCCAAGTGCTTTGGACCCGCCATCCGCGGCGAGCATTTCCCAAGCAGCTTCAAGGGGCCGAGGGAGGCGCCCAAGTACAATGCCGCCATGAACCCGGAAACCTGGGTCCAGGATTACTTGGCCGCCATGAGCATCCAGAGCGCCTCCTCGCTTTGTTGCGCGCGTTACTTCCCTCTCATGCTTGAGGGAACGGCTCGCACCTGGCTCAACAACCTCCCCAGGAACAGCGTCAATTCCTGGGGCGAGTTGAAGAGACTCTTCATCACCAACTTCGAAGGGACCTGCAAGCGCCCGACTACGGTCGAGTACCTCAAGCGCTGCATCCAGAAGGAGGGCGAGTCCACTAGGAAGTGGTATCGCCAAGTCGCCGACCTCATCAACTCGGCAGAACACCTCAGCGTCGACACGGTGCATTCTCACCTCGAGTACAACACCACGTTCGAGTCGCTTAAGCAGAAGCTGAGGCGCTCGCACAAGGGCGACATGACGATGGGCCAGCTACTCGCCATCGTGCACAAGTACGCCGAGTCTGACGTCACCAAGGACGACTCCGACGAGGAGGATGACGAGAAGAAAGGTGGCAAGAACAAAGGGAAGGCCAAGCACTCCTGCGCCCATAAGCGCAAAGGCGACGGCGGCTCCGATCTTGTAGCCGCCACGACCACGGGAGGTCGCGGCTTCAAGAGCCAACGCGGCAGCTTCCCACGGAAGAAACTCACCGCCACGGAGATCCTGGCCATGGCGTGTAGGTACCACAGCCTACCCGGCAAGCCGGCCGCCCACACTACTGACGACTGCAGCTGGACGGCTGAAATCGTCAAAGCAAAGACTGGCGGCAAGAAACGGGCCCCAGACGGAGACGACGACGGTGAGCAGCAGCAGGGCATGCCTCGCACTGCTGGCTTCATGGGCCACACCTTCGTCGGCCTCGACTCCAAGAGGGAGGAGAAGGTCATCCGGCGTGCCGTCCACGCGACTCTGCCAGACGTGCCCCAGTGGCTCGATTGGTCCGAGCAGCCGATCACGTGGAGCCGTCAAGACCACCCGCCCTGCGTCGACTATCCAGGCAAATTCGCCCTGGTCGTCGCACCCCAGGTCAAGGGCTATGTCCTGACCAAAACCCTGATGGATGGAGGATCCAGCATCAACATCATCTACTACGAGACATTCCAGCGCATGAAATTGCGTGACGAACAGTTGGTTCCCACCGTCACCACCTTCCACGGCATCGTCCCGGGGAAGAAGGCCTACCCGCTAGGCAAGATCGCACTCGACGTCGTCTTCGGCACCGCCAAGAACTTCCGGCTCGAGAAGATTTGGTTCGAGGTGGTGAACTTCCGCAGCTCATATCACGCGATCCTGGGGCGTCCCGCCTTCGCCAAGTTCATGGCAAGGCCTTGCTACGCCTACCTGAAGCTGAAGCTGCCGGGTCCTAACGGCACCATCACCGTCCATGGCGACGTCGACCGCGCCATCGAGTGCGAGAAGGGCAACGCCGTCTTCGCCGAGTCCGTCATCGCCACGGAGCAGCTGGGAGCAACTGAAACTGAAGGTCGACCCCAACGACATGACCATCGTCAAGAAGCCGACACTGGACACTCGCGACAAGTTCCAGTCGGCACAGGAGACCAAGCGCATCTCGTTGGTCGAGGGCGACTCCTCCAAGACGGCGGTGATCGGCTCGCACATGGACGTCGCATAGGAAAGCGCGCTCTGCGACTTCCTCCGTGAGAATCGGGACATCTTCGCATGGCAGCCATCTGACATGCCAGGCGTCCCGAGGGAGCTCGCAGAGCACAATCTCAACGTCGACCCCAAGCTGAAGCCGGTGAAGCAGTTTTTGCGCCATTTCACCGGTGAGAGACACAAAGCTATCGGCGAAGAGATAGCCCGGCTCCTAGCTGCCGGGTTCATCGCCGAGGTCATGCACCCGGAATGGCTTGCAAACCCGGTGCTCGTTCTGAAGAAGAACGAAACATGGCGGATGTGTATCGACTACACATGCCTGAACAAGGCCTGCCCCAAAGATCCATTCGCATTGCCTCGTATCGATCAGCTGATCGACTCGACGACAGGCTGCGAGGCGCTGTGCTTCCTCGACGCCTACTCCGGGTACCACCAGATCAAGATGGCGCCCGAAGATCAGGAGAAGACGTCTTTCATCACGCCCTACGGTGCGTTTTGTTACATCTCCATGCCCTTACGGCTTGAAGAACGCCGGGGCGACTTGAACGAGATATGCCCTAGAGGCAATTAATAAAGTGTTTTATTTGTCATATCTCAATTGTTCATAATATGTTTTAATACCATGCTATAACTGTATTAAGCGGAAACATTAATGCATGTGTGGTATGTAAACAACCAGGTCCCTAGTAGGCTCTATTTAACTAGTTCGTTGGGTAACAGATGATCAAGGTTTCCTGATCATGGACAATCACGTCGGTTGACAACGGAGTCATATCATTGGGTGAATGATTTGATGGACATACTCAAAATATAGAAACGTAGTGTTCATACTTTTGACTGTGAGATCATATCAAATCTCTGCTTCTGGAAGGTGCGGCTGATCGCATCAAACGACATGTCTTATATAGCGTGACAATAAAGGTGACACTTTCGGGTATCGGAAGGAAGCAGTAGAAGCGAGTGATCAGGAGCGGGAATTGCCAATCCACATAGCAGGATAGATACTCTGAGCCCACTCGGTGAGATTACATCAATGAGCTTGCAAGCATGTGACTAGGTCACGGGGATGTAATATCACAGACGAGTAAACATAGATTTGTCGATGACGAGGTCATGCTCGGTAATCGTGATACCGGAGAACGACGCTCGGACAATCTAAGTATCGCTAGGCAAGAGGATGAGACTGGACGTCTAAAGGTTCAAACGATAAAAGACATTCGTGGACGCACAGGGGCTATCATGGGTATCCAGATCCCGCTGTTAGTCATTGATCGGAGAACGTGTCTCGATCATGTCTCGAGTGATCCCGAACCGTGGGGTAACACACTTAAGGGTGGGTGACGATTAGATTGGATTTAGAGAGAAAGAAACCGGAGACTCCGGAAGTGTTCCGGACATGTCCGATGGAGATCGGAGGGCAATGAAATATGTTTCGGGGTCCGAATGAATTAAATAATATGTATTTAATATTAATAAGTGTTATTAGTAATTAAATATATTTTTATTTAATTTAATTCGAATTTTAAAGGCATTAAATCATAAATGGGCTGAGGCCCATTAGGGGAAAAACCTCATTTGGAAAATGGGGGGAGGGCCTAGCCGACCTAG
Organism: Poa pratensis; assembly: GCA_947311845.1. Lineage (NCBI taxonomy): Eukaryota > Viridiplantae > Streptophyta > Magnoliopsida > Poales > Poaceae > Poa > Poa pratensis. Next base: position 43,067,462 of record CAMZMU010000047.1, read on the forward strand.
GTGGGCCGAATGGGGCCCACCTAGGTGGCCGGCTGCCTCCTCGGTCGGCGCACCCCATGTGGGGTTTAGTCCCACATGGGGGAGCTAAGGAGGTTGGCCTCCCTCCTCCTCCTTTATATAGGAGTGCCCCATGCCTTTGGAAAAACACCAATTATCCCTCTTCTTCTCTCCTACCTTGAGCGTGGTTCCATTTCCGGAGCTGCGTACAAGGAGGGAAGTCTCTCTACTATACGCACACCGCCGTGCTGCTAGATCCACTCTTCCACTTCCGCTGCTCTGTTGTATCTGGAGCCCGGAGGTCGTCATCCACACCGTACGTGTGTGGAACCGCGAGGCACCATTGTTTGGTGCTGGGAGCTGTCTTCTTCCACTACATGACCCTGAGGTCGGTGCCGTCGTCTCCATCGACAATGTTTGTGCGGGAACATAATCCCGCTTCCGGTCTACAAGGGTATGTATTCTGATCTCCTCCGTATTAGTATATCTGCATAGTATAGATCCTGGCTAGTTTATGGTTATCGTCGGTAGGAAATTTTTTGTTTTCTGTCTATGATCCCCAACACGACTTACCAGCGGTGCATACAGAACTGCTTGCACGAGCAGATCGGCCACAATGTCCACGCCTATGTGGATGACATAGTCGTCAAGTCCAAACTGAAGACGGACCTGATTGCCGACTTGACGGAGACATTCAACAATCTCCGCAAGTACAGGATCAAGCTCAACCCGGAAAAATGCGTCTTTGGCGTACCCGCAGGCAAGCTCCTGGGCTTCATTGTCTCCGAGCGAGGCATCGAGGCCAACCCAGAGAAGATCAAGGCGATCGAAGCTCTCAAGAAGCCGGAAAACCTCCGGGATGTGCAGCGGCTCACAGGCTGTGTCGCTTCATCTCGCGACTCGGTGAGAAGGCCATGCCCTTGTACCAGCTCCTCGTTGCAGTCGACAGGTTCACCAAGTGGGTGGAGGTGAAACCCATCAAGAAGCTCGACGGCAAGACGGCAACCAAGTTCCTCCAGGAAATAATCTTCCGGTTTGGCTACCCACATAGCATCATCACCGACAAAGTCACAAACTTCACCGAGGGAGAGATGAAGGCCTTCTGTCAGCAAAAAGGCATCCGTCTCGACCTTGCATCAGTCGCCCACCCGCAATCAAATGGGCAGGTGGAAAGGATGAACCAAACTGTGCTGGCCGAGATCAAGCCGCGACTTCAAGTACCCATGGAGCAGATGCCGGGTTGCTGGCTGGACGAGTTACCAGCAGTGCTCTGGGGTATTAGAACGACTCCCAACCGTTCCACCGGCTATACACCATTCTTTATGGTGTACGGTGCGAAAGCCGTCATGCCCACAGACCTCGAGCACGACTCGCCATGAGTCGCCCTCTACAATGAGGAAGAAAATGAAGAAGCCCGCCTAGTCGGCGTCGACCTCCTGGAAGAAGCTCGCGAACTCGCACTCTCCAGGACGGCGATATACCAACAAGGCCTGCGCCGCTACCACAACCGCCGGGTTAGGAGTCGCTCTTTCTAGGAAAAGGCGACTTGGTTCTTCGACTCATCCAAAAGTCGAAAGGGATGCATAAGCTCTCGGCACCATGGGAAGGACCGTTCGTCGTCAGCTAGGCGATGGGAAACAGCTCCTACCACCTCGCCGACTTGCGTGAGCAAACAAAGCTCCAAGTCGGAAGAGGAGACCAAGCGTCCATGGAACATCAGCCTGCTTCGCCCATATTATACATAGTATCCATTGTAATACTGTGTAACCAATCAAGGAAATAAAGCCGGTACACACCCGACACGCTCGGGGGCTACCGTTTTGTCTCAAACATGCTTTCGAGTCTTTACTTTCCTACTCGCACGTTATATGATTGATGGGTCGTCAAAGAGAGTCGGACGCCACGATGCGCGACTCACCACTTGACTCCCTGCCCATGCAGCAAAATATCTCATAAATGTTTCGTTTTCTCCCAAGTTGTCAGCAACTCGCAAACGTGAGCAAGTAGTGCAGCCGGTTCAAACCTAACTTGACAATGAAGCCACAATCGGACTTTGTCACCATGGGTACCATGCGCGCCACGAAAAAAACATCACGCTAGGGCACACTTGGCGAGGTCGCACGATCGACTAGCTTCAACAAAAGCGAAAAACAAGCATGTGACGAAAAGCGCACAACTCAAGAACATAATCAAAAGTGCGGGTTCAAATTAAAGTACGCCGCGGAGGCGCACGCGCAAGCATGACCCGACACTTTGCATACTTGTTCATTACAAAATACTTTCGCCCGCAGGCGAATAATCCTAACTACTTATAAATAAACCCCTCTTTGCAAGCAGGGGAACGGGATCACGCCGAAGGAGCCACCGAAGCCGTGGACGTCGATGCCTCGGACCTCGAAGCCGGCGCCGGGAGAGTTGCGGCTCTTGAAATCAGAAACTCCGTCGCAGGCTCCTGGTCCACCACCTCGCCCAGGTCGTTGTTGGGCACCACCTCGTCGAAGAGGAACTCGCTGTGGTCTACCATCTTCGCGGCGCGACAGGCGTATGGAGCGACGATCTCGAACACCGGCGCAAGGTCGATCTCCCGGCCATGGTCATCAGTCGGGATGCTCGCCGTGATCTTGTCGACGTTCGTCTGCTTGTAGCGGCTGCGAACGAGGTCCAGTGCCACGGCGGCACCGCTCCGAGCGGACGACTCCCGCACCCAGGTGATCATCTTCGGCATCAACTGGAGAGCTCGCATGACCCGGCTGATGGGTCCAGAGACTCCCTCCTTGGGCGAGAGTGTCTCCACGATGGCGTTGGTCAGGGCCTTCATGAATGAAGACGCCGACCCGGTGGACCTACTCCACCGCCGTCAAGCCACCCGCCTCTTCACCTGACACAAGGCAAAAAATCTCAACAAGAAAGCACAGTTTGTGCGAACGGACAGCAGAAGGGCGCACGAAAACTCACCCAGATGCCGATGGCGAGATCGGCGAGCGGGTCGGTCAGCTCCTTCATCTCGCGCTCGGCCTCGGTGGCTTTGCGCTCGAGCTTCTCCAGATCCTCTCCGTACCCCTTGGTGGCCAGAGTGAGGGCCGCATCCGCTTGCTCCTTCTGCTTGTTGAGCTGCACGCAGGAATCCTCCACCACTACAAACGCCTCGGTGTGCTGGCGCCCCTGCGCGGCTAGCACTCGCCGGTGCTCGGCGAGAGAGATGAAGCCCTCGCGCGCCTTCTGCAACTCGGCGCGTAGGCGCTGGGTCTCCTGCTGCTCGGCTTCAAGTAGCCATGACAGCTCCTGCAACAAAAACAACCATCGCACTCGTTATTCAAATATCGAGAAACATGGGGGCTACACTCCGGGTTGCATCTACACCGACTTTTTGGCAAACCCGGGGGCTAGCCCAAACAAAACAACATACAGACCGAGTCAGGAACTCGGGGGCTGCGTCCCGGATTGCCTCTACTTTGAACTACGGCAAACCTGGGGCTACGCCGCTACCTATGCCGCATCCAGAAAACTATGAAGACCCAAGCCGCCTTCTACGAACACGACTCGGGCCTTGGGGGCTACATACAGCTAAGGACGCAACAAGAACAAGAAGACATTCACATACCTGATGCGCATCCATCGCTATCTGGATAGCGGTCCCGAAATCTGGCCTGGCCGTACCCGCACCCGGGTCGGAGCTCGGGGCTGGGCAGTCAGCCCAGCCAAAGGAGCCGTCGCCATCGTGGCGCGAGTCGGCGCCGTCACAAGCGCCGTCTCAGGCGCCGCTGCGGCGTCCACCGTGCCGGTCGGCACTGTCACATCAACAGAGGCCCCCTTCGGCTGAGGGGGCACGAGAACTTCATCGCCTCCGCCAGACGGAGGTGGCGGAGTCGATCGGGACCCTCACGACGGGTCCGGCAACCCGCGTGGCGGGTTCCATCATCGGGGTGCCGCCACCCAGCGCCTCCTCCATGTCGCTGAGGGAAGCATCCTCCGCCCTGCGGCAATCGCACGGGTCAAATTCAAGATAACGTCGCCAACGAAACTTCGGGCGATGAGCAGAAGCTGACCTGTCACCCGCGGGCGAGAGGGTCGCGATCCGGACTCCCCTCGAGCGAGGCGCAGGAGGCGAAGAGTCCCGAGCTCTTGCGGGTATGACCCGCAAAGCCTTCTGCCTCCGCTCGGCAGTGACGGTGCGCTGCACGGAGGTGCCAGGCGGCGGTTGCGCAGCCGCCAACTTTGGACGCTTGGACCGAGGCTTCGTGTCCTCGGTCCCCGACCTGCGCCTCCTCCGGAAACGGAGGGGCTCACTGTCTTCATCTTCATCAAGCGCCGAGTTCTCTGACCCGGCGCGTTCTTCTCTTCCTTCTTCTCCCTCGTCTTCATCCCCAGACGGGATGGGGATCGGCTGGCGAGAGGAAGAGTCGGCCCCACGGGCCTCGGCGTTGGTGCCGGCCTCGTCGTCAGAGTCGCGCTCGACGACATCGTTCGGGCCGGTAGGCACCGCGGAGCGTCTCCACGAATCGGAGGCATCCCGACGAGCGTGCAAAACTCCTGTGCCCAGAAAACGGAAGAGATCGGCATAAAAAGACCAAGAGAAGGAAAGTAACACAACTCGTCAAAGACAAGAACTCACCTTCGGAGCCGGCTTCTTTGCGGAGTAGGCCTTCATGCCTCCCACGTTCCACTCGGAGGCCGGGTGGACGGTGATCCGCTTCATCCGGAGCGTGAACTGCTCCGTCGACTCGAACAACTCCGGGTCGTGGCGCTGCGGGTCTGCCGTGCCCGAATACTCGCATATCAGCGAGGGCCAGGCCTGGAGCGGAGCGATCTTCCGCTTTACCCAGGTGGCGACGAGGTTGAGACCCGTCAAGCCCTGGGCCTTCAACTCCTGGAGCCGTCGCAGCAGCCGGTTCACCACAGGCAAGTCGGCAGCTTGTGGCAACTCCTGAAGGTTGCGGGGCTGGCTCGGTGACACGGAGAAGGGAAGAATCCCGATCTCGCCGTCGGGTGCCAGCTCCCGCATGTAGAAGCCCATTTTACTCCAATACACCTTGGAGGGGAAGCCAAGATCCAGGTAGTCGACGTCGCCGCGAACCTGGAAGTTGAGGCCGCCACAAGGCGGCATGCCGCCGCTCTTTCCCAGCTTGCCGTGGAAGATCCGCATCCACAACGGGAAGTAGGCGGCGCAGCCAAAGTACCCCTCGCACAGCATGACGAAGCAGGCGAGGTGGAGAATGGAGTTGGGCGTCAGATCATGAATCTGCAACCCGTAGAAATCAAGAACACGCCGGAAGAACTCCGACGTGGGGAATCCCATCCCGCGCTCGAGGAAGGCGAAGAAGGCGACGAACTCGCCGGGCGCCGGGCGCGGGCGCAGGTCTGCGGTGGCGATGCGCCACCGACCCTCTGTCGCCGGCGGCAGCAACCCCTCGGCGGCGGCTTGGTCCAGTGCGCGGGCCGTCAACGACGACCGCTCCCACTGGCACTTTGGCGCCACCATCGTCGCCGGAGAAGAAAGCGAGGAGCAGGAGTGCCCGATGACGGCGGCGGAGGTGCGGCGAAGCACTCGGGCAGAAACAGCTCCGAGAAGAAGAAGAGCAATGGGCGCGAGAAGAAGAGTGGAGTGTGAACCACTCGGCCGCTCTCCTCCCCCTTAAATAGCCACGGTGAACGCAACCGTTACCGCAGTAAATGGCGCCGCCCACGTCGCCCACTAGCTCCACGTCGCGCGACGCCTCGGGTCCCGCGCAGGCGTGCCGGAAAACGCGGCCCAGATCAAGCCACGTCGTTCCGCAACGTTTTTTCTAACCGCTGGATCGGGCGCGTGCGGGTCGCGGCGTCATGATTACCACTGCTCCATCCCGAGGTGGAGGCAGTCGATGCGTCGTCAAGTCCCATCAATCGACTCAGCGTCAGATGGACAAACACTACAAGACAAGCGGTCAAAGATGTCGTGACGTCATCCGGAGAATACGAGGAGACAACCCGCAAGGAGGCAAGTCGGCACGGCAAAGCGTCCCAACGGGCACAAGCCGGCATCAAACAGAACTTGAGTTAGACCGTGCGCTGACGCCTTAATGCACCACTCCGAGCCTTTGTTTTCTTTTCTCTGTTTCAGGAGTTCGTTCAACGACACGACCCGGCCATTCGCAAGACGAAGACCAAGCCGGAGACGAGTCCCTGACGAACTCGGGGGCTAATGATGGGGGGATGCCCAACCGGGTAGGCCCAAGACCCCGAGTCGGCCCACAAGGCCGGGTGGCCCAGAGCCCACCCGGAGGACATCTTCCAGGATACCGGGTCCCCGAGGTTCCCGGTACACTGGCTCGGGAAGGCGGCAGTTGATATCTCCGAATCAGTTTGTGATCTGCGTATCCCGAAGAGTGCGCTCCACGAAGCCGCACTTATAGCAGATTAGCTAGCGCCGCCTAGGTCACCCGTCATTTCCCTGTAAACCCTAGCCAGTTCCCTATATAAAGCCGGCTAGGCGCAACCCTAGAGGCAGACTCATCTCTTTCCATCGCCTCCGGAGCAACCTCAAGCTCTAGTGCGCACACCATTGTACACCCCATCAAGATCCAAATACATATAAGCAGGAGTAGGTCTTTACCTCAAACCGAGGGGCCGAACCTGGGTAAACTCTACGTGTGCTACCTCTCTGTGAATCCTACGTCACCTAGCTCACACCCGAGTTAAGCCACCCCGTATGGCATCTGCCGTGACTAACCCACGACACCACACTAGCTAACCAGGTGGAGTAGAGTAAGGTGGCAGCTTACACTGCTGTGGCAGTGGCACTCAGTAGGGTTAGAGCATCCACAATAGCGTTCCTGAAAGCCCGCCCCCCTCTTCATATCGGCTCGTTGGGGTCCAGATAGAAATTCACGCCCAATGGGTCTCTCGTCAGCCAATTTGTATCCGCAAACCACGAAGCTCCCCTACTTTCAAGGCCCGGCTAGAAATGTCCGGACACGCCCGTCGCGTCATACGCGGGCACCACTTGGCCCATCCAACAGTGAGATAAGGCAAACCCTATCTACACTTTGCTATCATCGTATCTCTCCTTTCCACCGACCGACGATCCCGTTCTGGGTGATGCTGATGTCACATCTCGTCTTCACCACCGTGTCCTGCCCCTTGGTCAATGTCGATCATGGAGGGGATGAAGGTGCTCAAACCGATGAGTGCATAGTGGGTTGTGCGACACACAAGCGCGGCGCAAAACAAGGCTTTCGCCACCCTAAAGGGTCTCGCTCAACGACACACGCATTCTGTTGCCGTGTAGTTCACCAGAGATGATTTGTGTTCGCCGATGGAAGCTAAAGAAGCACAATGCGTTCTACAAGGAGCACATCGTTATTGCTCTCATCGTCGCCGAGGAAAACATAATTAATTTTGCCTCGTTTAGTGTTTGTATATTTGATAGTGGCCCTGTATTTAAAGACAGAGGGAGTAAACTATATGTCTGTTTTTTTGGAAGGGGTGTCTGTTTTGAACTCTAGTAATTTGGTTCTTGAAGAGCTTTCAGCGCAAAATAGGCGGCCCAGTTAGGTTGTTAGTTAGCGACCGCTAGTTGACGCACGCAATAAGCGGCAAATAGGAGGATTCGCCCACATGTCTAAAAAAATAAGAGAGAACTCGCCCACTCCTTCCAAGTCTACCCCGCCGCGCCGCCCCACTCCTTGCCTCGCTCTTCGCCGGCGATCGCCGGTCGCCTCCACGCTCGCCCGTGCTCCCCGGAACGCAAGCACCCACTGGTGCGTTTCCTGTAGGTCTCGAAACCTCTTCTCCTGCTTGTAGATCTCTGAGGATATCTTCCTTCTTCTCATAGGGCCTCCTCGTCGGCTCTCGGAGCGGATCAGGTGGGCCTCCGCCGCCGCGCGAATTTCTGGTTTGCGGCGACATGGATAAGCTGGTGCAGTTCGGGAGGAAGGCATGGTTCGTGGTACGGGTGATGTCCGGCTACGAGCAGAGGAGGATCCGATCTTACAGGCTGCAGCTGCAGCAGCGGCTCGAGCAGGTAAGGCTTTTCTTGGGGCGGCCATTTCCTGAATGATATGTCCATCTATTGTAGTATCAGTTGTGTGGAAACAACATTTTATACTTGTATAAGCAATTTAATCTTTTAAGTCTCCAGCCGTGTAAAAATGACAATAAATCTTCTAGCTATATTATATGGGTAATTTGTTGGATAGGATAGGGCTGACCTCCAAATCTGTAGTTTGTCTTACTTTCAGTAGGGGTGACACGTAGTGTTAAACTGAAGTTGTGTTCTTCTCTTTAGCTGTTTGACATGGATGTAATGAGAACGGCTTGATACTATTAGAAAAAAAAATTGTGTGCTAAGAGAATAACTTTGCTCATTTTTTATGGAACTCACAACACATATCCATATCCGACTTCGTCGATTTGTCGTGCCTGGAAAAATATTAGCTACTGGTGTTACCTTCCCTAAATCTGCTGTTTGGTAAAAAAAAAAATAGCTTTTTGGAAATGGTATAACATGTAGTGCAAGCTTAATCATTTCACCATCTGGTTTACGTCCTATCAATTTGCAAATGGTTGTCCCTGAAAAAAATAGGATCAGTTGTTACTACCATATCATTCCTACATAATAACTGTTTCACAATGTTATATGAATATGGCTGTGAACACTTCTGCAGTGTACTATGTACTGTAGCTTCAGCATATGGTAGACCCCAATCAATAACTCCAAACTAATTTATTCTGATATGAGTATATGATTATACTTTTGAGGAAACCTGTCTGGTTTTATTTTTCGTCATAAAGCTACACATTGTTTGACAGATTCCTTAGGTATGCAAAATGTGTTTGTTCTTAAAGCAGCATTGCTATAACTAATCATCTCCTTTAGTTTTTGTGATACATATGGACTCTATTTTTATCATTGGATATTGAATTATTTTGCAACGTGTTTGGATTCAAATGGTTTGGAGCTCACTAAGCACACTGCATATCTGATCAACTCAGCAGCACTTTATTTCTAATATGACTGATCTACTTAAGTTATATGAAAATATCTGATATTTTAATTCTATGTCGACAATATTATAATAAAACAAAGATATAAAGCCATTTGTCCTTATGACCTGCCTTACTGTACTACTATCACAATTCTTGTGTCATTTTTGTTTTTCGAGTGTATTCGCTGCATCCCACCTGTCTTGCCCTTAACCCCTTAAAACATGGAGCAGATAGTTATGTAGGTCATCATATAATTAAAAACCTGCAGCATATTTTATCGACGACTTACATTAATAAAACAAAGATATAAAGCCATTTGTCCTTATGACCTGCCTTACTGTACTGGTATCACAATTCTTGTGTCATTTTTGTTTTTCGAGTGTATTCGCTGCATCCCACCTGTCTTGCCCTTAACCCCTTAAAACATGGAGCAGATAGTTATGTAGGTCATCATATAATTAAAAACCTGCAGCATATTTTATCGACGACTTACATTAGGAGTAACAAAAAAGGGGCAATTTTCAGTAATAGCAATCTTTGTTTTTCTGTTTGCCTTTTCTATTACTACCTCCGTATCAAAATATTAGATGTTTTAGACATCTCCACACGGACTAGATACAAACTCAAATGAGTGAATCTACACACTAATATGTGTCTAGATACATCCGTATCAGAAAAATGCTAAAACATCTTATATTTTGGTACGGAGGCAGTATAAGATTTTCTTTATTTATTTTAATATAAGTAGATACAATTTAGATTTGAAATTTTGGGCTTAACCTTTGATCTATGTTACTATGTGGTGGAATTGGTTGTCAGACACATAGTTTTGATTTTAGCAATGATGTTGTGCTATTATGTAATAGACAAGTTCTATGTTCCAAAACTAGTGTTGTAGTAAGAATTTACCTACGAAGGAGACTAATAATGTAACTTTGTAGGGCATATTGGTTGCAGTTGTCGGAGCTAGTGTTGGTTCTGTGTAATACTGAATTTGAGAGAGAACGGATGATATATGTTTAATATTTTTTTTGTTTCTCATCATATTTAGGTGTGGCTTTGGGCTGAACTTATGCATTCTAAGTGTAGCACAGAAATCATGAAGTTCAAAATCGTCACTTATCTGAATATAATGTCCTAATTTTATGAATTTGTATTTCACTAGTGCTCACTGCAAAATCTTAAACTAGTGTTAGGAAACTTCTAAACTTGCTTGCAAAAAACATCATTCTTCCCCAGAAAAAAGTAGGTTTTGTTTTCAGTGGTGACAGTGGCACCATCAGTCATCCTTCATATATTCATATCCATAAAACTGAGATCCAATATTGTATTCAATTGCGATTGCACTTAACTCCAGTATTGGTTATTCAGGCTCAGGCAAGGAAGGAAGAAGTGAGGAAACAGCCTGAGCAAGTTATTCTGTCAGAGGTTCGTCAAGTGGTTCAACAGATGCAAGCTCTCAAACAGCACTTCGAAGAAGCTGTAAGACACTGTACCACAAATTTATAGTTAATTGCAACGCTTTCCTAGGAAATGTGTACTGCATTCTAGATGTTGTTATTTACTAGTTCATTTACAATCTCACAAAGTGCGAAACAGAGTTTTGGCGATCATATTGTCGGCCTTTGGAGAACAACACAGTGGCTTGTTTACGTTCGATTGATGTGAAACATGCTTGTTCTGGAACTCCTAAAACAGATTTATATTTTGGTTTAGGTTTGTAGTTCAATATTAGGTCACTGGCATTAAACTCAAATGCCACTTGTTCTATGCACACAATTGTTTAATGACATGTGTAATTCGTTCTTCATCTTAATTATCAGGAAACTACCATAGAGAAGATTTTCAAACCGATCGACAAGGATGCTCAGATGATAACGGACATGCAAATGGAGAAAGAGGAGGCGCAGGCAAAGGAAATGGCAAAAGTAATGCGAGAGCAAATACAAATGCAAAGAGAACTCGCTGCGAGGACATACGAGGCCACTGCCGTAGAGCCTGTCGACACCCAAGCGAGTGAAACAACAGCTGAAAGTCTTCCAAAACAAGAGACCGGGAAATAGATACTGTGCCGGCGTTACTCGGTTTTGCTAAGCAGGTTCTTATATGTGCGTGGACTCTTTACATAGTCTTCTTGCAGGGCTAGGTAATAACTACGGATGTAGGTCATCAACACAATTGCTAGTTTTGTACCTATGAGGGTCTATTTTTCTATGTGAGCAGAGTTCTGTACTCATGCTGTTTCCTGTTCAAGACAGTATATCATGGAAGTTATTTATAAACATAACTGGAAAGAGGCCCAACCAAGCTTCCAGTTTGCAAAGGTTCAAAGAGAAGACATTCAGAAAAATATAATCCTACTCCGTATTATCTTCTTCCCTAATAAACAATTCAGATCTTTTTTTTCATTTTTGCAAAACACAGTACAACACACACGCTCACATACACGTGCACACACTCACCCCTATGAACGCACGCACGTAGACCTTAACCCTATGAGCACCTTCGACAGACTGAGCCGGCGGTTGAGTCTTGATATTGATGAAGTCACCACAGACGTCTCGTTGTCGACGGGAACGTCGCCTCCCACTAAAGAGTAATCCGCCTAAATGAGATACACCAATATCAAATCTGGGGTTTGAACTCTGTTGGGATGGGGATACAACCTCCTTCCTAACCACCTATCACAGGCAGGTTCTCGTATAAACAATTCAGATCTCTCAGGTGCAACTGACAAACACCTGCACACATATATCGATAGCTGATGTAGTCACGGAAGCACAAATCAAACCAGTTTATTTCTCAGCTCAGGACTTAAGGCAGGGAACAGTGACCCTGCGTTTTTGTTTCTTTTTTTTGGACTCTGAATGGGTTGTTTCCGATCGGGCCCGCCTCCATCTACTGGGCCGTCAGGATGGGCTTGAAAAACAACCGCCGTCTGTCAGGATCATTCTTCCCTTCCGTCAGAAGAAGAGAACAGCGATCAGCGATGGCAAGTGGCGGCGGGAGAGAAGTCGAGGGAGAAGAGATGGGAAAATCAGGCGAGCAGTCAGGTCCTGACGAGTTCCATCTGCAGCGTTTAAGGAGGGAGGCGGTGGTGGCGATGGCGACAGACACCAACGGACGGGTAGCAGAATTATCGTACATGAGGAGGCAGCGGAAGGAGCTTCTGTCGCAGATGCAGAGCAGAACCGACGCGGACACCGAATTACCAGCTACCGAGACGGCGGTGCCGGGGATCACCCCCGCCTACGAGTTCAACTGCATCACCGCGCAGATCATGGCCCTTTGCCGTAAGATGGAGCGGATGGAAGGAGAGGCAGCAAGTAGCGAAGCCATGGAGGAGGTCCGTTACAAGCTCGCTGACCACGTGAGCAGAAAGACGGCGCGGAAGATGAAGGAGAACGAGAGGAAGGCGGTCCAGAAGGACTGAGCACGGAGGTGGATCGGCGGCCATGGAGACGGAGGCACTGATGATCTACTCCGCCTTCTGTTCTGTCTCCGATGATCTGGATGTACTGTGCACCCTCTTGGAGGAGATCGAGCAGTTTTACAGGGAAAACGAACGGCTGACCACGGTGAGGAACGCCTCCAGGCCAAAATGGATCGTCCAGCAGATCAAGGAGGTGCTGGAAATTGTTTCCAGGTTCCAGTCGGAGGAGCTCCAAATGTTGATACACCAACTAGAGGCCGAGCTAGATCATAGCTGCGAATGGGCCAATAGCCCTGGTGCGACTTCTTTCGAGCGAATTGGAAGGAGTGTGACGTCTTTCGAGACAATGGCTCTCGTGCGACGGATCCAAGCGGGTAAATAGCCCACGGCCAACATGGCCCTTAAACGCGTCTGATCTGATCGTTAGCTCTTAGGATTGGGGGTGGCTGCTAAGTTTAGAAGCGTCGGACCCACCACTTGTCCACTCACCGCGTGGGACCCACCTCACCGTAGCTAGACGAGTACCGCGCCCGTGCCCGTCCGCCGCCGCCCATTGCTTCCCCTTTCTCAGATCTCTCTCTTCTCCGGCGACGACGCCCAAATGTCTAGCTCCTCCGCCCCGTCGTCCAAATGGCCACGGTTTGGTCCACTGCCGCCGCTAGGGTGCCCGGAATGCCCACGCCCAGAGCCCCTCAAGCGTTGGGTCAGTAAGACCGATTCGAACGGAAATCTGGGCCGCGAGTTCTTCACCTGCTTGAGCAAGAAACATGTAGGAATGGATGGCAAGGTTAGATCTGCGTTCTTTCGCAACCATTTGCTCTAATTTGTCCCTATTACGTGTTTTCTAGTCAAATTTGGGATTTGGAGTTCATTTGCTGCTTTCGGGCCCGCTGTTTTCAGATCTTGAAGAAATGCGGCCATTTCGAGTGGATCGAAACCTATGCTCAGAGGGTTGAACAAATTCAGGGCTACAATGATTCGTTGCCCGTTGATTCGAACAGGGCCGCAACCAGGGAGCTGCCATCGGTTGGCGTGGAGCATTTGGGAAGCTCGGACATAGGTGCTGACAGAGACATGAGAAGGGCTGCGCGCAATGGTGAACTGCTAGCGGAGTTCGAACTAAGCCAGGAACTGAGGAAGATCAAGAAACATCTAAAGGAGATGATTGATTTGCAGAAGCAAGGAAATATGATTTCACGCGGATTTTATTGTTATATCATTGCAATGTTTTTCTTTTACTTGTTGTCTATCCGTTCTTAGGACAGAGCAGGCGATGTGTGCCATGCCAAGTTCGTCCCCAAGTTTGTTTAACTTAATCAAATTTAAGCATCAATTTCTGAAGTTTCCCCAAGTCAGCCGTGTTCTTCAGTTAACAGTTCAGTTCACAGTTCTATTTTCAGTAAAAAAAAACAGTTCTAGGCTACCCGATAGATGTTGGGCCGTGAGAAAATGAACAGGCCCAGAGATAAAAACGGCCCAACGGTTAAGAACAATGTTTTGTTTTTCAGTAGAAAACGTTTTTGGAATATCTCTTCTTTTTCTTTAAATTGAAACGACATACCTATGTTGGAACTTTTTTGAAATAAATCATAGAGAGACATTTCTGGATGTTGGGCTGTAATTTATGTATTTATTTTTTCTGCAAAAACACCATGTTGTATTTTGGGCACCCATATTTATAGCATAGATGCGTGTCTAGATGTTGAGCCGAAATAAAATTGTGCTTAGCCTTTGGATATACACATGGAGCTCTCATAGAAACTTATAACAAACTTATTTACTTGTTTTAGCCTTTGGATTTTGTCATTTGCATGCAAAAAATATTACTTGGTCGTTCAACATAGAAAACAATGGAAAGAGCTAGTTTGAGTTTTCAACGAAACAAACATATATGTTAGGACGAACAATACATTTTTTTGGACAACATTGTAGCACACTAACATCACACTTCTAACTTGGGCCTATAACTTGGTCCCTCTTAGAACTTTCGACAACATTATTCTAGCACTCGCTCAACACGACACGACAAGAGAAACATTCTAGCACAATAGGGCATATATGCCCAAGGAAACAACAAACCGAATAAAAACATGGAAATAAACTAGGACGCCAAACAAACATGGAACAACTCCTTGTTGACTCCTCCGTAGCTCCTCCTACTTGGGGGTAGCTCACTCGTCGTCCTCCTCGTTGTAGGGGAGGCGGTGCATGTTGCCATGGGAGGGGAAGATGGCGTGGAAGTTGGTGTAGATGTTGTAGTTTGTGAATGCGATGAACTCGCACCCACACCAAAACACCTGCCCGAGGAGATGGAAGGCGTCGAACCAATTCCTGAAGGTGACGAACAAGCCGATGACGCGGCGGGTGTCGCCGTCGTAGTAGTTCTCGAGCCGGAACATGCGGGGCGAGCCCGCGGGGAGGTGTTCGTAGCAGGACGCGAGGAAGAACTCAGCTAGCTCCCTTGCGCCCCTCCACCTGGAGATGGACCACACGCGCAGCCGGTTCTCGACGACCACATCGGGCGGATAGCGCAGCTCCGGCGTGGTGGTAGGGGGACGGTACGTCGGGCCGTTGAACTGCATGGTGGCTAGGTTTTGGTTTGCAAGAAGAGGAAGGTGCGGTGGCGGCTTGACAGAGAAGTGGTGTGTGAGAAGAGGAAGAAGAGGAGCCCCTCCTTTTAAAGACGGTGCGGTGGTGCATTGCGAGAGAAGAGGAAGAAGAAGTGGTTTTCTGCATGTGTGGACGCATCCGAAGCGGCATGTGTGGACGCTCGTCAAAATTCAAAGCGGTGCGGTGAAAAAACTGCGGGGCAACGGGCTGCATCGAGATGATTTAATAGCATAGGTGCGACGTCTTTTTCTGAATCAATAGCGGGGCAGGCTACGTCGAGGGCTGCGACATGAGCATGCATGCGAACGTTGGGCGGGAGCGGCTGCATGAGCATGCATGCGAACTGATCACCCGCGTCAGTGCGTGCTGGAAAACACACGAACTCACACACTCGTGCACCTAGTTCATGCACCGGCTAATTTTGTGCCGCTGGATCTAGATGAACGGCTAAGATTGAACCACGCACCGATCCAAACCCCACGAATCGAACCAATCAGCGCTCGATGGGCTGCTAGCCAATCAAATTGCAGAACGAGCACACAGACGGATCGGTGCATAAGTAATTCAAAAAAATTCAAAAAAAGAAAAAACTTGTGCACATAGTCTTATTATGTTGTATAGCATCCAAAAAAACATATAAACATGGTTTGCATCCTTTTTTGCGGAAAAGGCTTAAATCAAGTGTTAGACCTCGAACACTTAAGATTGAGCATAAGTAATTAAAAAAATCAAAAAAAGAAAAAACTTATGCACATAGTCGTATTATGTTGCATAGCAACCAAAAAAAATATAAACATGGTTTATATACAATTGCAGGAAAATGCCTTCGAGAAAATGGGATTCTTGTACAATGTAGTATGGTTTTCGAAGAACAAAGGTTGTGTGTTCTAGATCATAAGTAATTCAAAAAAAATGTAAAACTTGTGCACATAGTCGTATTATGTTGCATAGCAACCAAAAAAAAATATAAACATGGTTTATATACAATTACAGGAAAATGCCTTCAAGAAAATGGGATTCTTGTACAATGTAGTATGGTTTTCAAAGAACAAAGGTTGTGTGTTCTAGATCATAAGTAAATATATATGTTTTATTATGGATTTCAAATAAAACTTGTGCTTATAGTCTTATTATGTTGTATAGCAACCAAAAAAATAATAAATAAGATTCAAAAACTTGTTATGTATATGTTTTCCTATTAAACAATGATTTCGGAAAAAAGAAAAGAATATAATAGAAAATGAATTCAAAAAATAATGAGACTTCATATTTACACTATATAGGTAGGATAGAGGTGTAGGAATTTTATTTGGATGATTTAGAGAAGATGCAAAAAACAACCTTCTTAGAAAGGGGGTCGTTTACCCTACCTTATGAGGTCATTTGAAACACATTTTTCATGACTATGAGTCTAACTTAACAAAAGAGCTCAGAATGATCAGGTAACATACATATTTGAGTTGAGGTAGCATTGAAACATCATACCCGAGTCAAAAGTTCAACTTGAGTCCAAATTTGAATTTAAACCGAAATTTGAATTTTTCATCAAATTTGAATTTCAGTTTGAAAACAATAACCAAATAAGTTCTGATGGAAACATGTGGGTACATAGTGTCTAACAAATGTTATTACATGCCATAAATTTCAAATGATCAACAGTTCTATCTCTTCCGACCACGCCGTGTACCCTTCTTCGCCTTAACATTTCTTGTTTTTGGGAGGTCTGCACACACAAGTTCACTGATCATCTTGGTTTTCTTCACTGGACTCGATGCTATCACCTCCTGAAACTCGATAGCAGATTCAGTTTGATCAAATTCTTCAGTGTGCACCTCGACATCAGTTTCTTCAGTGACACCAGCTTCAGTTTCAGTGACACCAGCTGCAATTTCTTCAGTTTCAGTGACACCAGCTGCAGTTTCTTCAGTTTCAGCACCAAACTGTTCCAGCCACTGACTTGTTTTCCTTCTGCAGCCACTGACTCTTGCTCTTTTTGTTGCCCAAGACTGTTCAACAACAATAGGCTGACTTGGAAACTTCCTCCTGAAAAGAACAAAGCATGCCACATATTTATAATTGAAACAAAAGCAGAATATGAACAAACACAAATAAACAATCACATACTTTCTGGGCTGAGGAGGAGAGAAAATGCATTGTCTAGATCCCTCTCTGTGCCCAAGTATTTGGCACCGATTGCATCTATTTTTGTTACCCTTTTGAGCCCTTTTTGGCTTTGCATCTTTCTTGTCCTTCTTGCCCTTCTTACTACTCCCACCTTTTTCAAACCATGCTTTGAATCTACTCTGTTTAGGTCTGCCTGCCTTTCTTTTTGTCAGAGGAGGACACATGGAAAATTCAAGCGGCACTTCTGGCCACTGCTTCTGATCTGTAAGAGGTGGAATTGGAGTTGCATATGCAGCTTTGAATTTTGCTACCGAATAATATTCATGCAGATATGGATGCATATTTATCTTCGGTTGACCGGCTAAGAATAGAATGGCATGATCACATGGTTTACCAGTGTGTTGCCACTCGAGGCAACTGCAATCATGCAAATCAGTGTTAACAACATGCCTCCTTCCAGTCTTGTTATCTCTAACTTCAGCACCCCACAGTGATGATTTTTCAACAGACAAATGTGTAAGACCTCTGCTTCTGTTGACCACCTGTTGCACCACTGCTGGAAGTTTATCACCTTGCAGACAATCACCAATCTTTTTTCTCAATTCCCACAGCCGCATGAGCATGATCCTGATTTGATCAACCATGTCATGCACAGGCAAATCTTTTAGCTGCTTCACCTTGTTGTTGAAACTTTCTGCCAAATTGTTGTTGATATGATCACACTTGATGGCAGTGTTGAATCCTGACCTGTACCATAATAAAGAATGGTAGGTGTTCAACCATGTACCAAACTCCTCACATGTTGCCATTACCTTATTAAGATGATATGAATGTGTCTGTTTAGTGTAAGATCTTGCTGCTGGCCACATTCTCCCAAATTCATCTCCTCTGAATTTTTTGATCAAATTCATCCACAAATGGCCGAAGCACTCCCTTTGCTCAGCATGTGGGAACACATTTTTAACTGCATTTTCCAGACCTTTGCATGCATCTGTGTGTATTGCCAAAGGTGACACTGGCCCTAAGCATCTTTTCAACTGCATCATGAACCATGTCCATGAAGCCTCTGTCTCTGACTGAAACAAGCCAACAGCAACTGGAAACATCCAGTTATGTCCATCTAGAGCATTGCATGCTGCCAACTGACCATTCCACTTGCCTGTCAAAAATGATGAGTCTATGCTCAAATATGGACGACATCCTGCTTTGAAGCCATCGATGCAAGGCTTTAAAGCCATAAAGAATTTGGAGAAATAAACCTTGCCATCCTCTGATACCTCAGTATCTATCTCGACAACACTGCCAGGTGACCTTTTCTCCACCTCTGCTTTGAAATTGAAAAGCATCCTAAATGTGTTTGCCCAATCACCATACAAATGCTTCATTGCCCTTTGTTTAGCCTTCCACACTGTGGTATATTGCAGTTTAATGGGGTATAACTTTTCCAAGTCTACTTGGAGTCTTTTGGCAGTAGTGTTGGGTGTTTTGGCCAAAATTGGAGTTATCTTTTCTGCAACCCAAATCTGTGATGTCATGCTTGATTTTTTTTGTGAACTTGTCAGACAAGTATGTTTATTAGGGATTTGGTTAACCCTGACAGTACTTCCATCAGGCTGCAGTCTAGCAGATATGTACCACTTGCAAGCCCTCTTACCACTACCATCAAAACCTCTGCACTTAGCATAAAACTTCTTTGTATCAGTCCAAAGTGTCTTGGCATCAAACTGATGTCTGACTGCATAAGTCTTGAAAGACAACCTGAACTCATCCATGTTTGGCCACAACTTCCCCACTTGAATGACAGGGTTTTCCTTGTCATACACATGCACCAGCTCATCATCATGTGCATCATCTACATCATCTGCAGCATCTTCCATCAACTGTTCATCTACATCTACATCTTCACTCAATTCTCTGTCATCATTACCACTTGTATTAGCTTCATCCCTCTCCTCCTCATCTCTGTCATCGACTGGAATGCCAAATAGTTTGGCCATCTCAGTGTCACCAATTGGTGCAATGACCAAATCAGTAGGCTCCTCCAACTCAACTGCATTCCAATCAACAACAGCAACATTTCCCTCTTCTGCATGTGCATTATCGGCTATTACTGTCACATCAGTAATAATGGGAACGATATGCCTCTGTGAAGCCCAATCATCATCTGCCTTCTGCATAGCCAAGTGTGACGGCACATAACCCACCTTCGAATCAATATTCAGATCAACGAGCTCAGCAAAAAATTCAGCCCTGAGGCTTGCCCAGCCCTCTTGCCTATCGATTTCATCAACAATATCTTCACCATCTTCAATTCTGACATACTCTCCTTTGAAATCATCATACCGCAATAGTGAAACCTCTTGCTCTGGACCCCAAAGCACAGTTTCCCCAATTTTCTCCACCAATTTCCTCACTGCCTTCTCTTCCATATTCTGTATCTCATCGGGATCAATCTCTGCACAATCAACCTCCCATTTCACAATTGTGTCTCTCTGGATGTTCTCAATGCTACCATCAACTAATTTTGCCGTCGATGGAAAGAAATTGATTGCAAATTCAAAGGTTTCAGCAGCATCCCCTCTGTTATAGGCGGGCAGTGTGAGAAAGAGCAGAGGAGGCCGTAAATCGCATTCAAAATTGGGCGGGAGGGAGGCGCATTACCTGTTCGAAGCTGAATCTGGCGGCTCCTTCTCGATCTGACCACGGGCTCCTCTCACCGCGCCGCCCCCTCTCACCTTCTATCGATTTCAACAAGCAAAACACACGAGCTCAGATCTACAAACAGGCGGAGGGGATTGGGACTAGAGTATCTAATTCACTCACCACCATGAAGGCCGCCGCCGCCGCCGAGAAAGAGGGCTCCTCCGCCGCCGCCGCAGCCGCCGCCGGAGCTGAAGAATGGAGCGCGCGCAGTTTGGGACAGTCAGGTCGGGCGGGTGGAGCGCGGACAGTTTGCTAATTAATTTGGTTGCCCAATATGTCTTAACGAAAATTTGACTAGTTGACTAACGTTTTAACGCCTGTGTGGCCGTGGGCTATTTACCCGCTTGGATCCGTCGCACGAGAGCCATTGTCTCGAAAGACGTCGCACTCCTTCCAATTCGCTTGAAAGACGTCGCATGAGGGCTATTGGCCCGCTGCGAATTGGAGATGGCCAGAAAGGACTTAAATTCAGTTTTAGAGCAGATGGAGCTGCGCCGCCAGATACAAGAGATGGAATCCTTTTTTAGGAACATCAAATGGGCGACGATTGCTTCGTGCAGATTCAAACCAGCATTCGAATCGATCTTTAAGCAGGCCAGTGTGCTGCGGGATGAGATTTCCAAGGCCGAAATGGCCGAGCAAGGGATGGATGGAGGCAATTTTCCAAGCACAGAGGCAGAGGCGAAGGCAATGACAGAGTCAATCGATGAACAGATAGCTGCTTCACACCGTAGGGGTTGGGAATATTCACAGGGAAGCAAATTTGGACGATGCGGTGGCTTTGAAGACATGAGTGAGTAAACATGTGTGATGTGCTTACTGTCTCAAGCAATCACATTCTTTCATCTTAGATTTCTAACATACTCTTTTCTTCGTGCAGCGTCATTGAGTCCTATGTACTATACACACTGCACACCTGGACGCATCCCAAGTGATGCTATCGCGCCAGATCCTTGCAGGTCTACTATATCAAAATTTCAGAATTAAAAGGACCAATTGAGGTCTATGGCCTGGTTGCTGCCCGGGACACCGTGGATCACAATCGTAACCTTCTCTTTGGTCGCCGAAGAGATGACTGCCAGATCCTAACTCCACAGGTATTGTATTTTCTGTTATTTTTCTTTCTCCCTTACAGAATGCATCCTTGTTGAATAGTTAATGACAATTGCAGGATTGTTTTTTGCGGCTGACTGGCCCCTCTCGTGCAATTGTGTCTATGGACCCTGTTATTTTTGAAATCCTTCTAAAAGTAAAGGGCAGAACAAAGTCTGAAGATCAAGTATTGATAACAGAAATCTTCCATTACAATGGAATTTATTCTGGTCGTCTATATTCACTACGGGAAATCCACAAAACGCCGACGGCCAGGGCATACGCCGACGGCCAAATGTCGGGGCCGTCGGCGTAGACCCCGATCAGACCGACCGAGATCTTTTTTTCTTTTTTTAGCTACGCCGACGGCATTGTCGTCGGCCTAGAGATTTTGGCCGTCGGCGTAGATTTTGCCGTCGGCGTATACTTTTTCAATTTTCTACATTTGATCTGCCGGCAGCCGTCGGCGTATACTTTTTCAATTTTTTACATTTGATACGCCGACGGCAATGCCGTCGGCGTATACTTTTTTCTATTTTCCATTTAATATGAAATAATTCATATCTTTAAATCCGTAAATCGAAATTTAACAAATTAAATGTCTAAATCGATTAGAAAAATGAGAGGAATCCAAATATGACATCCATAAAATCTTTTTCACCGTGCACATGACATTTTGTAACATATGTTTGTTACTTGCTTAATTAAAAAGTCATTTTTTACACTTAAAAAATGGAAAATGATATTTATAAAAATAATTTGGAATTTGTTTTTGGCAACAATGATGATATGGATGTCATATTTGAATTCCTCTCATTTTTCTAATTGACATAGACATTTTTTTCAAATTTCGATTAACGGAATTAAAGATATGAATTATTCCATATTAAATGTAAAAAGGAAATAAAAGTAAAAATAATTTCATTTTTTCATTTATTAAAAATATATACTATTTTACAATCATTGTTACTTATTCAAATGAATTTTCTAAATTTAAACAATGAAAAAGTGTAACATCCTAAATCAGGGGTTAACATGATTGATATGATATAAGTATCAGTAAGTTCTCATTTCTCATTTGGAAGCTAACAATGAAGGAACTCAAAGGTTAAGCGTGCTTGGGCTGGAGCAATTTGAGGATGGGTGACCGAACGGGAACTTTGACCAGCGTAAGTAATTTGACCTATGATTAAATGTGTAATTAGAGATTTAGTATGTAGCTGAGTTAGAAATTTCGAAATAGAAAAAAAAGTTAAAAAAAGTTCAAAAATTTCAAAAAAATTAAAAAAAATTGCATTCATACGCCGACGGCAGGCGTATGAGGGCGTACGCCGACGGGCCGCTACGCCGACGGCATACGAGCGTACGCCGACAGCTTCCGGCCGTCGGCATATTGTGCGTTTCCCGTAGTGATTCTCCTATCTTCAGCAAGCCTCTTGGAAAAGTAACTTTAAGCTTTGAGCAACTTGAAAAAAGGGTTCAAGCCACTATCTTGGGTAACTGTGTTGTCGAAGGAGAATGGTCATGGCCTTTTAAATATGGAGGTCGAATTTGTTGTTCGTCATCACCTCAGGAAGTTATGGTGGTTGATAGTCAAGGAGTTGTTTTTGTTACCGAGCCTTCGTATAGGCAAGTAGTCCAGCTAGATTATCATGGCGGAACAATGCCTATGGGTTTAAATGGTCACCTTGATCTGTCAAGGCAGATTGTTTCTGCAGAATTACAAGGAAGTCTCAAAGTGCTTGTACAAGCCTACTCTGCATCCGGTGAGATTGCTGCAGAAGGCAGTGTCTATTTCACAGCTGAAAAATGCAACACAAGTCGCGGTATATGTGACCTAGGTGTATTTAAGATGGAGATTACTATTGCTTGGTCTCTCCTTATTGGGTGCAAGAATGCTATCTTGATAAAGGGGTATATTTGATAGTGCTCAAGACCCTTTGCTATCGGTGGATTGTTTTTTTCGAGAATCTCCATCGGTGGATTATTTACGATGTAGGAATACATCTATATCGACTAGTAATTCATAACATGTAAAATGTCATCGCTATTCGTGTGTCGGCTATTAACTTATAACTTATGCTATTGCTATGCGAATTTTTCTAATGGGTTGATCAATCATGTTATGCAAAATGTCTGACCATTTGTGCACATCTTAATATGTCATGATTCTTTGCTCCTGAATATATATTAAACGAATAGTGCCAAAGATCATTAACATAGCTATCTCATTCGGAAATCAAAATTTTATCACATGAATCAGATTGTATTTTATGAAACGCTCTTTTTCTAATCTTGGGTGACTTTCGCCCAACGGACAGTCTTATTTTCTCACAAGATTCATTCTTCTATCTCCTTGCTAAGTTGCGGCCTCTCATGAAAAGGTTTATTCGCCTTTCAGCGAGATGGTGCATGCATTTTTAGGAGACTTACATTTGAGAAAATTTGAAGATATTTCGTACCAGCCATTCTAGCAACCTTGTTAAGTTTTCTATTAAGTGTAGTAATGGTAAAAATATTGTTACTATGCATGCGCTGTATTTGCATTCACATTTGATACCAACTAGGCATGCCTAATCCGACCGAGGGAAACAACAGCAATGGCTGTGGCTGTCAGCGTTCTCTTATCTCGATGGATTTGGTGTGTACCGTCGCTATTAATTGATGATCGATGTGGTGTTGCTGATATTTATCCTCGGATGAAAAGGCCCGTCAGTTCGCCAGATTATATATATTTTATTTTTAAATAATAAGGTAGAGGCATCTCTACCTTAAGTTTTCTATTAAGTGTAGTAATGGTAAAAATATTGTTACTATGCATGCGCTGTATTTGCATTCACATTTGATACCAACTAGGCATGCCTAATCCGACCGAGGGAAACAACAGCAATGGCTGTGGCTGTCAGCGTTCTCTTATCTCGATGGATTTGGTGTGTACCGTCGCTATTAATTGATGATCGATGTGGTGTTGCTGATATTTATCCTCGGATGAAAAGGCCCGTCAGTTCGCCAGATTATATATATTTTATTTTTGAATAATAAGGTAGAGGCATCTCTACCTTATTACCTAAGTATATTAAGGCGCACCGAATTCTCGCTTCCGCAGTGAGCCACGGCGACGCGGGCACTGTTTTACTGTGCTCCGCTACAGTGTAACAGTGCCCGCTTCCGCGCCGTCCGATCCCCTCGATCCGACGGTTCCCGTTATTGTCCACGAAAAAGAACCTAGACTTTCCACGAATTGTTCCGCAGTCCACGTCTTCTACGCACGAAGGACCTATTCATGATTTTGCGAAAACCTAAGGACTTTTCTGTAAAAATGTTCCACACACCTCCTTCCCATGCTCTTCTTCTTCCTCTGGGCGGAACCCTAGCCGCACTGGCTCCGCCGCGTCGCCGCCGTATCCGGCCTCCCAGAGCGAATCGAAGAAGCCAACAGCTCCTCCGTCCTCTGCTCTTCCTCGCCATCGAATTTCACGAGCTGGGATGGCCTGAAGCGAGCGAATCGAGCGATCTTCCCAGGTTCGGCCGCCGGATTTCGAGCAACTTTCCGACGCCGTCGGCGACCATTAGGTGGCGGCGCCGCCTTTCGGCAGCGCGCGTCCGCGCGCGTCGAACGTGCTAGCTCGCACGACTCCTCCAACGCTCAAACTGTCGATCCAACCCCATGTTCAACAGCGCCAGAACTGTGCTGCCATTGCTGACGTCAGCATGCTGTCATGGTGGGACCCATCTGCCAGTCTGTATTCCTTTCGCAAATAGTTATGGAAATTAAAAAAAACTTACATGTGGGACCAGCTTATTAAAATAATTCCAGAAAAATATTAATATTGTAAAATCAATAACTTTTTATCTGCTTACCAGAAAAATATGTTAAATATACCAAAATATTTAGAAAACTAAATCCAATCAGTTTATGTCAAAATTAATACATGTTTGAACAAATTAAATTGATGGATATTTAAAAAATAACCTGAACATATTTTCTCTAAATACAAATTATATTATCCATTAAAAATGATTTTGGAAATTAGTAAACCTCTACATATGGGACCAACTTACTTAAATTAATTTCAGCAAATAATAATACTATAAAATCAACAACTTTTTATCTATTTACAAGAAAAAAGTATTAAACATATCAAAATGTTCAGAAAACTAAATCCAGTCAATTTGTATCAAAATTAATACACGTTTGAGCAATTCAAATTGGCACATATTAAAAAATGACCTAAACGCATTTTCTCTAATTACAAAGTATATTACCTACTAAAATTAAAAAAACACATAATTTTGAAAAAAAATTTAAAAAAAAACTAACATGTGGGAGTGGGACCAACTTACTTAAATTAATTTCAGCAAATAATTAATACTATAAAATCAACAACTTTTTATCTATTTACCAGAAAAAAGTATTAGACATATCAAAATGTTCAAAAAACTAAATCCAGTCAATTTGTATCAAAATTAATACACGTTTGAGCAATTCAAATTGGCACATATTAAAAAAATGGCCTAAACGCATTTTCTCTAATTACCTACTAAAATTAAAAAACATATAATTTTGGATTTTTTTTTAAAAAACTGACATGTGGGACAGCTTATTTAAAAGAATTCCAGAAAAATAATTAATACTGTAAAACCAACAACTTTTTACCTGCTTACCAGAAAATATGTTCAATATACCAAAATATTCAGAAAACTAAATCCAATCAGTTTATGTCAAAATTAATACATGTTTGAACAATTTAAATTGGTAGACATTTTAAAATAACCTAAACATATTTTCTCTAATTATAGACTTAATTTAATAATAAATGCTTAAAGCAAAATACAAAACATACTATATCATTTAAAAATGGTTCACATTTAGAGATAATAAAAAAAACTCTCTCCAACTATGCAGTTACATTTGATAAATGCTCAAATTAGTGAATATTTTGATATAATAATAATGTATTTCCTCCGACTATGAAGTTAAATAAACTACTTACAGCAAAATAAAAAAACATATTTTACCATTCCAATTTGACTAACATATTCGAGGTAATATGACTAAATTCTCTCTAATTTTCTACTTAAATTTGAAAAATGCTTGATTAGTTGGCTATTTGGAACAAATACAGATTCATTTCCTCTAATTATGTACTTAATTTAATAACTGCTTAAAGCAAAATGCAAACGTACTACATCATTTTAAAATGGTTCACATTTAGAGATAATATAACTAATCTCTCTCCAAATATGCATTTACATTTAATAAATGCTCAAATTAGTGAATATTTCGATATAATCATAATGTATTTCCTATGATTATGTAGTTAAATAAACTACTTATGGTAAAATAGAAAACTTATTTTACCATTTCAATTTAGCTAACATATTCGAGGTATTATGACTAAATTCTCGGTAATTTCTACTTAAATTTGAAAATGCTTGATTAGTTAGAAATTTGGAGCAAATACAAATTCATTTCAGCTAATTATGGACTTAATTTAATAAATGCTAAAACAAAATATTTCCTCCGACTATGAAGTTCAATCACAAATATATGGAAAGAAAAAACAATCATATTTGATCAGTTCTACTATACAAATAATATACCGAAATTTGCACTTCTATCCTTTCCAATAACAATAACCATACACTCAAAAATTGTCACCATGAGTGCGGCGTGACGCCGCACCACATTTACCTAGTATGTATTCAAAGACAGACCAATGTCCGTGAGTTTCCCTCTGTTGGTTAAGCCTTTCACTGTTTCTGTTGTGCGATCAATGTTAGAGCATTTGGTGTTCAACGTAGAAATTTAGACAGAATTAAAAAAACTCAACATTATTATTATTTCTAGGCCATGGAAGCAGATCCACCATTCGTGTAGATATAAATTGAGTTTATTTGCAGAAGTGGAACCAAAATGAAACGATAAAACTTCATGCAACCTTCTGGACCTCAACATTTTCTTGTACTTCAGAAGGTCAAATACCCTCTATTTTTCCTTCATCTAAACATGTTGTACAAGTATTAAAGGACTATGCCCTATTATTTGACACAGAATAGTATGACAGGGTTATATCCCAACTTATCTTAGGTATATCTTGCTAGGTTCAGAGAAAAAAGAGAGATTTCGTGTAAAGGATACCAGCAGGTTCAGGCGTTCAGCTACTGGCAATAGATGCACACTGAAGTTCTATTCACGCAAGATCTTTTTTTTTAAACGAAAACAAAAGCTTTACCTTATTCATTAATTAAGAAGAAGTAAGAAGAAGGTGTCGGTTTATTAGCGGAAGAAACCGGGCGAAAACCATACAACACACACCAACAACACAGGGAGGAGCCAACACAACCACAAAGAGCAACATCTAAGGCTAGCAACACCCGTAGCAACAATCTCTCTCTACCTATAACAACCGCGAACTAACGACAACTCTAGAACCACGCCTATGTCGAAGGTATTTTTGTTGTTCCCCTCTTTCTTCTCTTCCCCCGGATGGTAACCGTCTTGAGGGATTTCTCCACCTTTCTGATTAGGTCCTCTGAAGCATTCCCTGCCAAGACGCAAGCAATAGCCTTGCCATATCCAGGACTAGTCGCCTCTAAACAGGCGAGTAAGCCGGGACCTTTTTAGCAAAAAGGGCCTCAGAGTTAGGAGCCAACACGCCACCACTACCCACAGAGGGCGTCGAGGCCATCGCCAAAACCTCAACCAGCTCAACTCCGTCGAAAGCACCAAAGATGAATCCCCACACGAGTCCTGAAGCTCTGAAGCCAAGATCTCACCACTGACCTCGCTCAGAGGGTCGGACGTCGCAACAAGATGCGGCGACGGGCCAGGACTGCCACGAGGAGAGAAACAACCAAAGTGAAGTGTTTCCTCAACCACAGACGACTTCTGCTCATCGGAGCCAAGCGGAAACAAAGTCTCCCCTGGGCGAGCCCCAGGCCATCAGAACCACATGCCGCCGTGGGCTGCAAAGGACCATCAACACCTGCCAATAACAACTTGAGAGTTGCCACCTCTTCACGAAGAGGGCGAGACGCCTCCTCAATGCGGTCAGCGACCAGCTGACAGAGCTCCAAACGCACAAGGCAAAGTGGGACTGAAAGACAGAGTCACTAAACTCCTCACGACACCTGGGAGAGGGCCTTGGTTGCACTGCAGGACACAAAGAAGAGTGGCACACAACCTCGGGCAGACTCTGAGGCGACGAGGGATGATGAGGCTGAGCGGACGGGCTGGCAAGGAGCACGAGTGTCTGAAGAACGAGCCCGAGCATCCGGAGAGCGAGAGCGAGCAGCGGGAGAGCGCGCACGACAAAACGCTCCCGATGACCAGGACGACGACATCGGATGCATCTGAAGGGCCCTCGACATGTGCTGACCTGGTGGCCACGCTCGAGGCACCGAAAACACCTCCCTCGAGCCCAACGCTTGAAGGCGAGGAAACGGTCGAGACCTTCTTCCTGAAGCGGAGACGATGGCGCATGTTTGGGACGGCTGCCCCGACCCACCTGCACCCAGCCTTCCTCATCATCTAGAGCGGCAGCAGCAGGAGAGAGGCCGCCGCAGGGCTCCGCAATTGCCTCCTCAACAGGGCGCACATCAGCATTGCCATGAACCGAGCCGGAAACAATGCCTTTGGCGGAGGCCATCGTCGTCTGCAGTGCATAATCTTCATTGTCGTCGTCATCCTCGACGGCATGGCCGGGCCTACCGTGGTGCCAAGTGTGCGGCCCGCACATGGCCCACGAATTTTAGGGGCCCCAAATTTTTTTTATGTCTATGTATATTTGTATAGCACATTGGCCCATGAAGCAGGCCGCTGGCAGCTTGGCACGTCCGTGAGTGCGTCTCCGCGTGATACTGGAGCGTTCTGCGCGAGGCCAGTGAATACGGAACGGCATCGTATTTTCTTCTTATCCGTCTATCGATCGAATCCACAGCTGCACACAGGGCGCTGCACAACGTGATGATTCGTCGATTCATAGGGCCCCTCGCCGAGACGCCGACCGGCCGACGCGCGACGCACTCACGCACACGCAAGCATCCACAACGCCGTTGCGCCGTCGACGGTTGACACCGGTCACCGCAGTGACCGCGCGAGCCACGACTGATGACAGTTCCTCACTTCCTCTTCATCGGCAGATAAAAAACAGGTTTGTATCGTCACTTCTAATTTCTGCTCACATGATCGCATCCATACTTAAATTTTATTTTATTCATCTCTTGTATCTCGTGTTTGAATAATACAGGTTTGATTCGTTATGGGGAAAATCAGTCCGGTTCCCAGAAACGTAAGAGAAAAGAAAAGGAAAAGAATTTGATTAAATCTCAAAAAAGTGTTGGGGACAAGTTTATTAGAAAAAAGCCATCAAAAGGGTCATATGGTAATCAGTCTGTTGGAGAAGATTCAACGATTTGGCCACAATAGCGTTTGAGCGCCAAGTGTTGGAGAAGATTGATTACGAGGATATGATTGCAGATTTCATTTCAAAAAACACAAAAAGAATGATGATGTTCAAATAAACGTTATGCAAATTCGAGTTATATAGGTATGATTCTCAATATATTCAATTGTTACGTAATTTTTTTGTCATATTCATTAGAATTATTTATTAGCTCAAATTTTTATGTAGATAAGGACCGTTTTAGTTTTTCGCACAGGGCCCTGGATTTTGCCGGCCCGGCCCTGCTCGACGGAGCTCACCTCCGCAAAGATAGGTCCGCCCGAGGCAGCCACAAGGAGAGACCCTCAACTATCACGGCAGTGTCGGACCCAAGCCCCCATCCGATAGGGGAGCCGAGTCCGAGCAAGGAGGCGTCGGAGAAGCGGTCACGGATGTAGCAGGACGAAGCTCCTGGACGGAAGACACGGGAACGAACTTGTCGACGTTGTTCGGACACAGAGACGCCACAAGAACTTCTGGCGTCGATGCAGCCGTCCGGGCTGGGAGGCCGAGCGCTTCACCATCAGCCGTCCACGAACGGTTGGGTCTTGCTTGCGGGAGGTGAGCACGGCCGCGACGAGGGCGACGGAAGAAGCAGGGGCGGTGGGCGATGGGCCCACAGTGCCACGGTGAGAGATGGGGGGCGCAGCAAGCTCAACGGCGGGAGCCCCACATGGAGAGGTCGCGGCCGCGGCCTCGAGCATGCTGCAGGCGGGCAGCCCGGCGGCCGGGGCGGCAGCAGCATGAGGCCGGGAAGCAGGGCGGCGACGACGGAACCACGGCGCGAGGCTGCTGCCTCACATCTTCTTGCTTTCTCTCCTACAGGGGCGACCGGAGCAAGGAGATCCGGCCGGCGGCGGCCGCCGCGGACGCGAGAGCCAACCCTTTCTCTCACGCGGTCGCGGACGCTAGGCAACGGGGGCGCTGGACCTTGGGATGGCCTGAGAGAGCACGTCGAGAGGATGCCGGATCTGGTCGCAATGGTGGTGGAGCTGGCCGCTGGTCGGAGATCAAGGCGGCGGCGGCGAGCCTTCCCCTGTCGCGGCCAGCTTTTCGGGGTTCGTTTTTCACAAAAGAGGCAACTGCTTGGCATGCGCTTTTTCACGCAAGATCTGCTTGCACTGGTACTGACTCTACTTAAATTGGCATCCAGAAACTAGAAATAGATGCAGGCAACAACCGGCACACATGTATAGCTGTTGCATATTTCAAATTCCACATCAAACACAAATGCACCAAGGTCGATGCACAGAAACAAGTTGCTTCTTAGTCCAGACACTCACACAAGTAGTTGCACGCAGGCACACACACGCACACACACATCAAAGTAACTCTCCCAATCGGAAACCACACTTGTCGGCCAGGCTAGCGCACGTAGGCACGAACCAGACCATCCGCTTCTTATTTGAAAGCCACACAAGAGGTAAGAGCCACCATAAGCTCATGCCTGGCACCCACAACAACACATGATAGTATAGTTAAATGCAATCGATCACATCTGGAATTCTCCTTCCAAGCACACGAGCAAACCACACGCATATACAGCCGCAGGAGCATTCATCGCTCCAAATGAGCGAGCTAGTTCCCATGGAAGAAACACATGTCGATGAAGTGCAGTGCATAAATCACCTAGCCAACGTGAGAGACAGAGAAAAAAAGAGTGAAAATCTGAGATAACTCCGAGCATGCATTCAGTTATTACAACTGACAAAGAAATGTGGATATATTAATATGCAGACAAGTATACCTGAGGACGGAAGTCCTGGGCAGTTTCTTCTTGTAGTAGCGCGAGTGCACCGGTGCCCCGAAGTGGCTAGGATGGTGGCCGGCTTCCACGCCGTCCCACTCCAACGCCTCCCAGACATCCTTCTCGATCTCAACGGCCGGCTTCTTCACACCTGGGCCACGAGACTTGTTCACATACGGCAGCGAGCGCAGGCTCCAGCAACCTCTGATCTTGATGCTCTCCAGGTTTGGCGCCACCATCTTCACCTCGCAGATCTGCCGCAGCGTCGGGAGGTCGTGCAGGTGGATGGCGGTTAGCTTTGGGAACGGTACACCGTTTGTGGCTATCTCCTCGGGGTACGGTCGGTCCACCACGAAGATGTGCTTGAGGTCGCCGCAGTGGATGACGTGGAGGGTCTCCAGGCTGGGGAGGTAATGTACGGCCACGGGGAGCACGAACTGGAGCCTGGGGCAGGAGCTCAGGTGTAGGTGCTGTAGAATTCTGCGACTTGAACTGTTACTCCAAATCTGGCGGGCCATCAGGAGATGGGACGCCCACAAGGTCTTCAGTGTACCAAACCCATAGGAGTCCGAAGGGAATACGGTAACCAACCTGGGGCACCTCTCCATGCGGCACTGCGTGAGCATTTCCCAATATCCCGCGGGCATACTACCACTAAGGGAGACATCGTGCACATGCAGAGACTTCGTGTACTGTTTCATTATATCAGCTAGATTACATGACCGTTCGTCGTCCAGTAGTGCGCTCTCCAAGCCGCGGCTTCCTTCAGAAATCTCAATATGTCGGTCCAAGTTGGTAGTCGGTGGATCCGGAAAAGCCTGCATCACGGGGACATCGCTAAGCATGCTAAGAACATCACTGTATCGGCTTGCTGCAACAGATCGTTGCACGCTAACTTGATCACCGTACATGCCAGTCTTCTCCTCGCAGATTGCTTTGAGTTGAACAGATCCCTTACAGTACACATGTGAGGATGTGACGTGGATATTGAAACAAACATCATTGGCGCTCCTACTCCTTGCACTTATCGGAAACCATAGGGACCAACCAAGCCTTGCATCCTCAACAACAGCATGCACCTGCAATCTGAAGGGTTTATCCCGGTCAAGGGGTGGCTGGTGACCCTCAGTTCCAGCTCGCGTGTCTATGCACAACAACTCTATATGGTTTTGTGTCTTGCCCCATCTTATTGCACGAAGGTGCTCACATCCTAGCAGAAATAGTCGTCTCAGACCTGGAACTTCAACCACCATGGTATCAAAGTCAAGAACTTTAATGGCACTTCCTGAGAGGTCTAGCTCAACAAGATTTGGTAGCCCACACAAAAATAGATTATCCAATTGTGTGCAACCTTTTAGGGAGATTTTTGAAATACTGGTGGCACCTTTCTTACCCACTGCGGTAGATGGACCGAGATGTTCCATAGGTTGCGCAATAGATGTTGTCCGTTGTGTTGATGGTGCACTGGCATCAAGCCTGAATGACCTTAGCATGAGAGGGAGCACATTGGGCCCAACATCTTGAAGCCTAGTGCAACCATCCAGGACAAGCACCTGAAGGCTACTCACTTCTGATAGGCTACTTGGTAGAATGTCCATATCGCTATTGCCTGACAAATCAAGTATCTCTAGCTTTGTCCTGCCGAGGAAGGAGTTGCTTGTATCAGTTGAAATCTCGGGTTCAAGCGTTGGATTGATTATCCGGAGCTTCTCAAGGTTAGGTATCCACCCTTGTAAGCATGTTGTGTATTGCCAACACATGAAACCCTCTATATATAGCTCTCTGAGATTGTCCATGAGATCAATCTTCTCTTGAGATAAGATCTCATTCCAATACGTGGAGCATAGTTCTAGCACCCTCAGCCTATACAAACATGCCCACTCAGTATGATCCTCTACTTCACATGTTTTGTTATTGGTACAGTGGTTTAGTCCAAGGAATTTCAGGCTATGGCATTTCACGAAAGGAGGTGATGCAAAATTGAAGGCACAAGAACAAAGAATTAGCACACCAAGACTCCTGGAATGTTCAAACATACCATTTGGCAATGCTAGCGGTGGTTCATATCTTTCATTTGCCAAGAAGAAAGATGATGTCTGTGCAGGAATAATTTGCATTCCATGTAGTTTTGTATCCTTTGATGTGACTGAAATCCAACGGTATGGTCCTTCTTCATATGCATCCTGATCTTCAATTCTCACAAAAGGAAGCTTCAAATGTTTCTTGAACTTTGGAATCACATCATACAGGAAAGAAACATTGCACTCCAAACTTATCTCTCTATGCAACGCATTGCTTATCTTCCTTTCTATGTTCTCATGCAGTATTCCATCACATATCCAAAACCTGGAATCAAAATTTGCGGTACTATGAAAGCTAGCGTCTAGGAATAGTTTGTACAGACAACAGTCTGCGACCATTGTCAGGTCGATGCCCGCAGCTACAATGGCAGCCTCTTTACACAGTACTTCATAAAACTGTTCACATGTTAGCCAGCTTGCTTGGGCATAAGCAAAAACATGGGTGAACCGACTCATCTTGTCTAACAGTAACCGATATTCATCTCCTTTTATGTTCAGCAACCTCCTTCCCCAGGTCCATATCAAAATGTTGTCGGCAAACTTGTCAAATGGAGGAACACCAGAATCATTTAAATCAATCTCGTCGTCACTCCCATTACAAAATATCATAATAAATCTACTATCCTTCAAAATATGATTAATTTTTCTTGACACACTTAATATCTCACTCCTTGAGCTTTCATCAACTCCATGAAAGTCATCCACTTCATCATGCTTATCTAGAATAGCAATTGCTGAGGGATCAAGTTTCAGTTCCTGTGCAATTTCCCTCTGCATTGATCTTCTACTTTTCCATTCTGAGCAATCTATAAAAAATATCCTTTCAAAGCATAGTTCTGGAATGTCTCTCCTAGAAGGAAGCACTTCTGCTACGGATCTCAGAACAACGGATGCCCCGAGTCCACTCCATCCATGAAAATAGATGACCCTTTTATCCACCGTTTGCTGAATATACCTAATATCTGTTCTCTAGCGTCATCAACATCTTTGGAGTAGATCGTCTGGAGCAAATTTCGTAATTTAGTTAGACCAACTATGCAGCAGCAACACCAAATATTATAAGAACTTATATCGACATATAACATCTGTAAAATAATGAACAATTAATGGGTGCGTCAGTGAACTAACGAGTGGGTGTTTGAATGGTCATTTCAGCTTATTCAGGGCAGCCCCGGTGCAGTAGCTCCCGCTTGCGCAGGGGCCGGGGAAAGGTCCGACCACTTTGGGTCTTTAGTACGCAGCCTTTCCCTGCATTTCTGCAAGAGGCTGTCTCTTACTCAATTTCACTTCTTTTAAGAAGGTTGAACCTGGCCTCTGAATCAAAATGATGCACACAACTATTTTTATTATATTATTCAACAAATCCTTATAAGATAAAACATCGATAAACCTAAAGCCACCTTCTCGGTAACAAGTGACGCTACCTACAATGATGAGGTGGCCATGATCAGGGCCATGTGCCTTAACCTCACACACAAGCACATCATCTAAAACTGAAGCACCGGTCCAGCAAAACCTCCAAAAGTCAGGTCGTGGTCTAGCAACCCCTCAGCGCACACCGCATGCGCATGCTGCAGAAGTAACCACCGCCATCTTTCCCGAACCCATCTTCAGGCAACACATTTACCTTTCCATGCATGTCGTCGACACCACCACGACACCTGACAGTGCCACCGCCCTCTGCGCGTCCATCATCACATGTCTATTACCGAGACACCGTTGTGCCACGCCGCCGAGACTCCCCATTTTAGACATGGAAGAAACCACACCGCTCCATCTCAGGACCCTTACAACCAGCATCTGCTCCAAATCGATGCCCCCAACGCCATCGTCCGATCTAGGAGACCCAGATCTAGGGTTTCCCAGAGCAGCGCGGGCGGGAAGACGAAAGCCGCAACAACGATGCCTTCGACAAGGTAACGACGCCATCATCCCCATGACCGAAGTCGACGCGGTTTTCACCGGCACCACCTCTCCGAACCTCCAAATGCGAGGTCGTTGACGCCACCATCATACAGAGCCGCAGTCCCGGCTTCTCCCGCCTCCCAGCGCCGTCGACACTAGAGTAGTTCCGGCTGCCACGCGCCTCCTGCGACGAACCCAGACAAGGTGTCCCGTGATCCCCCGCCCCCAGGCACCACCACATGGATCCGCCCCCTGGCCAGTCATCCTCCATTCAGGGGATGCCTCCGCCATGTTGGATCCACTACTTCGATGCACTTGTGCCGCAAATCGGTCGCACTAACTGCGGACTCCGTCGTCCCCGTGATGCCGCTGGAGCGCCGCCGTGCCGCCGGGAGGAATGTACGGAGGAGGAGGATCTCGCACCACCATGCACTGCCCCTCCAGTCAGCCGCGTCATAACCACGAGACGCCAGATCCCTGCTTTCCCCTTCACCGGCGGTGCACAGGCTTTCCCGGTAGCCGCCTCTGGGGACGAAGACGGGAGAGGGGACGGGGGGGGGGGGGGGGGGGGAGGGGGTGGCGGCAGAGGGGCAAGAGTTTTCTCCAACGGTCGCCCTAGAGGAGGCGACGCGAGCAAGGAGTATCTCCTGTGACCCGAGGAACTATTTTCTCAGTTTACTCTACTGCTTCCATCTGGGCCATTAACAAAGTTCGCAATAACAATGAGTGAAATTTTGGCACCTTGCGTGTTATATACTACTACCTGCTTGATGTACGGTGTCTTCATTGGAGTAGGAATTAGCGACAAGTGGTAATCAAGTTTGACAGCTCTACTGGATTTTTTCAGTTTCCTTGCATTAGTGTTGACATTTACTTTAACGAAATGCGTGAGTTTGTTGCGCTATTCATTTCCATGTAATAAAGTTGAGAGTCCAAAATTGGCACTTTGATTTTTTGCAGGACATTGCTCGTAGGCTTAGAAAAACCAACAAACAAACAAAACACAAGCGCTTCCTGTTTCTATAAACAAGCACTGAATGTGACTTGAAAGTTGAAACAACAAAACGAATTATCAGTTCTTCTTCTTTTTTTTGTCTAGGATCCTCTTGGGATATATATATCGTCATATTATTGAGAGCGATCAAGTTTCTTTCCCTCCTATATACTGACTATCATGATAGAGACAAAACATTTAATACATCATGCATGATTCACGGTTGATGTGGAAAATTGGCATACACAAGTCTCAACAAGATTTGGCGAAAGAAAGACATCTTCTGTTTACTTAACTAGCATGGTGGCCCTCACAAATGCGAGGGCATCATCTATAGTTGGTTGAAAGTGTTTAAAAAATAAAAATGTGGTTGAATTGATACCACTTTATTTCCCATGAAGTGACAATGAATAAAGTTGTTCTACAACTATCACAAATATTTTGGTAAGCAAAATATCATGTATGTTAGTAACATCTTTGGCAATCTGAAATTGTGGGCAAATGACAATTATGCCCTATGTTCAAACACCCATGTAATTGATATTCGATCTGTAAACTGAACTATAGTTATTACATGATGTTAGATAAGTGCACTTTTGATTAAAAAAAATTGAATCAAGATAAAACGGTCTATCTTCCTTATAGGTAGGCCACATTAAATGGTGACGATTATCTTGTTTCTGATGCTTCCCCTCTCATTTACTCACTCCATGTTACATTGTGCAACGTTTTAGAAACATGCATGAGCGTGTTTTTATATGATAAATTCTTTTCTTCTAGGCATATTTGGAAAGAACTTAATACATCAATAGTCGAAGTTAGAGAAGTATGATTCTAAGTTTTCCGGACCCTTAACTTATTCTTATCGTCATTCAATGGTTCTACACACCCGGTCACATGTATTTTCTCTGTTATTCAAACTGACTTAGATAGCATAGTTCATGATCTGTCAATTTTAAAGTGCGGTTGGAATGACATATGTTCTTATGTCGATTTTGTTATATCGGAGAAAGACACATACAATAGTCCAAATATGTGTATCATACAAGCCAAGCAATATCCGCCAAAACAATTCATATGGAATTTTTGGTTATCGGAGTAAAATTTATTGACACACCGTGTGACCACTAAATATGAAACATATAAAGCGGGAAGCTGTGATGACTTAGCGCTGTGTGTATCATTAAGCCAAAATATTTTATAGTATGAGGAACATTCTCGTAAATAGTGTGTCGACTAATGTTCTTTCAGTGGAGGGACATTATCATCCTCGCGAGAATTTGTGTTGACTCGGCCATGTGTCTATCATTAAGGCGGTAATTTTCTAAGTGTGAGGGACCTTCCCATTGATATGCGACTAATGTTGTGATTTCATTAATATTAAAATTCCACCTCTGAACTTTAAACTTCCACAGGCATTTTGTGGGAGCATTGGTCTGATGTCAGTCGATTTTTTGGTACACTTGGCTAATGTCGGGACATCAGTAATGCTGTGCTAATATATAGGAAATTCCACGATCCGATCATAGAACAATGTACGTAGTGCGACTAATGTCGTGACTTTATTAATTTTAAAATTCCGTGACTCCAAACTTCTTCCGGCGTTTTGCGCGTGTGTTAATGTGATGGCAGTCAAATAAATTTGTCATTATGTGTACTCAATCATAGGAACACCATTCTTCCTCCGTTCATAATTATCCCGTGTTCTCCGTTTAGTCAAAATCAAACTTTACAAATTTTGACCAAATATATAGAAAAAAGATCAACATCTAGAATATAAAATCATTATTATTAAATCATCATAAAATGTATTTCTATATTATATAAATTTGGTATTATGCATGTTTAAACTCACAAAGAGGGTAAATAAAA
Source organism: Poa pratensis (assembly GCA_947311845.1). Classification (NCBI taxonomy): domain Eukaryota; kingdom Viridiplantae; phylum Streptophyta; class Magnoliopsida; order Poales; family Poaceae; genus Poa; species Poa pratensis. The sequence goes on from CAMZMU010000047.1 coordinate 43,105,431, forward strand.
CAGAGAAAGTAGGCGTATTGATCAGTTTAATGTTGTTTCTAAACTTTCCCCGTACATCCTAACAATCCTAACTTTTTGCCACCAGACCACCACGTTCCAGCAAAGAATTGTTTTTCGTTTGAAGCTATCACGCGAGTTCGCGCTAGGCGTAGGTCGGCCTAGAAAAGGGCGCGTTTGGTCTCCTTCTCAACCGTCGGATTCCGCGCATCAGACGCTTGTAAATCAACCCCTCGGGACATGTCGCTTTCCATCACTGCGTGCATCAGACGTGTCAGATTTTGGCATTTAAAGCCTGTGGATGGTGCATGCTGCTTGTGGCCCACCTTGTGCTGCCGCTCCTGCCTTGTTTGCATGCAGCGGAAGGCTGCCAGCGTGGGACGAGTACTAGCTGCGTCTAGTAGCCGCCGGATTTTTGTACTTTTACAACAAATAAAAAGCATGTATTATTATTGCGGCAATATGGTTAAAACGAAAAATAAAAAATAATATTAAAATCACCAGTAGATTTGAACTTCTAAAACAAAGAAATCGTGACATTGAGCCTTACACCACTGTAAAGTTGTACCATTGCAGCAAAATGCGCACAACAAAAATCCAAAACAATTGAAACAAAAATCTTATATATTTATAGCATAATTTTTGTACTTCACAGTAAATAAAATCACATATGTAGCATCACAACAAAGAAACGAAACAAAATTTCTCTATATATGTGTAACATTTTTTTGTGCTTTTACAACAAATAAAATTTACATATGTAGGATTTACAGCAAAAATGCCACTGTTGTGATTTTCCCTCAGTACTACAACAGATTTATGAGTATTTCAACAACATAATTATCCCATGAACAAAATTCTTTTAGTATTGCAACAAATCGTTGCAAGATTTAAAACACTAGTAATGCTACAAAAAATGGTTACAAAATTATTATTTTACTGCAGATAGCTTTGCAACAAAAATCACCAACCATTTCAACAAAAATCATAAACTATTACAACAAAAAACCATGTATTTGTAGCAATTAAAAAAGTGGGCAATTGTTGCTGAATATTCATTTGAAACAAAACATACCAACTATTTCAACAAAAATCACAAATTATTGCAACAAAAAACCATTGATTGACAACACTTACTTAGTGGGTAAGGAACAAATGTTTTGTCGCAGATTTCTTTGCAACAAAAATCACCACATATTTCAACAAAAAATACCAGGAACGACAACCAAAAGTTCACATGTTTGCAGCATTTGAAGAAGCACATTAAACATCATTCCACAAAAAATCCTAAAGGAACACACAAACTTTGTAGACATCACGCAACAAAAAAACATTGCAACATTTTGTGTGTGATCTCACAACAAAGGGCATATAAATTTATTATAAACTGAAAGTACGTTGTAAAAAAATCCGGGGAAAACACAATTTGTAGGAAACACACAAAACATTCGCAACAACGCGTGCCCGTATATGAGTTTGTTACAGATTGAGAACACATATGCAACGTCGAGAAATCCAGAGAAAACAGAAGACAGTAACAACCGCCGAAAAAACCATTGCAAACAACTCGAATATGTTTTCACAATAAAAATAATAAGTATTTTTCCTACGGAGTACATTATAGCCTCACACTCGAGATTGCAAAACAAAGCAGGGACATGGAAAAGTCAAGTCGTCAAACAACTAGCAGTAGTACAGGGTGCCATCGGTGCATGCATGCCTAGTAGTAGTACTGTAGCATGTAGGTCCACCCATGTGTAGGGAAGGAAAGAAAGCAGTGGAGTTGAAAGCGACGTGCAAACCGCGACCAGCGCGTGCGAAGCGAATCAGATACACGGCTGTATAGTACGCGCGCGGGACGGGAGCGAATCAGGTACGTGGCCGTATAATTCGCGCGCGGAACGGGAGCGACCTAACGCGCCAAAACAAGAGTTTTCCGTTCCTTTTAGGGAGAACAGCCAATGTTTTTTTAACAGCCAAGGTAGAGTCTTGTACACGTACGGCTGGTCTGTCAAAAGGACACAACTATTAATGCGGACGTACGTGTGTGACTTCGTGGACATAATTGTGCCAAATATGTTATGTAACTACAGTTTTTTCATAAGATCTTAGCCATATACAGTACTCACTCCGTTTCAAATTAATTGACTTTCATTTGTTCAAATGTGAATGTATCTATACTTGTAACATGTCTAGATACATCCACATGTGGGCAAAAGGAAGTCAATTAATTTGGAACAGAGGGAGTACTAGCTAAATACTCGTGCGTTGCAACGGGTTGGTACGTGATGTTTAGAACCATTTTGAAAAAAGATGATATTTAGAACCATTGATGAGATGATTGTTATATTTTTGCTTACAAGTGCATGAACGAACTCACTGCATTTTTTCAATCACAAACGTGTCATTTTTCTCCTTTCTCCAAATTGATCGGCTGCGACGGCAACACCATGTCCGCGCCGGCGACGCCATCCTCCTCATTGCACTCAGTCAACTGCGTGCTCATTTGAAGAAATTGTAGGCGAGCAGGATTCTACGAGTCGTTGTGCGGTACATTCTCAGTTTTTTCATGAAACAAAACAAAAAAATGTTTTATATTGATATAGGAGGAGCAAAATAATAACAAGACCTAGGCCAAAAGAAAAAAACAACATAAAGTAGCTTAGCCGATTAATTCTGCCATCTTGTGCCGCCCATCGAAACTGGACTGAGTAGTTCCGAACTTCCGATCTAGGCTGCATGTAGGTACGTCGATACGTGCTTGAGAGTGTTGAGATCGATCAAGACAACAACTGCATGAAGATCTCCTCCTCTCTCTTGTTTTTTCTTCCTTTTTTTTTTTTGCGTGTGGTACATACCGATCGAGAGGGCTCCGGAGGATTTTTTTTTCATGTTTGATTCGATCGGGACCCCTTTTCCGATGTCTCCTCCTCTCTCTTGGTTTTTCTTTCTTTTTTTTCGCGTGTGGTAGGTACCGATCGAGAGGGCTCCAGAGGATTTTTTTTTTTTCATGTTGATTCGATCGGGACTCCTTTTCCGATGGGTATCGTTGTTTTTTTTTTTTTTGACTAAGAAACCCTTTGAGGTACCATCGACGACCATCCCCTTAAGCTATATTATATAGTAGAGATTTTAGATCTAGCTACTAAAATTAATTTTGATGATGTGGATTAGCCTGGTGCCTTTATTAAAACTCCTTATATTACTTTTAATTAGTATATAATCCATCAGTCTGTTAATTACAGAGTGAAGTGAGATCGTCATATTATTGAGGCACGATCATGTTTCTTTCCCTCATATGACTATTCTGATGGAGATAATTAATACATCGTCATGGGTTGACGTGGAAAAATGGCATACACTGCTATATGGAAGTCTCAACAAGATTGGCAAATACTTAATGAAGGCAAAATGCTTTTCATACCTCCACAGAAATACCCATGTTGAATTTCTCCGTGAAAGACCAAGAACGAGAAGCTTCAGCGAACTAATCAATCCATCTAACCCATCAGTTGAAGATTTCTCGTCACCGCGCCTAGATAAACAAGAACAACCATAACACTGTAAGTTTTGGCTTCACCATTGTATACCAGTAGCCGTCCTGGCCGAAAAAAACAAATCCCTGCAGTACTCTATATGAAAAGAACAAGTTCTGTTTCATTCTACCATGAATTCTGCATATAACAAGGTTTGAAGGCGCCAAGAAAGCCGGCAAGTGCTCCAATTTTCTTACACCTTGCGTACCTCAACAATGGGTAGGCTCAGCTTGGATTCAACAATTGGAAGCACCGTGATCTGCTTCTGCCACTGCTAGTATGGCTCCAAGATCAGAGCAGAGTTGCAGGATGTCCAGGAGCAATATGGTCTGCCGCCTGCGCCCTCACGAGTTTGGCCTCCGGACCACGCCAAAGCGTATATATATGACTGATTCCTTGCTTGTTGTCTCCATATACTCCCTGGCTGGATCCTTTGCTGCTCGCTGCCACATTTCTCTTTACCAAAGCAAAGCATGGACGATGACGCACAGATGCTGCTTTGCTCTCTCTTTTTCTTTGTATAAAGATGATTCTTACAAGCATGCAAATTTTCATAGAAGCAAAGCATGGAGTAGTAGTTTGTGCTCAGAGATAACCACGGTACGGTAACGACTACAGGTTTGAGGAAATGCGGAGAAAGATACACGTCCGACGCCATATGCTCCGGAACCTAGCTGCGAGGTCCACCTGTCAGGTTCTCTAGCAGCAACCCCAAGACAAGGTTCCTCTCCGCTCGTACGTGCAACACGTATGTTAATTTTCTAGAGTGACCCGGACCTAACACCGTGCGTATCTCGCCGTGACCAAACGCTAAACTACATACACAAAGCAAAGCATGTTGAGCTAATAGGTCACTACACACTCGTTCGCTCTCTTTTCCCTTCTACTGTTTAAGGCGAAAGGAGGGGCGATTTCTCTGCCGGCGCTGGGTCTGGTGGCTTCTCTTCCCCGAGGGCCTTGGGCTCTCTGGTGGGAGAGGGGTTACCGGATCCGGCGCTCGGCCGTGTATAGCTGTAGTCTAGGTCTAGGCTTCGTAGCTAGGGCTTCGGGCGTTCGTCACCATGCTTCGGTGAGGTTGACGACGCTGCCGAATAAGTTACCTCCAGATCCGTCCCCGACGTGGCTTCCTTTGCTGGTGTCGGCCATAGATCTGGGTGGTGGGTGGTCCAGGCGAGGTTGGTGTGGCGGCGGTGGCGACCTCGCAGTGGATTTTGCTTCTCCTGCTCCGCCGTTGCAACGACGTGTGCTCCTTCGTTGTTGTGGAGCTGTGGAGATCTTGTACAGGAGCAGTGGTCCGGATACGGCTGCTGGCCTGGTGCGGCTAGCGGTGGGCTGGTTGGTCGCGTGGTCCGTGCTGGATTTGTGGTCGGTGGAAGGCGGATCTGGTGCTGCTCCTAGTCGGCGGGAGGAGCCGGATCTGGAGGTTGAAGGTGAGCTCGGGGCAGTTCCCCGACCCGCGTGCCACAGCGATATGTGGGTACCTCTGGTGCTTCTTCTCGTGGTTCACAAAGCCACTCTGGCGATGGAGCTTCTTCAACCTCGGGTTTGTGGGCTTCCGTCTTCTTCTCTCATGCTGCTGGCCGGCGCCGGAGACGAGCGGCGGGTTGGTTCTGGTGTGGCAGAGCTCTTCAAGGACTTCGTTGTTATTTCTTCCTTTCTGAGGGGTCTTTCTGCATTTGTGTACGGCTCTGCGTGTCCGTTTGGACCAGTCGTTTCTGTGTGTACGTATTCTGTACTATGTTTGTCCTTGTCTTAATATATACGTATGTGTCTCAAAAAAAAAGCAAAGCATGTTGGCGCTACCGGGCACTGATCCTGACCTAAGAACCAGTGCGTAGTGATACGGACCTAAAACTAGAGATGACAAATCTTTCTCGTCCAGCTCTGGTGCGATGCAGCGAATTAGCCCCGTTAGAGCATCAGTAGAAGAGATAGGCGCGCTTTGCCGCGCCCGTTTCTACGGTGGCAAAAATAAAAGTTAATGTTCACGGCTGAAATCGTCTTAAATGCAATAAGTTCTTACAGGCGGGTGGCAAACACACGCTTACTATTTGAGAAATTGATCTCCCAAGTCAATGCAATCGCTCCACTGCTCATCACACCGACCAGTGGAAAGTCCACGTCTACGGCCAAAATCTGACGCATTTGTGCCTTCTTCATCTCAGCCGCCAATGCGTGGTGTGGAGTGCCAGTGCAACCGAGAGCGAGCTAAGGTTCAGGCTGAAGCTGGCAGAGGACAAAACATTTGGAAAAGAGAAGGCCGACCATGAGCAGCGGCAACGGGATGGCCGGGAAAAGCTTGACCGGCTCGCGTGTTACGTCACCGTCTGCGCGCGATGCAGTGATGCTCCCGAAGGAGGGGTTGTTAGGGAGCACGAGCGCCGAGAATATTGGCTGCTCCGGCCTGGTCGGCGGCCACTTTGGTGTCGGAGGTGACACTGGAGGATGGGGAAGAATGGCGGCGACAACGCCGTCGAGGCCTGGGACAGCAACATGGAGGACGGGTCCGAGATGAAGGGTGGTGCAGCTGCCGACTCGCGAAGGTCAGAGAGGCGGTGCAGGGTGGACTGGGACCGGCGACATCCTTCTTACCCCACACAAGATCAACACGTATACCCATCAAACCAACAAAGCGGTGCCATCACTGCCTATGAGCAACGGAAAGTCACACTCACTTACACGTGGGGTCACACATGTTTACACCTAGGAGCAACCACATCCCTCTATATTTAAAATCCCTCTATTTTTAAAGAGCTTAGTACTTTAAAGAAGAAAATTACACTCACTTACAGGTGGGGCCACCCAAGTTCACACCTAGGAGCAACCACACCCCTCTATTTTTGGAGAGCTTAGTCAGTTACAAGTGGGACCACCCATGTTGTCGTGGGGATGACCCCTGGGTTACTCAAGACCCACAAAAGATTTTTCGAAGCCCAATCACTACTTCCGGGTGTAGAAGACCAGCCGCCCTGCCTGTTCGTCCACAGCCGGCCCCGACTGCTCTTTCCTAGCCGGATACGCCTGCCCCGAGCGTAGCCGGTCCGCCGTGATCAACAAGCCAGCATGGGCAAAAGGCCACAAGCTCATCATCATCCATGACTCAGCACGCGGATGTCCACCGTACTTGACAAGACCAGTGTGGACGCTGGCGCCTTAACCCGCTGGCCGTCCACGACGTGCAGGCATGGGCTAAAGCGAGCCTGGCCTGACGTCCCCTACACCTCCAAGTACTCCAATGTGACCATACGCCAAGGTCAATGGTTCCTGATTGGAACAGGCAGCCGGTCGTAGCGGACAATCCGGCTGCCTACGCCGCCCACAGCGGAGAACAAGGGCGCACGTCGCGCTACTGTAGACTGTGTCATGATTGAGATACATTGTAACATATGTCAGCCGGCTGTACGGCCAGCCGTTCCCGCCTGTAAGCCAGACAACCAGGCCCTGGCTGTCTGGACACCCAAGTAGAGGGTAACCAACACTTCATCTCTTCCACCCTCCATAGTGAACTAGAACCAGAGCCATGAAGAGCTTCGCAAACAGCTCGAGGAGCAACTCTGTATTGTGCCCACCGATATTAGAGAGATCATGCAGGATTAGAGGTGTTACCTCCATCGTGAGGGCCCTGAACCTGGGTACATCGAGTCTTAGCACTTCGGCGCAATCCCTACGGATGCCGATGCTGTAGTACGCTGCTCTCACTCCTCTACTCAAGCCACCCCGTGCGGCGCTGCCGTGTAACATACCACGTCAGTTGGCGCCCACCGTGGGGCAGATAGCAGCGTCTGGAGTCATATTCCGTCCGGGATCCCGCACCCGCCTTGGCAAGCGAGTCGCATCCTGCCTCGTCTCGACGTTCGGCTATCTCGACTTCGTCAACGACAACGCCGCCTGCTTCGCCGGCTCAGCCTTCCCTGAGGACGGGTCCGTCATGCACTTCGGCGAGCACCGCATCTACATCGCCATCGCACCCGAGTACCCCATCGACATCCAGCTCTGCACTGACCATCTCCCCGAGGAGATGGCCGGCTGCGAAGACAACTTCGAGCACCACGCCTACGCGGAAGTCATGAAATACGCAGCTTTCAATCCCGCTTTTGTCGGTGCGCTGGCCGCTATTTACCACGTGTGGGATGATAGCGCGGCTTGCTGGAGCGATACTTTCGGCCGCGCGCGCTATAGTAACGGTTTTTTTCTAGCGGGCGGCAGGGACGAAGCTAGACAAAAATGCCACTGGGGTCATTTCTATTTTCCCACTATTCGAGTGGGGTCATGTTCTAAAAATATTCATTAGCTAGTGCTAATTAGTGAAGATTTTGTACTTTTCACTGGGGTCAGGTGACCCCAACGCCTATAAGGCAGCTCCGTCCCTGGCGGGCGGCGTTTTTCGAGCGGTCGTTGGAGATGCTCAGAGTCGCGAGCTCAGAGTCGCACCACCACAAACAAAATCCACTCGAAAGAAAACAGAAAACACGAACAGAAAATCACGATGGCGAAAGAGGGCGGCGCCGGCGAGCGGGAAGCGGCGGAGGACAGCATCGTGTGGAGGGAGGAGACGCGGAAGTTCGGGACGCAAGACGGAGAGGCCTTCCTCCAGTACCGCCTCGTCGTGCAGCCGCGCACTTCCTCCGGTCGCGGCGACGCGTCCCCGGCGGCGATGGACATGGTGCACACGTACGTACCGGGGAGCAAGCGCGGGCGGGGCCTCGCCGCGCGCCTCTGCGACGCCGCCTTTTCCCACGCGCGGAGCCACGGCATGCGCGTCATCCCCACCTGCTCCTACATCTCGGTGATCTCCTCTCCCCGAGGCCAAATCAGTTCTTGATCCCTGAGTTTTTCAGCAATTGAGCAGCGCCGCTAAAAGATCAGCCGCGAAAAAATGAACACCGAGTACTAGTCGATTTCTCAGTGGCAATAAGCAACACAGAAATCCCGATTGATAACTGTTCTCCAACTGCGTAGACTCACGAGTCAAGATTTAGGAAACTTATCTTTTTCAGGTCAATGTTTTTTTCTGACGACAACTAGCTTAGTTTTTTTTTTTGAACGGGAGGAGTACAATCCTGCTTACAACCAGAGGATACAAACAGCAAGAACAGAAGCAGAATCATACAAAAAACACTCAGCACAAAGAACTACAGCAGCGAACTGCTGGACCACCGAAGCTCTTCCACGCCGCCGACGAGCACCGGAGAAGAAGAGAGCAAACCTCGAACCACCTGGAAGAAGGACGACCTCCAACGTTGAAGAAGACCGCAAGAACCACTCGTCGCAAGCGACGAAATCTTGACGATGAACAAGCACGGCCAAGCCGCCCCAACAACCAGCACCAACACCACCTGCCGCCGGGCGGCCAAGCCGTGCCAGAACCACCACCACCGCGCCCACCTTCCCAGCTCCAGCGCCGAGCACCCAGCCTCCCTGCTCCGGACCTGCATCTCCAGAAGACTCCACCCGTCGCCTCCACGGCCGGCCGGAGAAGCCACGAAGATACAGAAACCAGAGGATCCAACAAAAGCAAGCGCGGCACCACCGCAGCTCCACCCCACCACCACGGCCGACCAGGGGAGGCAGAGGCACACACCTGCAGCAACAACTCCTGTACAAGCCCCAAAGCTCCACAGTGACGCCGGAGAACTCATCACTGCGACGGCGGAGCCAAGGCACAAAAGCCACGTCGAGGTCATCACCGCCGCCACAACCACCTCGACTGGCCACCAGGCTCACAGATCTGGCCGTCGCCTGCAAGCAGGCCACCAGCAGCAGACCAGGAGCACACTTATTCAGCACCGCCGCCATCACCACCGAGAGCAGAACGGCGACGAGCACGAAACCTAAGCAGCCTAGCTAACCTAGACTAGCTGCACAAGGATCCGGCCGGCGATTCGACCCCCCTCCCCCCTCCGAAGGCCCTGAGGCCGACGGGAAGGAGGAGGGCGGCGAAACGCCGGCAGGAAAACGAAGTCGCCTTCGGGTCGCCGCTCCCTACTGTAGCAGAGCCTGACGTCTGTTTCCTGAACTGCAGGACACATACCTCCCCCGCAATCCGGCGTGGAACGAGATCCTCTACAACGACGACGAACCCAAAAACAGCAGCAGCATGTAGAAGAAGTAAATAATGTGCTCGCTGTAGGTGCGCTCAACTGCTATGTACTCCCTCCGTTCGCAAAAGGATGTCACAAAAATGAACTATAGATAGACCATTTTTGTGACATCCTTTTCCGAACGGAGGGAGTATGTATCACTGAATAATCAGCTGGCCAGCCATGGCCACCACATCTTGTAACTTGTAAGCCCTTGGTCGTGGCGCCTGTTACACTTTAGACTCGGTGTTTATGTAAAAGTACCGTATGTTGGAACATTCGATATGGAAGGCAGAGCTTCGAACAAAAATAGGTTACTGTTTTGAATTTTTTATATACAAGCATCAGTTGACCAGGAACAGCTGTGGCCAGAGGTTCATGTTAAGTTTCATGGAATTTCAGAGTGAACACCCACACACACTTATTACCAGAGGGCGCCGGCATCTAGCAGCATTTGGAGAGAACCAGCATACTCATGTGCTACACTATCATTATACAGCAATGGAGTATCTAGTTTCATAGAAAACAATGAGACGACATGCCAAAACCATGTAACAGAATTTGCTGTGATTCGCATGATATCATTAGCCAGGCACGGTAATTATGCATTACAAGAATAGACACCCATAATTATGCAGAATTTTGTTTGGGTATCATGATATCATTATCCAGACTTGAGAATTGTGCAATACAAGCATAGGTAACCAAATTATACATAACTTCGTTGTTGCAGGAAGGTCTCCCCTCGACGTTTATTTCCTGGCCACTTCAAAGCAGCAACATACAGCAACAACAACACGCCTAAATAAGACAAGCACTACATATGTACATATCGATCTAACATGACGTCAGCCTGGAACGAAATACATCTCCATCCGCATCATGATCTTGTCCAGCAATGAGATTATCGACCATCTCCATTCTCTTTCGCTATGGTCGTCATCAGTAGGTGTTCACCCAGGGACAAAGTAATCCATCTTCTCCACTGGCAGGTTTAGCACTGAAGTATCAGCCTGAAAATTGCAAGTCTTCAGTTAGTTATATTGTATGCTTTTGGATATAAATTCAGATCACGAGGTCCAGCTGGCCGCTCCGCATAAAACACAAATCACAGTACATCATATGTATACCTCCTCAAATGGAACAAACACGAAGGGAGTCAAACCCCTGCTGTGGGAAACAGCAGGCACGTCCGGGTCATGCGTCTCATTCTCCTCCCAGCCCTCAACAAGTTCAAGTATGTTGCCTTTCCAGTTTCCCAGTTCAGTCCCATTCACTCCCGTGGTTAGGATCTTTAATACATCCAACCTGTTGTTTGAGCCAATTGTAGTGCCTCTAACCCTGCAGAATGTTGGTGTCAAATTGGAAAATTAGGAAAGGTGGCTACATTATCAACACCTTAGAGAAGGTTAACTCAAAATACCTAAGGCGCATCCTGACAAGTGTGTATCGATGGCCTGGATATAGGAGTGCCATTTCTATCTGTATGCAAGAGAAGCTAATATTAGCACAAAGTGACAGATATTTCCAAGAATGCATAACAAAGTCCTAAATTTTTCACCTGGGCATCCTCTGACACGTATAGTCGCCTTTAAACACACTGTCCCCTTTTGATGCTCGGAAATGCATGCACTTGACAACGTCTTTAATCTTCATTGCGGAAATCTGCTCATCACACGAAAGCTGAACATCAAATGACATTTCCAATAACCATACCGTTCACCGTAAAAGGAGTTCAAATAGGGACCTTGTAGAGAAACTTCCCGCTTGGATAAAATCTCAAGTAACGGTAGTAGCAAACCTGAAGCCGACAGAAGAGTATTACTAATGCAACCAAATTGGCAAAAAAGAAGCAGATGAAACCAACAAGAAAGCTAATTAACACTACAACGAGAAAAATAAAAAATATAATCCTAACAACTACAGTTTGTAGAGGAAAATGTCTTTATATAAAAGAAATCCTTCCTTAAGAAATAAGCAAAGTGCCACCATACCACATTGACAGTTTTCTTGAACTGCCATTCTGTAACTCCAGTATGAATATATGTGTTTCTACTAACGTAGATACCTGAAGAGAAAGCAAGTGTCAAACGTCAATGCATAGATAACAGAGCCACAACAAAAAAAATGCTCTATTAATTATTTAGAAAGAACACAAAGACATTCAGGAAACAAAAGCAACACCTTTCAGCTGGTCTTTGGTAAAGAATTTATCAGGAAGACTGCAATTATCGATGAAATAGGACAAGCTCGTAGCGCAATCAATACTAACATGTAAAAACCTAAATGATGTTTCTCAACAAGAGTGGGAGCACCCACCACTACAGGCAGTTAAACACCAGCACATATTTTAACAACCTAATATACCTTTGATAGCATGCCCACTGCAGGTATACTTACATACGAATAAGGGGAAGAGATACGGACGTGGGACTCTAGAGAGATACGGACGTGGAACTTGGGGCATTCAGACAAGGCAGTAAGTGAAAAAAAATTATCTCGTGTCAGCTCTCCTTTGTAGCTGTGCTGGGAAAATATGTCATGATGCTCCAGACCTCAAGTGTGCAAAGCTAAGCGGATGAACAAAAAACTAGTTTTGTGAATATAAATAGCACTTTATAAGAATTTTCGTTGTAGTGCCCAGTACTGAAACTGGCACAAAGATCTTGAAAGAACTTCCACTAATCATATACTTTGTTTTCATGGTGACCATTTTAAAACCTGAAAACAGTGGAATTTCCTAGGCAACGCAGTCAGTTTGAACAGATTCAAAAAGGAAGATATTAAACCCCAAAGCAGTTTGCCTATTCGAGTAATTGTGACTATTAATTCACCATTTCATACAAAGAAATTCAGAACTGCTTCTTGAATATTTACCATCACTTCGGATTCTTGGTCTCTGCACCCACATTTTCCTCCAGGAAGAATCATATAACGACTGCACCATCTTGTAGTTTGCCTCCATTCCATTCCACTTTGCATAAAGGTGTCAGATGTTTAAGTGAAACAATGAGTATGAAAACCAAAAACTAAAATAGATGTGTATCTAACCTGCCATGTTTTCAGGCAAGCATTCCGCCACAAAGTAGGACTGCGTGCCGTATATTTCCACTTGCGGCATACAGTAGCAGCCCTCCCTAAAGTATATGGGCTCATCCGTGCAAAAATCTGTTTAAAACATTGCCACAAAATAGTTAAACAAAGCAATATGTCGTTGATTATTGCAATCTTGCAACAGAATAGATAAGCCAAGCAATATGGAATTATGGATTAACTACTGTGATCTAATATGTTAGCCTTTTTTCACATTGATGCCATGATAGAATGAGGTACCGAGTCATTGAGATACTTACCTTATGGTCAATCAAGGATATCAACTTACATTCATGCTAATATGTTGTGATATGCGACTTATATAGTGACGTTTGAAGAGGAAATACACCCTCCTTTCTTTTTTAACTAGTTTTAGACATTGAAATGGTCTTGAATAAAGATTTTCACCGCTAGTTTTTCCAAAAAAAAAATGCTAGGAAAAGAGTAGCTTTCATTGGCAAATCTACTAGTATCCTTACCGTGTCACAAATCTAACAGTTCTGCTAATATTAGCGGCCGGAATTTTAAAAGTTTGACTTCGTGCATTTTTTGAACTACACCTATCTGAGAATGTAAGGAGTACATAATTAAAACTAAGATAATAGTTTAACACGATACGTAAAACTCATGCATCAAAATATGGTAAATGGATGTCCTTAGGGTTTAACCCATACAAATATGTAATCATCACCTCGGTAAGCAGTTCATCTGGTAAGCACTGGTGAATGAGGGCTGGATCAGGCCTACTTCTCAAACTGCTGAACGGTGAGGCAGGTGGAACTCTTATCCCATATAGTTCTGCCAAGACAACCAAACAGTAGAAGGCACAAAGCTCGTAAGTCTTCCATTACGCTAGGCTAATGGCCAAGTGATTGACCAACGAAAACGAGAGAAGGTGCAGACAACCACTTCAATGAAGCGTTAACTTCATGTTGTACTTACTCAACCATGGTCTATCTGTAGCAATATATGTCATGCTTCTTGAATGATCAAATGACTTAAACTCTGGGCCGATATCAATAGAAATATCTGCAAGAGAAGACATCAATTCATCAAATTTGCCAAAAGAACTAAACAAATAGGCCCGAAAGTGTGATAGTAAAGGAAAATGAATTTTTGGTCTAGCTCTGCAGCCTCTGCTTAAAAAATGTGAATCCTGAATAATCAATACTCACCTCTTTAATTCATACTTTGACAGCACAACCAAAGAGATCAAATAATAACTCAACTACCTTGCAACACTAGATATATTGAGGTATTCCCAATCTAATTTCCAAAGCACAAACGGAGAGCCTTGCGTCATTACTTCTGCTATGACAGGATTGAAGGGGTCATTGACAGGTGCTATCGTGGAGTAGGTTTTGTTCAGGTCGATCACAAGTGCTTCATCGCCGTCGTCGATCACCAGCACATGCTTATTCAACCCCTGCCTGCTCCCCATGCAAGCTTTGGAGGCCCTTTCGTACATGCTGCCTGCTTCCACCAGCGAGATGTCGCTGGTCCAAGGTCAGATCCATTGGCATGGGAACTGCAAGACAGCAAAGCATCTACAGGCTCCAGGAATTGGCTGCAACAGTTTAGTTCTTTTTGGTCTCTCGGTTCGTGCTCAAGGGACCGAAATGTATTTTCTACTTTTTTAGTGGTCCTTGTCAATGCAAGGGCGATTGAACCGTGGTACGTACTTCTCAATCTTAATGCAAGTGCTCTAGGCCCTCAGTTCCTTAAACATACACGTCACGACCTCAATGTGCCTTGTGACCTTGTCGAATCGTGCTGAACTATAACCTTTCTGGAGACACTTCTAACAGCACCATATCATTTCTTCCTTGCATTGATGTGCCTTGGTGAATATCAATTCACTATAGAACCTTGGTAGATGTACTGCTGAGTTCTAACAACAAACACTATACTGACGTATGGATATGCCTTGTTGAATGTCCATTCGAATTCTATCCATTAGTAGACGCAGTCAATCTCCATACGTAGTGTTTCATTAAGAAATTTGGTGGTTTAATATGGAAGGAGTGGGATTACATGTACTTTGGTGGCATAACGGATGATCATCTAACTAGTTTGTTCAACTAAGGAATCCTTTTTAAAAGTGTTATTAAACCGTTTATCAGACTAATGCAAATGGTCCAAAGAGGTGACGAAATATTTGACAAATATGAGGCAAATAGACACGCAGAACCAACGGCACGGAAATCCAATCTTCACCGCCTGACAACCTAAACAGCTGAACACAAACCAGTTGCGTCGTTGGAACTCCACGCCCAGCTCAGCAAGTTCAGCGTGGAGGACCAGCAGCGGTTACAGCTATTCCATGCCTAATCTACAGGGCGGATTGGCTAGGGCACCGGGGTCAGAGAGAGAATATGCGGATTTGCCTGGACAGGGAAGGGGAGACAGGACAGGGGACTGGGCCGAGGGCTTCTTCCTTCGTCGCCGCGAGGCGCCGGCGCTCGCGACTGCGCCAACCTCCCGCGCGTGGCGGCGGAGGGGGAATCGATCACGCCGTATTGGGTACAGAATAAGATTTATTTTTTCAAACAAACAAAAAAACAACAGCGCGGTAGACTAGAGCAACAAAATTCTCCGTATGAAACTCAAATTCGCGTGGAGTGAGTAGCCGAATACCTGGGGAAGCCATGGGGCGCGGAAACTCGGAGGAATCGGAGCGGGGAGGGGCGGGAATGGCACGCGCGGCCGATCCCAATCATGTCTGTTCGAGGGGTGGGGAGAAGGGAGACGCTCGAGGTCTTCCTCTACGACCACGAATTCGAGGGGTGTTAATCGCTTGGTCCACCGGGTGAGTACACCCTGGTTTTTACAGCGTGACGTGTGATAATTTTAGACGGCATAAATTTGCAGCCCACCCAGGCTGGCATTGATCTGGACTGAAGATAGACGTTTCGCTATTTCTCGAGTTCCCTAAAAATTCACAAATCGTCATTCCCTCCATTCCTAAATATAAATTATTTTAGCATTTTTTGACCAACATGTATCTAGACATGTTTTAGTACAAGATTCACACATCCATGTGCATCAATGTATTTTCGTGATAAAGTCCTCATTGGATACTATATATTAATATAAATAGTCACTCCAGATATGATAACCCTGACTAGGTTCTGTTGTTCCTTTAGATATTTTGTTGCAACGGACAAATTAAGAATAACATAGCCGTGTAACCCTAAAACGTGAAATCACAAGTTCTCCATGGAGAAAAAAAGTGATCATGTTAAGATAAAATGTTAGGCATCCGGCAATATTTGGGTCACGGAATTTCGTATCAACCAAATGTGCTTTTTATTGAGAAAATGCATAAACTTTGATGTCTTGAAGCACAAAAATGTACTAGCCTCGAGACATATACACAAGAACCCATCATTGCAAATGGTGGGACTTTTAAAGCTATAAGATGCTCCCTCTGTCCCATAATTTAACATACTATATTATGGGACGAAGGGAGTAGTAATGCCAGTAGTGATATTTGGAGGCCAATTACCCTTACATTTGTGTCGTCACATATAACGCCAAGTAACATGGCAATGTCAGACAAACAATGTTTTATATTTCAAAATAAACATTCTAAGTTGCTTGAAATAAATCATTGTCTCTTTGCATTGTAACAGAATCTACTCCCTCCGATCCGAAATTTGTGCCGTACACGTTTTCTTCTACGTTAGTACAGTTTGTGTGGCAGTTTTTGTGGACCGGGGGGGAGTAACTAAAGCATAAGAGGAATTGAAGTCTTCGCAGAAACCTTTTATAAATAGCCAGAACAGGTTTATAATATCTAAAATATTATCAAGAAATTGATAGTTAAATAAAAAATACAAATAAAACTCAGGCCCCTTCTGTGTACAGTATAATTTCCCCGGTGCGTGTCCTGTACTTTCCAGACACCGCGGAAGCGAAACGATATCCAGTATGGCGGCAACCTTCTGCACCTACCCCGCCGCGGCCACAAACCCTACCCACCGCCGCCTCCGGACCCTAACCGCGCCCGTCGCCCTAGCTTCTGTCCCTAAATCCGGCCGCCGCCAACTCCCCTCTGTGCTCTCTTTCCGGCGCCCCAATGCAGCGCTACCGCCGCTCCGAGTAGCCGGCGCTGACCCACAGGTGAGATCTTTGGATAACGTCCTCACTGCTGTTAGCTACCAGATTGGGATTATCTACTGGATTCGTGGAGAATTCGCCTCTTTGGTCCTCCTCTCTTGTTTGAGAGACAGAGGGATTAGCTGCTTGGGAGAAATATTGTTGTTTCGTTTATTTTTTTTTCTTTCAATTAGAGTATTTGTTTGAGTGGCTAATGGTGAATTGTGATGAGTAAGGTAAGCTTGTGATTATTGCTAAGCACTCAATTTAGAGTACACCTGCAGTATGCTCTGAACGAAAATAGCATTTAGTGTTAGTCATCGGTTGGCCACATCCAGAATAAGATAAGGTTAATTTAGATTGGCTCGGAATATTTTTGGGGTAAATGGAGAACATGGAAAATGTCGTTCCGTCACTCGTCAGCTAAACTGAACAAGACTGAGCATAGTGATAGAACAATACTGTAGTTGTTAAGACGCAGTTGCAGCATGTTAAGCTACCTTTGCAACCCAGTGAGTCTTGAGATTATTAAATGACCCATATATTGGTACGAGTGTGGAAAATTTGAATGCAAAATAATCAGCTTTTCTCATTTTATTTATTGGAGCTTTATTGTTATGTATTTGGTGGAATTTGATTTATCAAGTTTCACTAAGCCGATTTGTGTTGCTGCAGGCTGTAAACGGGGAAGATTTCCCTCCTATGAATGACCTAATTCGACTGTACAAGAAAGCTTTTATAGCTGGAAACGATGATGTTGTTAGTGACATCGAGAAGGCCATCGTTGGCATGGAGGAAGAGAGAAGTAAAGCAGCTTCTCAGTTTGAAAGTATTACATCTGAAATAATTTCAGGGAAGAATAAGTTTCTTCGCTTAAATGCTGATCTAGAGAATTTCCGTAAGCAGACTGAAAAGGACCGTGCAAAGTTTACATCCAAAATACAAGTGGAACTTGTGCAGAGTCTGTTGCCTCTGGTTGATAGTTTTGAGAAGGCAAATGTAGAGGTCACCCTAGAGAATGATAAAGAGCAGAAGATTAGCACAAGCTATCAAGGCATATACAAGCAATTAGTAGAGACCTTGAAAAGCTTAGGTGTAGGGGTTATTGAAACTGTCGGCAAGCCATTTGATCCATTGGTAAGTATAGTTTACTTTTTCTATCATCAACTTTTCATATACTGATATACCTCATCGGAGCCACTGCTTTTTTTACTTGTATCAACACATGCATATTGATACTCCGTTATGTTCATTTTGGGCGTAGTCTAATGATATATAGATGATGTAGCCTTGTTAGTTCAACATTAGTTTCGTATCTCGAAAGTGGATTGTTGGTAATCTGTTGGTCAATTGATTATTTAACATTTATCCACTGGTCCATATACGTTCTGTACTTAGTTTAGCTTAGCTGTCACATTACACCAATATGCATTTTGTGAATTTCTATTACCGGTTGTTGCTGAAAAAAGTCATTTGTCTACTACCTTGAACACTTTGGGAAAGTAGGAATAATGGACATATCACCTGCTTCCTTTTCAAAAGAAAGAAATAGAGGATGGAAATACAGGGCATGCTCATGCTACTCTTCTCGCATCATATGCATCATAGTGGGAGCTGATTGATTTTTTTTTTTTGAAGGTTCATGAGGCTATTGAGCGAGAAGAATCTGCGCAGTTCAAGGCAGGGGTCGTCTCACAGGAAGTCCACCGAGGGTTCCTTCTGGGGAGAGAGTGTTAAGGCCTGCCACCGTGAAGGTCTCTACCGGTCCTGGTGAAGAAAACGTGAGCTCCGCACCTTCGGAGGAGTCTGCGGAGGATACCAAAGAGGATGCCGCTGTCTGAATCCGCCAGGAAACCTGGCGCCAGCAGTAGCAGCAAGTCGTTGTAGCCAGAGCACCATTGTTTGGGAGCTCGCATTGTACTGTTAATATGGAGCGGAGTCTTTTGATTCCAAGAGTCCTTTTTGAAACAAAACATGAGAATGTACATTTATGGTGGTGGCGAGTATCCTGAAGAACTTTTACCTTGGTGCAATCTACTAGGCGTGTTTTTCCGTGTAAGCAAGCAATGAAGATTTGAATGACAATGTACATTAAGGGCGTGTTTGGTGGCCCGTATCCACTCAGATATTCCCAACCCTACTCAGATATGGTTGTTTGGTAGACTGGCTTAGCGCTCTCAGCCATGCCCGCCTCGTGCAAAAGAGGGCTCTCAGCCCTGCCCGGTTGCAAAGTTGAAATCGAGCTTCCGGCCTAAAAAGTCTTCCGCATTTTCCCCTTCTCCTTTCCTTCGCGGCTCTTGCTCTCCTCGCGTCATCTCCTGTTTGCTCGCGCTGCCTCCTCCTCACGGTGCCTACTCGCCCAGCGTCGCCGACCTCCTCCTAGCTGCCCAGGCTCCCGACCTCTAGGAAGCGCCGACGACCTCCTCTCAGCGCCGCCCAGCACCATAGGCGGGTCCATCCTCGCTCCTCACGCCCAGCGCCTCCGACCGCCGCCGACGGGCTGCTCCCCACATGCTATGGAGGAGGGTGGTGAGGACCTGATTGCTTAAAAAAATCTTTTTAGGGTCCTTTGTGTAAGAAATTTGGACATATTTGTAATTTAATTTATGGACTCAGAGGACCTATTAGTATAAACTGTGATATATTACTTTTTGTCCGAGGATTGGATTTAGGTTACAAACTGAGCTAATCTGGCCACATAATACATGGTTGCATGTTGTTTAGACACGGTTGAAATGTCAGACTACGAGTCTCGACATGACAACATGACCCAATGCATAAAGCTACCAAACAACATCTCACCTGAGCCTAGCTCAACACATACGAGTCACCAAACACATGCCAAAATCTCATCCCAACCTGTATAAGGTCACCCTGTCTCACCTGGGAAACCCATGCCAGGGTGACACAGGCTACCAAAAACTTGTTGTCCAGTCGCATGAAAGCAACTTACAAATTACAACCCTATGTGCTTGGAGGGTAGCAAACTTGTTGTTTCTTCGAACAATTGGTTCTTATGTGTAGCATGGATGCTTAACTAGGCACAACTATTTTGTACTTCTATTTCGAAATCTAGGCACCTGGAGAGGCAGCTCAGTCCCTGCCAGTTGCACTTGCAAACTTGCAGCCGAGGCCGGCGCTCTCAATCGGCCTCGCATCTCCATCTTCACGACGCCACGCTGGAGGGAAGTGAATGTTATCACAAACCAGCACGGCACCATCCCGCCATGTTTGACGAATGTTGGCGGTGCTCCCGCTACTAGTCTGGACGCTGATTGACTCACCAGGCTAGCTGCAGCTGAACGACCCCAGGAGCAAATCACGGTACACAAGTCTGGCTCACAGAACCAATTGTCGAAAGAACAAATGTATGTATTGCATATCCAACTGTGTATACCAGAAAGAACAATCCCTTTGGATGAGCACACTACAGGATACCAGAACAGCTCGTGTTGATTCGTCAAATTCCTGGACAGTTTCAGCAGCAAGATCAGAAGAATTTTGCGTAGTCCGGAGGCTGCTGGTCCCAAACTTCCATAAAACCTGAAACAACAACACAAAATTGCATCTTAATCTTGGAGAAAGTAATACAACACCAGGAGCTTAGGAATATCACGATGGCAGGCTGCAACTAACAACGTGAAGCACACTGGATAATGGTGTGACCCGACTTACGCAAAAACAACTCAAAATATAAGCTAAATCATAAGATGAGACACCCCTTTTCAACTGTACGGATAGCTGTGAATTGCCGACCTAAGTGAGAACATACTACATTATCAGCATTTCCACTAACTTTCTTGTGAACAAGTCCAAAAGGCTGTGTTGTGTTCCAAGGATAACAGTGTGTGCAGAATGCCCAAATATAGTGACTAATATACAGCAGGTTAGCTTGTGAACTGAACTTTTGTGATTGTAAGTTTAGGAGTTAAAGCATTATAGGCATATCTTGGGTAGTCTTTTAAGTTTTCAAAAGCCTTCAGAGTACACAAATGAGAGAAAGACCATGCTACGCAGAAACCAACAAAGCTGATATAAACAACAGTCATAGAAAGACTTGAGTAGAGAAGTATCAATTACCAATATCAGTGAGAGAACCATATATTGGATCATCCATGACAGTGATAACCTGCAAGAACGAAATATATGTACCCATTACTTTGAAAGAAAAAAAATGTGATAACACATCTAAAAAAACATGGTAGAACGACGAAAACATAAAATTTAGTCATCAACTATAGACTCCTCTGTGATGAATAGCTAACAATACCAGGAAAGAGGAAACCTCACCTCTGACCCATTTAGGCCCATCTCAGCATGAACGTCTGTTTGTATTGGTGGGTAGCATGGCATATCAGCACCAAGGAAATCTGGAATTGCAAGATTATAATCATCTTGCAAACCAGGAAAAATGTTGGTGTTCACAGCAGGGTGCATCATAGTATCCATGCTTGAGTATACCATCCCGCTTCTGTTCGACAGTAGATTGTATTAGTACAGAAATAAATGTAAGTAAGTATTTCAAGCATGTAATCAGCAGCCATAACTGATAAACAAATATTGTATCAAGGAAACTAATAAAGAGGAGTCAAATCATACATAGATTGGTACGCCATTGAGATGGTTGCCCCATGTTAGCAACCGGATAGATTATGCAGAAATACTGAAGGCACGATCGCACCATAATTCAGCCAAAGACATGGCCACCCAATCCATGTTCAACATTACTATGGCATTGTGCCACAAATATAAGTAGTAAGTTCGGTCTAGAAAGCAGTGATGAGTTGTTGCTTTCTAGCTGAATTACTTCAAATTCCAGCAGCTACTAAATAGTTTCATGTTTTTCTTGACTGTGAGTACACTAGCTTATCATATTAATGCCATAATAAGAATATACATATCTTGCTGTTGCTGATACTAAGATGGCAAGATTGGCCAGGAATGAAACTTGGGAGGACAGCTCACAGCCTATTGTTACCTATTACAGATTTTGTCAGCAGTTACTGAGCCATATAACTGGTTATACAAACAAATGGTAACCTAGAGTCCAAGACATGTTTCTTAAAGGCCATTCATATGCAGTTCATAACGCTGAAAAGGAAATGAAATGTTCACTCTTGTATATTTACCAGCAGAATGAAATGACAGAGAGATGGGAGGAGAAAGTAACTCACTCGGCTCTTGAAGTGTCACAAGCACTAGGTTCAATTGGCGAGTCATCTTCAATATCAATAACAACCTTATCATCCAATGGAATTTGGGAATACCTGTCACCATTACTTGCATTGGCCACAGTTGTTACAAAGTCAAAATGCTGCTGATTGTGTGCCTCCATTGAAGATACGATAGTGGAGCATTGGCCAAAACCAGGATCATGTCGTATCTCAGCATGCTCTGGACTACCAATCAGGTTCAGATCACGTATTTTAAACGAGCTAGATTGACCAAGCTTTTCCTCTTCCATTTTGACAACAGTTTCCTCTCGGATATTAGGTAACAATTCCACACTAACTGTTTTCCCTTTATCAGTTGAATCAATCAAGCCTTCATCTTGTGGCGGTGTATCGATATTGTAAATTTGCACCCCTTCCCTAATTTGAAGCTTCGAGCAATCTTGATGAGAGGCCAATGTAGGATATAGTCCATCACGCTCCTTAACTTCCTGAACTGCGTACTGCTGCGCAGTATTGTTGTTTTGCTGCATATCTTGTGTTTCACTTTCGTGGAGTCTCACTTGTTCTACCATTTGATTGCAAGCAATACTTGGGTCAGAAGGTTCCAGGCTGAGAAGGTCATCTTTATTGTATCCTTGAACATTAGTCAACGAGCTGCAACTTGCTGCTTCATCAATCACCATTGGAGGAACCAGATCTACCTGTTCGGCTAATGCAGTATCTCTATGGGCTGGTGCTCCATTCCTGTGCGGAAGTATTGATCGTGGTCTTGTTGGGGCTCTTGCAAAACCACAATGGCTAAGCAAATCCTGGCAATCATCATGCAAATTATTCTCCACACTTGACACCTTCTCATCTGAAGCCTTATCTTCAGTCCTCTCATCCAAAGCCTTCTGGTCCATAATACTACTACCATGAGGCTTCTGGGTTGAAACCTTGTCATCTGAGGGCAACGGCGAATGTCTTATCTCTCCCTCCTCATCAACACTAGAAGAAGCATAATCATGAATGCTCCCTCCGTTCATTTCTTGCTCCACGCCCACTGAATTGGACACCTTACTATCCTCCTGCATCTTATTAGCCCCATTCTCATGCTGCACGGCTTGCACGGCATCAACATCCTTCCTGGCATTACTGGTAGGGATCACCTTTGACCCAGTATCCTCCAACTCTGACTCTCCCACAGCCTCCACCTTTGGAGCAGGCCCCTCCCCAGCCACCCCCGACAAGCTACTCCCAATGTCATCGATCACTCCACCTCCGCGCCGCTCCCTCCTATACCCAGGAGCCGCATCCTCCTCCTCCTCATCATCATAATTCCGGTTATCCAGGTAATCTCTACTCCTCTCCCTGCCCCATTCTGAATTCCTATTGTAAGCCCCAAACTTCCTCTTCCCCCTTCCATTGTAGTTACCGTTACTGTAATCGCCACCATGGCTCCACCGTGAGCGGGGGTTAGGATCACTGTACTCGTCACCGAGCCGCTGGGGGCCATTCCGGCGGGAGTCATAGGCCTGCGGCAATGCAGGCGGCATCTGGCTCCACCCAGCGCGACCACGCCGCGCTGCAGGGACGCAGGCGGGAGCACGCCTTTGGCCACCAGGTACTCGGCGGCGAGGCGGCCGGCCTCCATGAGCACCTCGTACCTGTGCTGCGGCGGCAGGCCCGGCGAAATGGGAGACGGCGGCGGCGGGTAGAACTGCTTCCGGCCTCGGCCACGGCCGCGGCCGCGCGCGAACGGCGGCACGCGGCCGCGGCCGCCGCCACCGTGCTGGTACTGCATCCGCGGGTGGTGCAGGCTCACGCCTTGCTGCCCCCGATCCATCCGCCGGGAGGAGCAGATGCAGCACGACAGAGACCACGCAAGCTAGAAATGCGCGACGCGACGGGATTAAAAAATGCGATAGCCACTCGCCCGAATCGGATGAGTCCAAGCGCGCGCGGCGGAATGACTTACGGGTGGACGACGGCGGCGGCGGGGCGCCGGACCATCGGAGGCGGCGTGGAATCGGGTCGAGATTTGGGTCGTCGGAGCTACGCTTTCCTACGTTTTCGCAACGAAAAAGTGGAGGATAATTTGCGAGAGTCAAATGAGGAGTTGTTTTGATTCGTCTTGCTGTTTGGTCGTTCGTTTTTGGGGTACACGTGGGGAGCCTCGTCTGCTGGAATATCCTGAGATGTTGCAGAGTGACATGTGGGCCATGATGTGTGGGGCCCGTGTGTCGGTGAGTTTTGGTTTGCTCTCGTGTGGACACTGTGCGCCGGTTCTTGATTAGGTTGCACACGCTCATGGGACCGGCCAGAGTTTTTTTTTTTTGAACGATAAAAAGGCCCCGAAGGACCTAGGGTATGCATTCATAAGGCGGAGGGTACACTTTTACACGCTGGACCTCAAAGAAAACCAAAATTACACATAGGCCCTGAACTTTAACAAAGAACCCCCTAAAAGAGATCGCGAAAACGCAATCAAGTCCTTGAACATCGACGCCGCTGTTCAGCCTCCAGGCGAGGCCAATCCTGCTGCAACCGGGGACATCACCACTTGGCTCAGCAGAGACTGCCACGGCCACGCCCAGGCCGGGAAAGATCTTCTAGCAAAGGAAGAAGAAGCTCGCGTCACGCAGACATCCGAGCATGGCGAGGCCATCCTTTTGGCCTAAGATAGCAACAGCTATGAAGCGCTGCCGCTGGGGAATCGCCATCAAACCTGCAAAACCCGCACCAGTACCCAGACCTCCCAACCCAATAATCACCAAACATCTCCCTCCCGCTCCCTCGCCACCAAGGCCGGCCGAGAGGAGAAGAGATACCTGGAGAACACCGAGGAGGAGGCAAGAACGCTTATTGAAGGAGCTGGTTTCCAGGACCTCCCGCTTCGTCTTCCACCATGGAAGCACGCCGGAGAAACCCATCAGCCACCGACCCATGCCGCGCCCAGACACGGAGACGAACAAGCTCGAAGGCTCGGTCTTATTGGTGGAGATCCCTGCTCTGCACGCCACCGCCTTCCACAACTCCTTCCAGAGCTGCAGCGCAACGAAGAAGAACAGAGGCAGGCTGCACCAGATCTGGCCGGCAAGATCCAGCGCCCTACTCCCAAACGCCCAAAGGGGACAAACTCTACACCTAAACACTACAAAGAGGAAGCCGGAGCCTCGCCTCAGCCCTCCATCGACGGCAGCGCCACCAAGGAGAGCCTCGGTTTGGCCCGGCGAGACGAGAGAGACTCTCAAAACACTGTTCACAGGAGAGAGAGTGGGAAGGATAAGTGGCAATCGGACCGGCCAGAGTGAGGATGGCGGTAGGTAGACGAGAGACGTTCTTTTTTTTTGCGAATGATAGACGAGAGACGTTAGCATAGAAGTTTCAACTAACTTAGGATGAAAAGTGTAGAAATAGGAAACCATAGGATTGAAATATCATGTTTAGTTGAATCCTATAGGAAGAGTGCTTTGTGTTTGATGGCAAAGGAATTATAAAAAGAGGTTGGAGTGAATGCTAGAATTTCTATGGGATGTACCTATGAGAAAATCTCCTATAGGAACTAATCCTATGAATCAAACGACTAACATAGGAAAATTTCCTATTATAGGATAAAATCCTCCAAGAATCCTATGAGTTTCCTTTGAATCAAATGAGCCCTAATATTTTCCACGAAATACTAGCATGTCAAGAATGTATGTAGCGCAAGAAAATGTTGAGATCTGTCATATAATATTTGATAATTGATTTTTTTCAGACTTTTAACTTAACCTTTTCCATTAGATTAGTGAAAAATATCATGTCCTAGGCGAATTGATATTTCTGATGGTATTCCCATGAACTTAGACCCTTAAAATACTGTGGCGGTGAAGAATTGGGGATCTCCCTCCTAGCCATCCCTCCTCCATCAAACCGTGACTCGTCGTGCTCAACAAACCAGGCAACTTTTTCGTCTGATCTAAACCGAAGTCATATTAGGAGAGGAAACTCTGGAAACACTCAAAGAAGAGACTATCTAAGGCTTTGGCGGTGTCAATTTTTAGAAGCAGAGCAGGCACCTCCTTCGTGTGCATGGACCGAACAAAACCTAAGCTCACAAACAAAGAATCCATTTGATATGTGAAATTTTTCTATTTCCTGCGAGAATTGAAATATTTCTTATGGTATTCCACGAATCTAGATCCTTATAATACTAGGGCACTGAAGAACTAGGGATCCCCCTTTTTGCCACCATCATCCATCGAACCATGACTCAAGTAGACACCGTGCTCAGCAATCCAGCCAACTTGTTCGTCTGATTCAAATCAAAGCTACACTCGAGAGAAGATCCAGGATAAGCTCATAGAGAGGCTATCGAATGTTTTGGGAATGTTAATTTAATTTTAAGAGACATAGCAAAGCACCTTTTTATGTGCATGGACAGAGCACAACCTAAAATCATTGAGCTCACAAAACATATAAGGCATCCCTAAAGCTGCCATGTGACCTTTTGCCCTAGGTGTATAAGTCATTTATTTACTTGCAAACTTATGACTAATCTCGTTTTGCAAGAAATACGTTGACTAAAGGGGGAAGAGTCCCTCCTTTAGTCGTTCGTTGTTAGAAAGGATGAGAGCTCTCCGCGAATTAACGCGGATAGCACCCAGAGGAATCCGCGCAGTGGGGATTCGAACTCTGGTGTCACGTTCAGCAACTTGAACTCCTACCACTGAGCTAGCACCCAGTTTTCGTTTTGCAGGAAATAATTAGTCCCTTTTGATTCATGAAAAGATCTATTTCCTGCGAGAATTCAACAATGAAAAATAGTGCCGGCGTTAAAATACGCTATTAGTATGTTATATCGTGCTATAACATGTTATTAACGAGACATGGTACATAATTATTTACGGAGACAATTCTCAAACGCAGCCACAGTATTTTAACTACTGAAAACCGTAAAAATACTTGTGGGGAGGCATCCAATTTTTTTTTTTTTTTGAGATTTTGGGGAGGCATCCATCTGACGGGCGTGGTTGCACTGGGCACGGATTCGCTGACTTTGCTCCCGCTGACTTTGCCTGACTTTGATTCACTTACATGTGGGGCCCACCATGGGGCCCACACGTAAGTGACTCAACGTCAGCGGAGCAAAGTCAGCAAATCTCAACCCGGTTGCACTCGCCCATTTTCCGCATTTCACGACTTGGGTGATGGAGCTGCTCGTGGTCGGACCGTGCGCGTGTGTTTCGTGAATTTCCACCTACCACATTCTCCGCCGCGACTCCTCCCAAGTCTCACCTCCCCAAACCAGCCATGGCAAGCGCCGCCGCCTGCTCCGCGCCTCCGCGGCACCTCTGCTGCGCCACGGCGCTGCTGTCTCCCTCCGCCGCCGCGGCGCCCAGCCGCCGGATCGTCGGATACGGCTACGGCTCCTCCTCCTCCACCTCCCGGTGGCCGTGCCGCCGGTGGGCTCACGCCGCGCCCCGGATCCGGCGGCCGACGCCTCGCTCGAAGGCAGCGGGGGTGAGCTGCGCCTACAAAACCGGCGGTAAGGGCCGCCTCGCTGTGGTGATCCCCGTTAAGCTTCAGTTTTTCGCTCCTAAACTGCCAGAATCCCATTTCCGTTTTACTTGGACGCTATGGCTTCGTTTCTCGTTTGCTCGTTGCTGAAGGAAGTATGTAAGAAGCTTGAACGTATCACACTTAGTGAAATGGAATGATTGGGTCGGAAGATTCGACCTTATGAATTCAATTTTTGCACCACTTGAATATGTTACAAAGATCAACCCTGGGCTTTGGCTATTCAAATTCCTCGCTGTAAAATTGATCTTCATCTCTGAACTTCACCATTGGAGGCTTGGAGCTCGTGAGTGTAGACTAGTAGTTAGTAGTTACCCCCACACTTCTTTCACATGTTTGATTTTCCAAAATCTGCTAATTAACTTCATTTGCTTTCAGTTCTTTGTGAATTTAGTCTGCACATGTAGAGAAGATATCTAACTGTAGTCATGTTCTATCCGTTTGTACAGCTGAAGCAATCACCGTGTTCCTGGAACCAATATGTTATCTGCAGTGATGTACCTGTGCTTGTTGAGTTTTGGGCCTCATGGTGTGGACCTTGTAAAATGGTAGATCGAATTATCAACGAAATTGCAGAAGAATACACTGGAAGGATAAAATGTTATAAGCTTGACACTGATGATTACCCACAAACTGCAACATCTTACAATATTGAGAGGGTTCCGACTGTTTTACTATTCAAGGATGGAGAGAAAATACATAGTATTACTGGGACTCTGCCAAAGGCTGTTTATGTGAGGGCCATCGAGAAATCTTTCTTGGAACAATGATCATTCTGGTCAGAAAGTTATATTGTTGCTTGGTCCAGATTCATATTACCATATAATTCATTTATCACCGCCAGTTGGTGCAAAGAGTACGGATGGTAAAGTGGGAGTTAGAGTGTGAGCTTCTTGCATGGACCTACACTGTACGTGTTATCCCTTTGCTACGCTTCGGTAATGTAAATATTGATGTACCTCTGAAAAAAAGAACGGATTGCTATACTTTTTATTTTACTTCAAAGGCTGTAATGAATCAGGTTGTTATCATTGATGTGAAACAGGGTCGCATATTTGAGGCCCTCAAAAATATTTTGTTAATGATGTCAAAGTCAGATTTTCGTTATACTCTTCTCTTTTGCACCCTTTGTGTGTTTCACTCTTCCTGCTATTTTTCAAATATAGGATAATCTTTCATCATTTAGTTTCCACAGTTCGTCTTGTTATAAGCTATAATCATTTATACATAAGGAGGTAACCTGCTGGAGCTAATCTTCTGGAACGGTACGTTTCTGCTATGTAAGTGCACTTGTTGTTTCTATGGGCTGCTATTGCCGAGCAAATTCTCTCAAGTAGCTCTTGAAGGTATGTATTAAAACTTTGTGTTCCTATTATTTGTTGTCTCTAATCTGGAATATATTTCTAGACCCCCTCTTTGATCCAAAGAAATTCCAAAGGATTTTTGGAGTATTCTAGTCCTTAGGAATTTTGCCTGCGTGGGTTGTTTGATTCGTAGGGGTGCGAACCATAGGAAGTTTTACTTAGCGTTCATTTAAATGGATTTCATAGGAACATTCCATCCACTCCAACCTCCTGGATGAATCTTAATTTTTTCCTATGGACAATCAAACATCGTTCAAATCCCGTAGTATTCCAGAGGACATGACACTCTAATCCTGCATTTTCCAATTCCTGGGTTTTGAGAATGCTGCGAATCAGAGAGGCTAAACGTTGGTTGTCATCCATGTATTTTTATTTCCTGAAGTTTGTCTAGATGGAATCTGCAGCTCTTGTTGGGCTGATAAAGAAGTCCCACACCTAAGGTAAACCATGACAGGAATAAGGTTGTATATTAGGTGCACGGATGTTGGTGGTTGCTGTGGCAGGCGGTATCAACAGGCTGGGTGCCATGGATAATCCTTCCATGCTGAAGACTAGTGCATAGTGTCTGTGGGTGGTCTGAATGGAGCCAATGGTATGATACATTTTTCCCCGAAAAGAATGGTATGATACATTAGATTTGGATTCCTTAGAGAGTGAACCCTTAATGTTAATAATCTGAAACTGAATTAATTGTTACCTCATTTTCCATGGGCAGTAGCACAGTTGCAGCTGCTCCCACAGTGGCACTGTTAGCTAGTCGTTACATGTTTTTAGCCTGCGTTTCAAATTTCGAGCAATGCAGAGTAGCCTGTTGAGAAGGAGGTAGCACGATAATATGCTCTGAACTGCCTGGTGATCACCAGAATGTGCAGGTAGACCTAAGAGCAGCTGAACCACATTATGTGCCACATGGGTGAGATCAAGATTCTGGTGATTGTCTGATGACTGCTCGATCTTACCTCAATCTGCATATTCCAACGGCGACGGGGCTACACCGGATAATGTTTTGCTGAAGTTGGTGTATCTGAAACTGTTGAGACTGTTTTCTCCAACTATATTCAGTTTGGAGCCCTGAACTTATCTTGGCTTTTATGTTCGATTTCAGTCTAATGCTACTTGTAGTTTCAAAGGTACATGAGTGAAGCTGGTTAGACACAGGTAGTCCACCAGGTGGTTACTCCTTTAATCCTATTCCGGATTTTATGACATGGATAATGTACTGTAAATCATCCACTGTACTCTTTTATGAAATTTATTTATACCCCTCGTGTAAATGTCAGTAACGTCTTCAAAGGGAGACAATCAGCTTCAATAATTTTCTCATGGACAAATAACCTTTGTATTGCGTACACTGGTACCTGATAGCTGTTCTTGATATTGATAGAGAGCATATCAGATTCTCAAGCAAGCATATAATCAATAAATACTGTTTATAGTTTCACAGCCTCTAACATTTAGACATTTACATATTTTGAAGCAAATCAAACTAGTGGAACATATGTTAGTAATTCCTTTTAAACGGAATGTGGTATGTTGATAAAAACATTTACAATTGTTTAATTTATAGACTATAAATACGCTTGGCATCATTAGTGCCCTGGAGTGCCTTTTCCCTTTCCTTTCAGTCTCTTCTGATCAGGACTATATATATTGTTGTTTTCCTATTGTCATGATTTTATTTTTGCTCCTGCTATACTGCAATTTCTCGCTGGTTACTGAGCAAATGCTGAGACTATCGGACTCCTTACAGCATGCTGTCCTCCAACCTCATTCCAGCTCAAGAACCCATAATTTCCAATGTAGTTGTAGTCATCTCCTGCTCTCTTGACCTGGCTGACCTGTACGGTGACACTGAACTTCTGCTTGCTGCCCTTTCCTCCAAAAGACAGTGCCTGCGGCGTCACAGTCACCTTCATCCCTGCCGGGCTGTCACTGACACGCTGTACTTCGCCGGTGAGCCGGCGACGTTGGTCAGGACCCTGTTGAAGGTCTGGGTGGCGGACTTGGTGTGTTGAGGATGACCATGAACGATGGGTAGTTCAGGTCAAGGCTTGCACCGGCGGCGCACCTGGCGTTTCGCCGGCCAGTTACAGCTGCTATCCGGCGGCTGCTGTACCGGAGGCCGCAGAGGAAGTTGACATAGTCGTCCGCCGTGGCGTCGTACACGAGGCCGGGTCCGTGGCCTGGTTGGGGCTCACGTGGCCGCTGCCATAGTCGAGAGGCGTCCCCGGTGATCCACTCGGCATGCTGACGATGACATTGTTGGCGTTGTCTTTCACGTAGGCCGTCGTCATCATGGCGAGCGGATGGCCGCCGGGCTCCAGTCGGGGTGTGCCGACCGCAGCAGAGCGACCACGCCGGCGACGTGCGGCGACGACATGGATGTGCCGGAGACGAGCATGTACTTGGTGAAGAGTTTTTGCGTGCCAATCTCCATGATTTCCTTGTTGGGCACCCAGGCCGCGAGGATGTCCACCCCCGGCGCGATGATGTCGGGTTTCAGGATCGCCGGGCTCATCTGGCTCGGCCCGCGGGCGGAGAAGTACGCCACCGTCCCAAAAACCGGATGCTCACCTTGGGTGGCGCCTTCGTCGCCGTCACGTACTTCTGGATGGCGGCGCCATCCGACAGGGTGACCAGCACCAGCGGCATAGTGTAGTCTGACGGCTGCAGAAGTCCTTCATGTTGCTCGCGGCGACAGTCCACGGCCGCCGGCTCCCTGCACCTCGTCCATCTGTTGCCTTATGCTCTCGCCGGCGGCGCAGAAGACGTACTTCCCTCTCACTCCTTTTGGCTGAGGCTGGAGTACTCGCACATCTGCTTGCTCTTGTTGCCGTGCCCGTAGTAGAGGTCGGCGCCGGCGATGGCCGTGCTCCCGGGTACACCGACTTGCCATGGATGCTCCTCGTGCCGCTGCCGCTGCCGAGCGTGACGGTTGCCGTGAAATCCCTGTCGATGGTCGACGCGCCGACGGTCGTGATCCACGGTGCGCCGTTCATGACCGTGTACCCATCGGAGCCGTCGTTCCCGGCTGAGCAGGTCACGAAGATGCCCTTCTGCATGGCGGCGAATGCCCCGATTGCTATGACGTTGGTGTCGTAAGAAGTCTCCGGGAAGCCCAGCGAGAGCGACATGACGTCGACGCCGTCGGCGATCGCCCGGTCCATGGCGGCCAGCACGTCGCTGGACGCGGACTCCAGGGTGTCGCCCGAGAACACGGCCTTGTACATGGCCACCCTGGCCATGGGCGCGATGCCGGTGGCCGTGCCGTTGGCGTAGCCGAAGTAGCTCGCGCCTTGACGGCGCTGCCGGCCGCCGTGGACGACGTGTGGGAGCCGTGGCCGTAGTAGTCTGGCGAGTCGTAGTCGTCCGGCGCGATGGACATGCCGCGCTGCTTCAGGGCCTTGCTGAACGACCGCGCGCCGATGAGCTTCTTGTTACACATGGAGGCTTGAAGGCCTTCCCGCCTCGCACGCGCCCTTCCACCTCGACGGCACGGGCTTCGTGATGCCGGCGTCGCTGAAGCTCTGGCTCTCGGGCCACACGCCCGTATCGACGATCCCGACGATCACGTCCTCCCCGTACTTGGACGCCGGCCAAACGCCCCCGCACCGCCTCCGACGAGCCCGAGGAACTCTGGCGTGCGCGTGGTGTGGAGCCGCGCGTACGTCTCCGGGAAGACGGACACGTGCGCCGCCATCCCCTGTATCTCCGCGAGCTGCCGCGCGGTGAGCACGGCGCTGAAGCCGTTCATGGCGTGCGCGTACGTGTACAGGTGCTCCGGCGCCGCCTCCTCGTTCTTTCCCGCAAGCGACGACAGCACCGACGTGTACCAGCCCTCGTGCGTGGTGAACGGCGTCGGCATAGCCGACACGTCCATCTGCACGATGTACGGCCGCCTGTCGCCTCCCGCGACGGCCGCCGACGCACACGCCATCAAGCATAAGAAGGTTGCACCAAGCAGAGGCAAAGCCTGATTCATCGTGTCAGATGTTTCAGGTCTCAGGTCCAGAGCTTCGTCTTCCTCCTGCTCTTATGGATAGAGAGCATGCAAGCAAGCTGGCCTAGATTGAAAGTGATGAGGCCAGGTGAGTGGATGCTACGAGTGGAGAGCACTCGCAGGGTGCGGCGGTGGTGGCAGCCTGCCGGCTACATTATATACATATTGGATTCCATGAGAGGACTAGAAAACTAGCCAAGAATCTTCTGAAGATCATTCAGAAGAGAAAACAGCAGTTTCAGACAGCCGGGTCCCGTGCAGATGGGTGCCATGTTCATCGATCGACGAATGTTGCAATCATTTGGCGTCGGCCGTTGGCTTGGCACGAACGCATAGTCGTGTTTGGTGTGCGTCCATCTCTTGCTTTCCTCCCACGATACCGCCGCCCTGCATCGCTTTATTACAGTATAAGGATCCCGTCTTGTCCGGTGGTCGCTTCGTTAAATCGGAGTACTCGGCAATTCGTTACGCACGTCATTTCGTTCAGGAACCGATAGGCGGCATCGGCATGCTCTCAAAGTCCCAAGATATGTTTTCTTTGTGCGTGCCGCACTACTTTGGCCTATCCCTGGCCGCTAACGTCTTTTCGCAACTCTGTTTTTTAAATTCTGTTAGAACAGAAGCCCTTCATCAGTTTTCTTGGCTCAGGGTATTTTCGACTTCGACAACCTGTGATGGCGCTCCGACGTGTGTCGTGGATCTTAGGCATCTCCGGCCGTCCCCCAGCAGCAGCAGGCGATTTTAGCGCCGTTTTCGCGTTTAGCGCCGATTTCTTCCCAGTCGCCCCCCAGCAGCACAAATAGCGCCGTTTCGGTCTAAAATAGCGCCGGCGTTCAGGGCGTGAAAACATGGCGGGCCAGCGATATCAGCGTCTTGGGCGAAATGGCGCGAAAAAGGAGCGAAAACGCGGCGTCCTCATCCCCTCGGCTCCCGCGTTGGTCAAAAGCCCGCCGGAGTTATGGCTTGTGGACTGCCGCGCCGTCAGCGCCACCGCCGACGCGTCCAATCGCTTGCCACGCGTCGGAGTTATGGCGCCACCATTCGCCTCCCCTGCGCTATAAAAATCCCCCACCCCGCCGTGGCAGAGCACACCGCTCTCTCTCTCTCGCCTTCCCTTCTCCACACAGAGCACACCGAGCAGCAATGGCGGAAAGATTCCCCGGCGACGACGCGGTCGCGAACGGCTTCGGCCGCCGCTTCCTCCACCCAGAGGAGGCGCGGATGCTCTACCAGGCGGGCTACCCCGCGCTGCCGGACATGCACGTCCCGGGCGCCTCCGGCGGCCAAGGCGCGTGGCGGCTAAGCGCGGGCGGCGTACCCGTGCCGCCGCCATCCGAAGGGGTGGAGCGCGTCGAGGCGATCCAGGAGGTGCTCGCCGGCCTCACGCCGGAGCAGGCGGAGGACCCGCGCTGGGATCCGGCGAACTCTGCGTTCTGGACGCAGTACTTCGCCCGGCGCCACGCCGAGGAGCTGCAGGACACAGGGCGCAACGGTCCTGTGGAGGGGCGGAAGAACTCTCGTGGCCGCCGGCAGTGGTGGGTGCTCGAGGCCGTACCCTCGCATACGTGCTCGAGCACATCGCCGCCGGCAACAGGCCGCGACTAACGATGCCGCCGCGCACGTCGTTGTGGCTGCCCCGGAGGATGGGCGCCACATCCTCCTCTTCTTCCTCCGGCGCGCGCTCGGTGTCGTCGGCGCCTTCCTCTGCTCGGGTCAAGGCCGAGCAGGACGACACTCCGCCGCCCATCCTCAACTCCGGCCGCCGCGTCCCCAGCGGCGGCAGCCTCCGCATCAACGAGCGCCGCGCCGCGTCACCGCCTTGCGGCCATCTCCGCCTCGTCAAGCCCAAGACGGAGGGCAAGAAGAAGGCGCCGATGTGGCAGGCGCCGCCCGACTACGTCAGGGCGGCGATCAACATGGGGGCGCCGGAGGACTCGGAGGAGTTCCCCGGCGAGAACCTCGCCATCGCCGCCTCCCTCAACGACGTCCTCCCCGCGCCAGACGACTTCGCCGAATCCTGGTCAGCGAGGATGCACGCGCAGGAGGAGGTCCAGCGCCAGCAGCGCATCCTCGAGGAGGTGGAGCGCCAGCGCGCGGCGGCGGAGCGTCGTTCGGCCCCTCGCCGTCGCATGCCATCTCCCCCGCCGCCCCCGCCCTACATCATCCTCAACCCAGCGACGAGGAGGACGCCCCCAGCGCGCCCGGGCCGAGCAGGTGGCACAGCGGAGGAGACGACGGCCAAGGCCCCAGCCGCGTCGGAGACCCGAGCGACTTCGACGGCGACGACCGCGGCGACTACACTATCTTCTACAGCCAATTGGGCATGTAGAACGGCGTGTAGATCGCCAAATTATCTATTTTAAGTTTGTTTAAGTTTTTATTTAAAGTTTCTACTATGTATCGGCAAGAACTGCGAATTTCGCCCATATGAATGAAATTCGCCTAAATTAGCTATCTTTCGCCTAATTTCGTTTTTTTTTAATTTCTGGACTTCTTCCTGGGTTTGGGCACGGCTGGGAAAACGCCGCCCCCAGGGCGTGAAATAACGTCGTTGCCCTCAGGCAGCCTAAAATAGCGCCTTTTTCGGCCTAGGGGCACAACGGCTGGAGATGACCTTACATAGTATCATCTTGATATTAATATAAAATTCTTTATCAGAAAAATAAATAAAACACAAGCTCCTTGCTATAAACAGTTCGATCACATGAAATCTTTAATTTATTCTGTATTTCAAGGAGCGCAATCTCGCGGCACACGCACACAACTATCGGTTGACTGACTGAATCCATGAAATGGACTGATCCTGAACCCGCCGGGAAAGGGGAGGGATTTCTGGGCTAAAAGAGTGCGGCAACTTATGCACTGCATACCCATTAAACTCTGAATCTTCGCGTGCCGGATTCTAATTGCTTACGACGGTGACTGGGTTCTGTCCTGAAAGTGATCGGAGTTCCTCGGCATGGTGCAACCCCACTTCTGCGCTGCGCCAACCGTCAGGCTCCGCCTCTGCGGGAGAAGCTATCGACGTGGAGAGCCTTGGTTGCCGCGAGCTTCAAATCAAATAGTAAACGAACTCAAATACTTCTAGAGGTAATCCATCAGCTATAGCGTTCTCCTCCTATATCCCGTGTTCCAGTCAGCCCATTCGAGTACTCCATCTGGTTGGCAATTCGGTTGCACCAAGGAAGGCACTTCTTCTTGCATGCGAAGTCATTGCACAATTACAATTCGAATCATCCCATCTGTCTAACTTCACACTCATTATAAATGCTACTGTATGGAGATGAGGAGTACAAGGGAGAAGACAAAGATTGCTGGTGGCATGCTGTAGTTGCCGAGGCTTGGAAGGAAGCCAGCCCTGTCCTAGAAGAAGTGGTTAATTATATTGGTACATGCATGATTAATCAACAAAAGAGAGGCAGCATGATGCAAAGGTGATGGTGATGAGTCCTTCATGGGGCCGAGAAATCATAGGCGGTTGGCGTGTGCGGCATTTTACTACTACTCGGTATGTGGAGACCAGGATACAAAAGGAGAGGTGCTCGATCACTTTGTTTCAACTTTCAAAGACGTTATTAATTAAAGGCTCCCTAAAGCTTTCTAAGGACCTTATCAATCAAATTAAGATTGATGCCTACGTTTCTTTAAAGAACGTTGTTTGGTGTGCAATGAGTCGGCCTTCAACTTAAGGTTATCTAGAGCCCCGGACAATTCTTGAAGCCACAAAAGAACTGAAAACGAATATGAGCTCGTTTGGCAGCGATCATTTCGGGCTGCAATCATGGAATTAAATCGAGATTCCATGCTCAACATGTCTGGCTGCCATCGAACTGAAAACACCATTTCAATTGGAATTCCATAAATTGTATGTTAAGTCAAGAGTAAATTCCAGTTTTTACCCCCCTAGTTTGACAATTTTGACAATAATTACTCCATTTAGCAAGTTTTCATTGTAATTACCCCATCGTACAAAGTAATAGGCCACAATTCCACTAAGCGGCCATTTGAAGGCGGCAACCGATCTTTACACACATGGTTGGGCGAATCTCCACTACTCAATTGGATGTTCTCAACACCACCACGAAGATTAACACACCAAGACTAAGCTTTTAGGAGACTTCTTCTTTGGGTTTCAAAGACCCCAAGAGCAACAAGTTTCATAATGGAATGAAGGGGGAATCAATTTTTCCTTTGGTGAAGTGGCAGATCTAGGTCTTCTCATCCAGTCCCTAGAAGGGTATCAAGTTTTGTAGGCTAGGGAGAGAGATCTAGGGCAATAAAACCTTGCTTTAATGGTGGGAAAAGAGTGAGGAACGAGCGGCTTACTCTTGCGAAAGACGGGGTCTTTTATAGGCCCCCTCAATTTTTGACAGTTGTGGCTATTCGGCACACCGTAAGTTCCGGCCTGGCCAGAAGTTCCAAAAATTGCCGGCTCCCCTTTAGAGGCCACACGACGCAACTCTTAGGAGTGAAAAATGAATTTGGTCTGGATGTTGGCAAAAGTTCCACCGGCCGGAAGTTCCGCCCTAGAATGTTATGACCTAGAACAAACAACTCAACTAGACATGAATTGATGGGTCTCTCACACTAAAAATAGGAAGGAAATTGGGTGCATATAGTTTGTGTACGTGAATTTGATTACACCCGTGCTTTCCACTATGCAACCCCTCTTGATAAAAGGTTTTTCTATGATATAAAAGAATTAAAATACCGGAACACCATCTTCTTCTTTTCACTTTTGAAGGGTCAACAACTATCTTGTGCCATTCATCGAACTAGCCTAAATCATTTTAGCACACAGTTAGACAAGAAATTATGTTGCCATCAACACCAAAACCACTTATTAAGGGAAATGCCCTTTCAATTGGCACAAAGGCTTACTGCTCGTGCGTTAAAATTTGTAGGAGTGTCTTCTCTTGCCTAGCCATAACCTTTGAGGAAATTTTGTATATCACGTTTCAAGCTAATCTCTCCAAACCGGGTTAAATCTTAGGGCCTTGCCACTTTCAGAATTAGCTTGATGAAAGTATGATGTTTATCACTAAAATCCTCCTTGTGAACATTAAGCGCCCTTTGATCTCCTCTCTAGTGGTTGTCAGACATCCTTTGTTGAAAAACACATATGACTTGTTCTTGTTAACTTGTTGACCACATGCGGCACAATAATCATCAAATATGCTCTGAGCCCCATTTTCTCCCCCACATTGGCTCTGAAAAATAGCATGCTATCATCAGAAAAAGAAGATGGTTAACCTCGGTGCCAACCGCGCCACTTTATCCCTTGGAGCTCAAATGATAAACTTCTTGATTTAGCAGGCTCGATAAGCCCTCTGCCGCAATCAGAAATAAATATGGGGATGAGGGCACCATGGCACCCTCTAAATAATGCATAGGAGTATTATTTAATTTAGTAGCAATGAGTCTAATTTTATATGTATTATGTGTGTTAAAAATATTTGTAGATAATATTTAGACTATGAACATTGATCAGGCCTCCTTTGATTCATAGGATAGGAAAAGTGTAGGAATAGGAATATGGGATTGGCATGGCATGTATAATTAAATCCTACGAGAAGAAGGATTTTCTTTGATTTTGATTGAATGATTTTTTTTTCATGAGGTTAGCCTCTCATGTTTTTTTTACTATGGGATTTACATTACAAGATTCTTATGGGATTAATTCTTTTAGGATATAATCCTATGAATCAAACAACTTTTATAGGAAAATTTTCTATAAGATTCAATCCTCCAAAAAATCTTTTAAGATTTCTTTTAATCAAAAGGCCCTGAGTTTGGCACCCCCTGTTTGTTAGATCCGGCATCGGCCACGGCACAAGATTATGCCCAGCCCATGCCATGAGATCCGTAGGCAGTAGGCTGTAGCCATGATGCTAAGAGATGGGCCTAGGAAGCAAATTCTCAATGGGCCTTCTCGATGAGTGATACATGGCTAAGAAGAGTCTTTGGAGCCACACACAGCTCGGCTGGACTGTTCTGGTACTTGAATTTCGTTTGACGAACAAACCGAAGGCTAAGCAAATATAGTTCTAGAGTTTGCCTAAGCAAAAAGCTGTAGTAACTTATATTCCCCACACTATTAATCAAACAGTAAAGTTGCCCCGTTCTGCTAAGAAAAGAAAAGAAAAATACAGTTCAGGCTTCATTATCTCATAGCTCGTGACCTGAAGGATGTTATTTTTTGAGAAAAAACAGAAAGACTGAAGTGGCTTGACGCGTTCAGAGCCTCATCCTCTAGTCGTTCAGATAAGCATTGGCGCTAGAAAAGGGTTGTAAATACCAGCACATGCACCTGCCTCTGACTTTTTCTTTTTTCGAGGGAACACCTTCCTCCGACTTGAGAACTCCTGATGAGTATGCGTGTACAGCTAAAGTGATCTCCAGAATAAACTACAGATTCGAAGTCAGCAGCATCACGCTGCAAATTACTAATCTGATCTACTGCACCAACAAGCACTACTCCGACTACAATAATACCACGCACAGCCCGATCGATGCATATTGCACAGTGTTCACTGTTGAGTCCACGTCCATAAATGCCATAGACAAAAATAAATTGGCCATTCCGTTTCCAACAGCGTCCATGTGAAGTGAGATCCCTTGACACCTTCACTGACCCCTAACACTTCAAATCTTCAATACATACTATACTAGCAGTGTACTACCCGTACAGTCATCGATCTACTCTGCAACAGGGAAACGGCTCTGCGCATTATGATCAGAGTTCATTTTTTGACGATCAGTTTGGCAAGCAAAAGGAGCAAATTATCATTCATGAATCATCACACATTACAGAGCTCCTGGTGTAATCTCAGAACCACGCATTCATAACGTCTCAAGTGACTGTTGTTGCATGGCT
The DNA here is from genome assembly GCA_947311845.1 of Poa pratensis. Taxonomy (NCBI): domain Eukaryota; kingdom Viridiplantae; phylum Streptophyta; class Magnoliopsida; order Poales; family Poaceae; genus Poa; species Poa pratensis. Next base: position 43,145,194 of record CAMZMU010000047.1, read on the forward strand.
ATCAAGCAAGCTTCTGAAACCTGTAAACCGCTTGTGCCTGAAGAAGGAAGCTTCCCACAGAATTTGCATCACGGGTTATCGGGCAGTTGCAGTGATGGGACAGCAGTTCCCTAATCCGTATATAGTGTACCAAAAGCGGAAGCAACACCGGCTTCATGGCAACCACGCCTACCGCACCGTCCAGAAAACAAAATGCAGCAAGAAACGCGTGAGTGATTATGCATCCATTCCATCTCAAATGCCGGCAACAAAATCCATCTGTACATACGCAACCGATCTCGCAGGTCCTCTCTTCAAAATGGCAATCCAGGAGGTATAAGGTACTAGAATTACATCACATATGCATCAACAAAAAGAAGGAAAAAATGGCGAGCGGCGGAAGTTCAGAGATAGGGTGGCTAGACGTGGGTGCAGGACTTCTTGAGGGGGATGGCCTTGCCGAGCTTCGCCACCACCAGGCTGACGTTGCACTGCAGGTTGTTGTGGAACGTGGGCTTCACCAGCTTGCCCAGCACCAGCGCCCGGGACCTGATCCCCAGGTTCAGCTCTAGCGGCACCGGCGCCGGCGGCACGCCCTTGGGCCCCGGGGTGCTGCTCAGCCCGGCGCCGCCGCCGTAGAGCGGCACCTTGCTGCCGATCAGCGTCACCGTCACGTTCCGCTGGCTCTTCCGAGGCTGGTAGAAGTACTTCAGCTGCGGAAGTCAGTTGGCAGAGCAGAGTTAATTAGCGACATGGTTTTGCAGCATGAGTTTACTGAATATATGAATTGGATTTTCCCATTGAAAAAGGAAGGAAATAAAGAGTATGAATTGGATGAAAGCAACTCGGGATGGCGATGTGCCCGTTCGAGATTTTCAATAGTGTGGATTGGTCTCTGCTCTGCTTTTGTGTTGCTATCTGCAGACGTTATCACAGCTAAAGCACAGTTGTGCTGGTCAATGCGCAGCTGTACTCCAATGTTCATATCTACTACTAGTACTAGTAGAAACAACTGATGTGCATTCATGAGACTACTTGACATGATTTAGTGCAAGATTTTGAGGTTCTGAATTAATCGTCAGCCAGGAATGTTCTGAATTCAGCATTATTATTCGCACCCATTAACAGGAGTGTGCTGTTCGATCAGGTGCACTCCTGCTTATAATTAGAAACAGAGAAGCAAATCTCTAATATGAGAAGTTGGATTTAGGAATTCTTACGTCGCCGGAGGCCATTAGGAGCTGGGAGTAGTAGAAGGTGACGGGCTGCGCGGTGACGTGCACGCCGAAGAAGCTCCCGGTGTTGCGGAAGGTGAGCCTGACGGTGGCGTTGATGGTGGACAGCTCCGTGGGCACGAGCGACGCGTCCGTCCCCGCCTGGATGACGAAGTTGTGGAAGGTGACGCTCTGCGCAACGCACGGGCGGAGAGAAACCATCGGTCGATCGGGTCAGTTCAAGCCCTTGAATGAATCATGGAAAGAAACAGAAGCGAAGAATGGGGAAATTTGGTTTCTTACGTTGACGGAGACGACGGGCTTCTGGTTGCGGCTGGCGCCCCAGAGGATGAGCGCGAAGAAGAAGAAGAGCGCGAAGAAGGCGCCGAGGAAGCCGATCCCGTAGCGGACCTTCTTGGGGAGCGAGGAGAAGCCGCCGGCGCGGCCGTCGGCGTCGTCGTCGTCCTCCATGAGGAGCCCCTCCTCCTCAATGGCCTCCTCCTTCATCCAGGGGCTGCGCCGCGCGCCCGCATCGCCCCCGCCGCCGCCGCCGCCACGGCCTCGGGTGCCGCGGCGGGAGGAGCCGGTCGCGGCGGAGGAGGGGAGCTTGCCGGAGAAGCGCGAGGAGGAGGAGTCCCTGGAGTGGTTGCCGAGGGAGCGCGGCGGGGAGGCCGCCGGGGAGGAGTGGAAGGAGGATGCGGCGGTCTTGTTCTCGCCGTCGTCGTGGCTGGGCGACTGCACGTAGTAGGTCGCCCGCGGCGGCGACGACGGCGCCAGGCTCGAGGTCACCTCCGAGTCGGTCTTGGCGTGATGCATTGCCGCGTCGTGCGTGCGCCCTCAGTTCCTGGTCGTCGTCTCCTTCCTCTCGCTCGTCGTGGTCGCGTGCGTGGCTGTGTCTTGTAATAAGCGTGGATGGTTGTGTAGTAGTGCGCGCCCACCTCTGTCTTTCTTCCTTCCTGGCGTGCGCGGAGGATCGGGTCGGCTGGGGATCGATCGGGACGTGTTGGGAGGTGTGCGCCCGCGTCGAGGGAGCGTGTGCGTTCGGTGCGGGCGATGACTTCCGGAGCTGCTGGGGATACCTGCCCGAGGGACGCGGATCAGCTGCAGGTAAGGGCAACTACAGCGCGGCGACCAACGTTCTTTTCTTTCCCTCCGGCTAAGAGCATCTCCACCGGGGTCTCCAAATTCGTGTCCGGCACCCCCAATGGGCCTTCATTGGAGGTGTCGGACATGTGTCCGCCCATGTTTTCGACCGCGGCCACAGCGGCGCACCCCAAACGTCCGTCCCCCAAATGCGAGCAAATCATCGAACACCTTGCGTGCGGAAACTTGTGTCGGTTGCGGCATTCGAACTATTTTTAAAACATACAAATATAAATTAAACCGATACAAGTTGCAAACTTAGCCTAACACGTTTGCAAAGTAAAACTAAAACGATAACTAAAGCCTAATCTAAACGCCGCCGCTCGGGCCAGCCTCGTCGTCGTGCGCGGCCTTGGCTAAGCGGGAGCGCACACGTCTCTCCTGCCGGAGCTGACTCGCCGCCCGCGCATGGCATCCCTATCGGCCGCGTCTGGTTCAGCTCGTCGTGCGTGTCCCGCTCGGCGCATCTGATTCAACTCCTCGTGCGCCTCCCGCTCGGCGCGCAGCCGGGAGGCCGCATCCGCTAGCTCCTTCGCCTAGGCGATGAGCTGTTGCTGCGTGGGCTCCTCCGCCTGGGCGTTGAGCCGCTCGTACGCCGCCCGCTCGGCGGCCATGAAGGCGCGGCAACGCTCGTCGCGCTCCGCTGTCAGGATGGAGGCCTGGATGATTGCGGCCTCCACGGCGTCCCCAGCCGCCTCGTAGCCAAGCCTGACCTGGCGGCTTGTCTGCTCGTTGCGCCAGCTCTCAAACGAGTTGGCGGCAACCACCTGGTCAGGCCACAACGGCGGCGGGAGCGGCTGCTGCGGCGCCTACTGCGGCGGCGGCAGTGCCTCGTCGAGCTCCGGCGGCGGCTCCTGGCCGGGGTACGGGTCCTGCACCGGCTCCTGCTCCTCTTGCTCGTCGACGTCGACGTCGTCCACATCCTCCTGCGCCGTGCCGTGAGCGCGGCGCGCTGCCTGGGTGAGCGTGGCCCATGAGGTGGCGAGGCGGCGAGGAATGGCTATGTGCTCAACTGGCTACGGCTGGACTATGTGCTCAAATGGCTACCGGCGAGCGTCGGTGCTGGTGTGGCGAAATAGCTGCACGGCGGGGGCCTCTTTATAGCCAGCCCAATGTTTCGGCGGGAAGCGGTGGCTCAAGGCGGGAAGCGACGGGTGGGTGAGCACGCGTCGCGTCGAAGTTAATGGCGGCGACACGTCTCCGCCACTGCGCCGCATGGGAAGCCGGGAAAGGCTGGGCGCTCAGCAGGCGCCGCCGTAAATGCGAGGCGTGCGGGAGACGCATCGCCGTCCCGTCCCTTCGTCGCCTGCGGAAACGCGTCGCCATAACGCGGGCGGAACGACCTCTTGCACGGCGCCTTAAACCCATGGCGAGGCGGGCGCTGTCTCTATGACGGGCGGGCTACCCATGTCAGAGCCCATGTCCGGGCAATGTCCGGCACCCCCGAAGAGGCCTCCAAATTTGGAGGCCTCTTCGGAGGTGCCGGACATGTTTTTGCTCGGGGTGACCCTTTGGGGGTGCCGCTGGTGGCTTTTTGGCCGTCCGGACTCCCAATGGGCCTTTGGGGGGTCACTTGGAGGCCCCGGTGGAGATGCTCTAAGTTTCTATCTGTTTGGACAAAAAATCACAACCCAAACGTGTTGACGTGAACAGACCGACGTCCGTTTTGCTGTTCACGTGGATCCATTTCCGTCCTAAATTTGAGCCGGGTTTATGTTCACGGCGGACACGCTAGCGGGAGTCATAGGTGTCGCCCCCGCACCCGCAACCGCCGCCGCACCTGTCGCCGACGAGGAGGACGACGTGGAACCCAAGTTCCCCTGGAACAGCGAGGAGGAGGACGACAGGTAGGAGGAGGGCGTCGGTGACCCGCAACTGCAGGAGGCCATGGACCGCTCGTTCGAGACGCTCTACACCGACCGAGCCTGACGAGCCGCGCTCGTCCGCGGCTTTAGAAGCAGAAAGCAGCCCAGCTAGCGCAGGTGGCCCGCGATTCACTGTCTGTGGGTTGTGCGAGCCACCACCAGCTTGCGCGCTTGGCCAAGGAGGCGGTCAGGCCAGCTGCAGCCACTGAAGCCCTATTACCGCCGACAGCGCTAAATACACGCGGTCAATTTTTGTTAAAATTGCCTACGTCTCTACATACACTCTACCACTAAACGGGGAGAGCTGGAGGAGCCAGCAAGTCTGCCTCCGGGGCCGGTCGTGTCCCCTGAAGAGCCAGCAAGTCTGTCATGGCAAGCCGAAGAGCCACTCACACGCGGCCAATTATGTTAAAATTGCTGCGATCTCCATCTCCCACATCAGAGGAGGACCTACTTTTTTAACCTAGTATTAGATCAAACTATCTTTTGGATAGAATGTAACCTTGAAATTATGTAATCTTTCATGTCTAAATATGAAACGCATGGTTCAATTGGGAAAAATGGATTGGGCGAACCAAATGGGTCGCCCCGTTGGATGCATTGCCAGGAAAGACCGGACTGGGCCGGCAGCCTGTCTGTTTGGTGAACCAAGTGGACAAAATCTAGACACATTTGGTGTCTGTTGGGTCGGGGCAACTCCAACACGGAGATGCATTTCGTCAGATCGCGTCAGCTTCTGTCCATGTGGGCAAAAATATGGCCCGACACGAAGATGTAAATGGATCGATATACTCTTTCTGTCTTCGACTCATTTCCAGCTCAAAAATTTGAGTCGGGTTAGCGTCTGCAGCTCACAAGTGGCACACTGTCCTCCCTTAGCCCTCTCACAAGTGGCACACAGGCCATACTCACCCTCCTCTCACCCTCGCTACCGTCGTATCCGTCCTCTTTGCCACACCCCGCGCCACATCCCGCCACACACCAATTGTTTCCACTTTTTTGTCCTTGACGGTGTAGCTCGCGGTTTGCACCTTGCGCCCACTTCAAACCAGGTCAGGTCATCGCTCTCTCGACACACTATTGTCACCGCCTCCACCACTGCCGTGTAGCACGTTTAGTTTGACGGATTTGTTATAAACGATAGCAAATAAAACGATGAAGTAGCGGAAAGATCAACCAACGGGGACACGAGATTTAACGTGGAAAACCCCTCCAACAATGGAGGAGAAAAACCACGGGCGCCAGCCAGCAATACTTCACTATATTGGATGAGGTTACAAACGCCGGGGATTTACACAATACGACTTATCCCATGACGGCGGCTTACAAGATGTATTTATAGGTGCCCTGACCTAGTCTAGGTCGGTAACAAATCGTACCGTACCGCTCCTAGACAGTAATCTAGGTACCGCTCTGGGACGCTCTGCTCTCCTTGTCACAAGTCGGCCTTTATCAGTATATACGAATTTGGATCACCACAAAATAACAGGATTTGCCGCTGTAAACCGTCGGAGACTCTTCCACGAGCACAACCAACACCGGTCACAAGGTGTTCGGCCGTTTGCTCGACGTGTTTGTGAGGTACGACACCTCAATAGGTTTTTGGGTGCTTAGGGATGCCGGTGGAGATGCTCTAATTATCTACTCCGTAATCGATGATGATGAAAAAACTAAGCAACCTAATTTTTTTACTGTTAATCTAATTTGTAGCCGCATGAGTAAACCGTACATAAATCAATACGAACACGGTAACTCTGGAGTGATTGTAGGCTTCCACTTCCGAGAAAGGGTCCCGGCCGTCTGACGCGAGAGTCGTGAGAGAGGAAGAACCGGGAAGTCCGGCCTCCAGGCCATGTGCGCGCTGCTTAGCGCCAATTGTGCATGGTAGTCGGAACTCGGTAGAGATGTGGAGCGGGAGAAAGCTCCTGTATATGGAAACCTCAGTCGTGGTAAGTGGCAACTGTTCGTCCGTCTTTGGTTGCTGGTTTTGTTTCTTCATCCCGTGAATGAGCAGTACCATTCCTAGCTTTTCAGGTGAAAAGGAAACCGAGGGGCTTAGAGCATCTCCACTCGCGCCCCATATCGTGTCCGAATTTGCACCAAAACGAGTGCCATGGGGGGCCGTCCGGACGAAACTGCGGCATTGGGGGAGGCCTCTCTCAAGTCGCAACCCCTATAGCATTATATTTTCTTTTTTTATTAGTACATTTTGGTGTGGCATTTCTACAAACAGTCCGCGGGCGCCTCCGCCCTGCTCGCCGCCCACGTACTGGTCGCCGCCCACCACCTCCTCCTCCTGCTGCTCGCCAGCCACCTCCTCTCTGCTCTGCTCCATGCTCGCGCCATGCCGGAGTCGCGCCCTGCTCCACCTCGCTGCTCGCGCCATGCCAGGACGGCGTCGCCTCTTACCCTGTCCCTCTTATTGCTCGCGGCATGCAAGGCCAGGCCAGGCCGTCGTGCCATGCCAGGCCAGGGCACCGTCCAACGCGTCCAGGAGCACGGCCGCCACGCCTCGTCGACGTACATCACCCCGTCCGGCCTCCTCCTCCCCGGCTCCTTGACGCCGGCGTCGTCCGGCCGGCGGTGCGCGTGGGCCCCTCGTGGCGCCAGATGAGGTACGTGGCAGCGGCGACGCAGCAGAGCACCCACCTTCGTGGCGCCAGTCGTGGTGTCCGCCGTCGACTGCCACGAGTGCGTCACCGAGCCACCCGCCTTGAACCGCATCCATGGCGGCACAGAACGGCTTCGCCGGTCCCAACCTCTCCGGCGCGCCCCCGCCTCCGCGTCCTCCTCTGCCTCCGGCCTCAACCTCTCCGGCGCGCTCCCGCCGACACGCTCTTGCCTCGACACCGCCGCCAACGCCTCCGTGGTCGATGTCCGCCATCTTGCCGCCGACCACGAGCGCAGGAGTGGCCGGCCGCGTCGGCACCGGCCACGCGCAGTCGAACCTCCGGTGCGCTCGGCCTGGATGAGATCGGTGCGCTCGGTGCGTTCGGCTCGCGTGGAAGGAAAGAAACGAGAAGATAGAGGAGAGAGGAGAGAGGAGAGGGGAGAGGGGAGACACGTGGAGAGAGGAGAAGGCGGACGAAATATTTCGTCCGGCGGTACAAAAGAGCCCTCAAAGGTCGGGGTTGCATCGGTAGCGCCGGACAAAATATGGGGTTTCTCCATACGAAACAGCCGTTTGGGGTGCGCGAGTGGAAGCCCTTAACACACCCCAAAGGCCTTTGTGTGTGTGGGTTGGAGATGCTCTTAGCTGCCGTTTCGCGCCATTCTAGTGATCGGTGCAATCACCGTCTTAGCATTTTGGCCTATCGTGGGGGTAATCATCGGTCAGTTCATCGCCATAGCTTGTGCATGCTTTTAACTTTCTACTGATCACCATCGATCGGGACGGAGGGAGAATGCAGGTTCGTCAACCGACACTTGCTTTCCTAGCTTTACGATTTGTATCAACTATGCTTCAGTATTTCTAGTACACCATGCTAGGTACTTGCGTAAATACCTATGGAAATTGAAAATATCATTGAAAATTAAAATATTTCTATGGTTTCTTCATAGAAAGGAATTGTTGACAAAAGATAATTTGGCTAAAAGGCACTGGATAGGATGCAAGAAATGCGTTTTCTGTGATGCGGATGAATCAGCTGAGCATCTATTTATCAAATGCACGTTTGCCAGAGACATTTGACGTTTAGTTCACTTTACTTTTAATGTATACCCGCCTACTAGTATTGCGAACTTATTTGGTAGCTGGTTAAATGGGATAGATAAAGTGACGAAGGCTCGCATTCGAATTGGTGTAGCGGCCATTTTGTGGGCACTTTGGAATTGTAGAAATAATATTGTGTTTAACAAAACAAACTCTACTCATTATTTGCAGGTTATACACAAGGCGTGCTACTGGATTCATTCATGGTCTTTCCTGCTACCGGTGGACCAACGTGGACTTATGGATGCCGGATGTACCCGTATGTTTACAGTCGTGCGGGCTATCTTCAGTCGGGCTAGGTGGCTTCATACTAGAAGAATCGATGCTTAGTACATCTTTGTTTGAGTGGCTGATCTTTGTAGCCACCTTATGTGATCCGTGAATTGTAAAACTTGATATTTTGGAGTCTAAATAATTGCGGAAAGATGTGTGCATCTTTTTGATGCAGAGGCCGGGGATCCGCACCCCCTTATCTAAAAAAAAAAGTATTTCTAGTACATTCTGACGGCATCGTGCGGGCTTGTACTGTCTAAAGCTCACCTGCTCTTAGTAGTGGGTTAGTAAACGATGAGTGGCATCGTGAGCCGTGACGACTGCAAGAATTGACCTTTGAATCCGCCGATGCGAACCCGAACACCAGCGAATCCTAAACACTAAACAAATGACCGCCTTCGATTCTACTGCGTTGAAACAAACGGCTCCGAATAGCATAAACAACTCGATTCTGACTGCCAGCAACCCATTTGTTAGCCTCAGCTTCAACTCTTCGAATGATCGAATCACCCACGGCTCTCTCGATCCATTTGACCACAGATTAGTGCTTCGCTTTGCTTGCTTGCTGGTTTGTTTCTTCTTCCCCGTGACTGGTTCGTGGTTTTTCATGTGAAAGGAAACCGAGGCGCTTAGAAATGCTGCCGTTTCGCGGCCATTCTAGTGATTGATGCCATCATCGTGTTGTTAGCCTTATCGTTCAGTTCATTGCCATAGCTTGTGCATGCTTTTAACTTTCCACTGATCGCCATCCACGTTCATAGAGATTTGTCTTAACTATTTCGGTAGTATGAGTGGCATCGTGAGCCGTGACTGTGCATTCTAACTAGGTCCCTAATTCTAACGGCGTAGCGCGGCTTCTACTGTCTAAGCTCGCCTGCTCTTAGCAGTGGATTATTTAACGATTAATTGCATCGTCAGCCGTGACGACAGCCAGAATTGACCTTTGAATCCGCCGAGGCGAACGCGAACACCAGCGGCGGCTAAACACTAAACAAAGGACCGCCTTCGATTCTACTGTGCTGAAACAAACGGCTCCGAACATAAACAACTCGATTCTGACTGCCAACAACCCATTCTCAGCCTTAATTTTCAACTCTTTGAATGATCGAATCACGCACGGCTCTCTCGATTCATTTGACCACAGATTAGTGCTTCACTCGATCGCCCGTGCAGGCACCCTGAAGCCAGATAAACCAGCCTAGTGGTCGCTAGCGCGCGCTGGGTTATTTTGTCGGTGATTTTCCATGCAGCGAAACATAGGCGAATGGCAAACAATTGAGGAAGGGCCCTCCTCGTCTCGAACGGAAGACAAGGACACTGGCCCCTGCCGCTCATCGGAGTCCTCCACTCCACTCGTCCACTCATACAGTAGTCCAGAAAGGAAGGAAGCAGACCTGTACACAAATCGAATGCAATTGAATACGGTAGTCATGCTCAGATCAGTGCTGCTGTGATGAACGAAACGACCACCTGAACGGGTGCCATATCTGATTGTCATGGCTCTTGCTCGCACCAACATGTATCACTCACAAGTTGGAACAGCGAGCAGGTCCAAGATCTCCTACGGCAGTTGTTTTTGCAAGAAAAGCTCGGTTCGAGATCGACTCGACATGAGATTGACTCAAAAAGGAAAAGAGTTCAGTGTCTCATAAATCTCAATCGAAAACGAGTGGATCTTGAGACAACACTAACTCGCTCGATTTTAGCTCGGTAACTCAAATAATATAATTACGTCACATATTAAAAAGAAATAAGATTATTTATTACATAATATGTTGTTGATCGAATTTTTCTCCATTCTATATTCAATCAAATCCGGTAGGGTCATTAGGTGCCTAGCAAATTTTGAAACTAACTGTGGTACGATATATATTTATTTGACGAATAATATTTCCGGCTAAAGTCTTTCGATTAGGAGAGAGAAAAATCAAGCTACTTTGATGAAATTTATATTATCATTAGTTTGATTGAAACAATAGTTTCTTTTGACACGATGTTGCTATAGTCTAATTCGATGGCAGAATTGGTTTGGAATATACTACTTTTTTTTTGTTGGTTTGCTTAGCTCGAAACTAACTCGAGATCGGTACAAACTGAATATGGACCAATTCTTATAGCTTCTTCTTTAACTCGACTCAGTAAGAGCTAAGTTGGGCCTAGTCTAGCTCGCTCGAACTCAACTTGTTTGGAGACCTAGTCCTAACTCAACTCGTTTGTGACATTAGTCGGTCCTAAGCTTGTGGCATGGAATGCCCTTTTAGGGCGATTAGTAAATCCAACTGCCACAAGGGTCTGATGAATTCCCTGTAATCTATTTGAGAATGGTAAATTCTCAGTGAATTCCATGTATAGTGTTTTGGTTCATCCTGATGTGCCAGTTGAAGATAGTGTTTTTTTTTGGAAAATGAAGATACCACAAAAATTAAAAATCTTTACATGGTATATTCGTAAAAGGGTTATCCTCACAAAGGATTATCTGACCAAGCGTAACTGGCAAGGAAGTACAAAATGTGTTTTTTGTAACAATGATGAAACAATTAAACACTTATTCTTGGGGTGCAAATTCGCACGTTCTATATGGGCAGCCATCGAAGCTGCGTCTAACTTGTTTCCGCCACGGAGTATAGCAAATGTTTTTTTTTGTTAATTGTGTTCGTGTTATTGATCACAAGTTTAGAGTACTTCTTAATTAGGGTGGGAGCGCTTTCCGTAATATGGTCGCTGTGGCTATATAGAAACGATAAGATTTTCAATGATAAAAATTCATCTCTTATGCATGTCGTCTACTGGGCTACACACATGGTTCGTTCTTGGTCGTCTCTACAATGCTTGGAGTTTCGAGATCTGTTTATGGAGGTGTCTGCATATATGGTTGGAGACTACGGTGGGTGATATTTTTATCCCACATGGGTGACAGCGTGATCTCCGGATTGGTCCCTAGTTCCATAGGCGACATATGCATGACTTGTTATTTGTATTTCACCTTTGATGTTTCTTGTCAGATTTTTCGTTTATGCATGTGTGCATCCATGTAATACAGAAGCCAGGTGTAAGACACTATGTATCCTTGATACCTTGAGAATATAAGCCCTTTATCAAAAAAAAAAAAGCATGTCCAACAGACTAACTTCTATTTGAGTGATCGCACTAAGACATAGGACATAACGTTTTCTTTTTATAACAGAGCTTTTATTAACTCAACAATTCGCCTCATGGAACAAGATGCACCTACTCCAACTGGTATAACAGAGTTCTTTTTATGAGAGCTGTTATTAACAAAAAACATCTAAGTTGCTGCATGATAGATCCGTAGACTACGCATCCCAACATGCTAGATAAAAACCTCATTGGCTCCCCGCTCCAACTGGAACATGTCTCATGAAGGCTCTGTGTGTTCCTATTGCTGGAGATTGGACGTATGTGCAAAGTCAATGCATACACGAGTAAATGAATTGCAACTGAGATGAAATTTTCTTATTGACAAACACAATTGCATTCCTGCAAAGCCATAAATCTCACATAGCGTTGTCGCTCCAATAAGAATGTGCTTTTTAAAACTTTAAAGGAATCTTATGTAGTCGGTTGCCAATCATATTAGCAACAGCCTACTCCCTCCGTCCTTAAATAAGTATACTTCTAGCTTTAGTACTAAGTCAAATATTTTAAAATTTAACCAATTTATAGAAAAAATTAGCAACATATATGACATAAGATTGATATATTTTGAAACTTTATTTCAAGATGAATCTAATAAAACTAATTTACTGTCATAAATGAGGGTACTTTTCCCTATAAAATTAGTCAAAACTTAATAATTTTGACATTCCCTAAAATGTAGAAGTACACTTTTCGCAGACGGAGGGAGTCGTATATATAAAAATTAAATGCAACATGAAAAATAGAGCACCATGAGCGAATTTGCAACCAAATAACAAATATCATGATGGAAAACTAACTTTTTTTTACAAAGATAATATGTTCATATAAAAATACCAATTACACTCAGTCTCTGCACCAACATAATCTAATAACTAATCGAGACATCAATAATGTCCACAACCAACAAAAAAAAAGAGCCCGCTGCAATGATCATTCACTCGTAGTAGCCGGGACCCAAATTACCGATACAACACCTAATATTACAGAATAGATTCTCTAAAACCAACGCCTCCAAAAAGGAAACACTTTACAAACGCCATCATCACCCAATCATAGATTGTTGTTTTCACCTAGGAGAAGATCAGAATTCTCTAGACAATGCCCAACAAGGAAAATGTCACTACCAGGTACAACCAATGAATGCCAGACCTTGGGTTTTCACAATGAATAAGGAGTCTCAACACTCGAATAGCACCACCTGAACTATAGTCCCTGAATGCTGCCGCCCCCACGAAAGCCGTTAAAAAGTACTAGTCACTAGGATCATATGCACATGTGGTATGGACAAGAATTACAACAGCCTGTGAAGCAATGGCTTCGTCGCGTAGCCACGCCGCCTGTTCCACAATAACGCGGCCTGGTAGGGGCGCGACCGAGATCCGTCTCCATGGGCATTGCGCCGCCGAAACAACAACTCATGGGAGAGCAGAGCCCCGCCGACGTCCACGACATGGGCTTTGCCTGGCCGCATCAGGCGGCGGCAGTGAGGGGTAAGCTGAAAACTTCAAATAGAGATGAGATGGCTACAAAAAAAAGTACACCTTAACCAATACTTTTGTTACCAACAAAAGACTTAATTGATAAGGGGGTTGCTCTTCCTACATCCAATTTTGGAGTTAAGTAATTGAGTGCCTCGTTTGTTAGGATTCCCTAAATGATTAATATTAGAAGAAGACCATTTTGGCCTACACAAATTCAATATTCGTCACCTTTTTTCATAGGTTCAGCCTACCGCTCATTTGAACAAGAATTAGCTTAATTTGCATTCGAATAATGTCACCCACATTGGAAAAAAAAATCAGTTGCGGCCATAGTGAACTATCATATTCAATTATAACCATGCATGGCGGAACTACAAAAGATACAACTTAAAACGAAAAAAATCAGTTGCAACCGCAACTGGAAAAAAAAAAATCAATTCTAACCGTAGTGAGCCATGGTGCAACCGGAATTTTTTTATTTGCAACTATTGTACAACAGACCAAAACGATCTTCACATCAACATCCAGTGGCTAATTAAGAAGTGGATTCAGCTCTAAACTAATTCTTGTTGGCACGAGAGTTGGTGAAACCTTCTTTAATCGGAATGAGTAGTATTTCGTTTTGGTGTTTTCGGAGGGAGTCCGTGGACCGCAAGGCAAACCATCAACAGTAGCTTGGTCAAGGTAACCGAAAAGTGTTTTTTAAGAAGAAAAGGTAACCAAAAAGTCACTACGTAACAAAGAGCAAATAGAATAAGGATGCGTCTAGCGGGCGCCTGGGCGCCCGAACGTAGATATGAACGCTTACGGTTAATGCTTGCCACGTTGGACACGAAAGCGACCCGTCCCGTAAGAGTGGGCGTTCGATCCGGCAAAGCAGCGCCCCGGTCAACGCGTGCCGCCGGGAGGTCCTCAACCTTCGATGTTGCGATGGTGCCGTCCTCGGCTCAGCGCTGCAGTGGCGCAACGACAGGCTAAGGATAAGATCGAACGTGACGGCGGTGGGGTTGAGCTAGCCCAGGTCCCGTCACCTCCGGATCGTGCTCCTGCTGCCGTGTGCTCCTGCTGGCCGCCGTCACCTGAAGTGCGCGCCACGGCGTGCTCTTCTGGCCACCGCCGTGCTCCTTCTGGCCACCGCCGTGGTGCCCGTCTGCTCCCCGGTCATCCTCCAGGCCGTCCAAGGCTCAGCTGCCGTTTTGGTCCTGCGTCGCCGAGTGCCATAAATCCAGCGATTCCTATCTTCAGTGTGTTTGGCGTGCGTGTGCAAGCTAGGAGCTAGCTAGGAGCAATCGACCTTCTTGCTTAGTTTACAACGTGCTGCCGGCGTTGACCATGTGCAGTAGCAGCAGCGTATTTTTTTTTGGCCCTGTACTGTACCCATTTGTACAAATGCTGGTGAGAGCTGAATATTCTGATGAGATGAGCCAACAATGCGCGTGTGTATCGTTGTTTGCCAAGCAGCTAAATTGCTTGATGGTAGTGTGAAATTGTTGATATCTAATGCCAAATTGCCTACTGCACCAAACTTTTTTAAGAGCAACTTTGAATCTATGGGAGGCAACTTTGATACTATAGGAGACAACTTTTTTCAGTTTTGGAATTCTCACGGTGAGCTTATCTCATTTATAGCAGCAACTAATATGATGAACTCAACAACTCATAATGTTGAGCAACTTTGTAGAAGTGAAATGCAAATAATATGGTTTCCTGCAACTAATATGCTAAACTCAACAATTAATTTGATTTGATGCAATTCATATTTTTGCAGAAGCAACTAATATGATAAACCCAGCAACTTCGTAGAAGTAAGATGCAACTAATATGGTTTCCTGCAACAAGTAAATATGTACTGTATAGATTGGAGATATAGTTGCCAACTGAAAGGAGGCAACTTGATAACATCGGTAAGCAAGTGGCGGAGCAACTTTGGTAAATGATGAGTCGACTGTACAACAACAAAAGACAACTTTTTTACGAAGTGAAACAATTTTTGTTGTGTGATGAGGCAAGTCCAAAAACAAAAAAGCAACCTTGGTACAAGGTAAAGCAACTTTGGTATGAGAAGAAGCAACTTGGGCTTTGGGTTGCTATGAGGCAAGTCCATAACAAGTAGCAACAAATTTGGTACAAGGTGAAGCAAGTTTGGTTTGTGATGAGGCAACTTTATAACAACGGTAAGCAACTACACAATAACTAAAATCAACTTCGGTAAACGAAACAACTTTGTATCTGATGAGGCAACTCCAGACAACAAAATGCAACTTTGGTACAAGGCGAAACCACTTTGTTACAAGGCGAAACAACTATGGTGTGTGATGACGCAACTCCACAAGAACTGTGAGGCAACTACACAACGACGATAAGCAACTTTGTTATGTGATGAGGCAACTACACAACGACGGTAAGCAACTTTGTTATGCGATAAGGCAATTTCACAACAATCATAAGTAATTTTGATGTGCGATGTGGCAACTTCATAACATTGGTACACAACTTTATAGCAACGATAAGCAAATCCAATACAACTAAATGCAACTTCGGTACGAGGCGAAAAAACTTTGGTGTCTAATGACACAACTTTTACAACATCGGTACGCAACTACATAACTATCAAAAACAATTTTGGTACTAGGCGGAACACTTGTGGTGTATGATGACGCAACTTCACAACAGTGGTAAGCAACTCCATAACAACTCGAAACAACTTTGGTACGAGACGAAGCAAGTTTGGTGTGCGATGAAGCAACTTCATAACATTGGTACACAACTTTATAGCAATGATAAGCAAATCCAATACAACTAAACACAACTTCGGTATGAGGCAAAACAACTTTGGTGTCTTATGATGCAACTTTTACAACATCTGTAAGCAACTACATAACTACTAAAAACAATTTTGGTACTAGGCGAAACACTTGTGGTGTATGATGACACAACTTCACAATAGTGGTAAGCAACTCCACAACAATGGTTAGAAGCTTTGGTGTGCGATGAGGTAAATTCACAACATCGGTCAGCAACTCCACAACAACTATAAACTTTGGTACTAAAACGAAACAGTTTTGGTGCGCGTTGAGACAACTTCATAACGGCGGTAAACTCGAGCGCATCCTCCGGCGACTGACCAAGTTTCCTCCTATGCGGCGACCGCGCCTCGGCCAGGAGAAGCAGGTGGAGCAGCAGCACCAGGCCAGAACGGCGTCTCGCCGGTGGGGAATTGGGGAGACGATGTCGGCAGCTCCCGCGTGAGGGCTGCGTAACAGCATGTGATGGTTGCGGTATGTTGTTAACTTGTTGGCTAACATACTATAGCAACAACTAATATGATTAACTCAACAACATTTTTTTGTAGCAGCAACTAATATGATTAACGCAACAACTCATAATTTTATGCAACTTCATAGAAGTGAAATGTAAATAATATTGTTTCCTGCAACTAATATGCTAAACTCAACAACTAATTTGATTTGAGGCAACTAATATTTTTGCAGCAGCAACTAATATGATAAACCCAGCAACTTCGTAGAAGTAAGATGCAACTAATATGGTTTCCTGCAACATGTAAATATGTACTGCATAGATTGGAGATATTAACATGTAGCAATATTCCAGCCCATCCTCCAACACACGTTCTTTCATCCAACACGTTCATTGTCCTCTCCAAAAGCTTGTGTCATGTTTTGCTAATTACTGTGAATTCAGGGGTCTTCATGCAAAGTGGCCGAAAAGATAAGGTCGTTTGACCTTTCCCTGTAACTCTGCGGCCTGAAGAAACACGTTGACGCGCCGGGCGGGTGCTGCCCCATGGCAGTTTGTCTTCGGCTACCCAAGGCACGCCATGAGATCACCTGGAGCCGGTTGATTGGGAGCAGCATAGCCGCATCGGGTCTGGAGCACACGGGCCGCCGTTGCCTCGCGCTGAATCGGGCCGCAACCGGGTCGGGAGCCTGGGGCGACGGACTCCAGGAGCGGTGGCCTCCGCGTGGCCGCAGCGGAGGAAGACGGCAAGGCAGAAAGCGGTGCGCCTCGGGGCCCTCCGGGATGGTGCCGCGGACGTAGGGGCGGAGGTTGCCGCGCGTTGGTATGGAGAGCAGGGGCGGCGGTGGCATCTCACCAGCAGGGAGGAGCAGGAGCGTCGCGCGGCCTCGCGTCAGTTCGGGAGGAGGGTGGCCCGCAACCTCTCGTCGATGTGGGAGCTGCAGGGTGGGCGCGTCGCCGCCCGCGCCGGTAGGAGAGGACCGGGGGAGGCGGCGGTCTTGCAACGGCGGGGAGGACTAGGAGAGGCGGCGACCTTGCGCCGGTGGGAAGGAGCAGTGCGGTGACGAGCTGGGTTTGGGAAAGAAGGATCGGGGCGGGTGCGGACTGAGGAGGCAGGTTGGAGACGAAGTTGGACCAGAAATTTGTTGCTTAGCCTGAGCGCTCGAGACGTCCAAATAGCGCAGCTGCGCTTCCAAAGCAATTACCATAGAATAAACCTTAACTGCTCCACTTCTCAGAAACCTCGTCATGGAAGTTCGAAGAAATCGTATGGAGACTCGGCAAAGGCGAGCCTGAACTATAAAAATGACGGCTCTACCAACAACATGTCGACCACCTCCATTGTTGCCAAGTCGCCAACCCAGCCGAGCTCAAAAACAATTAGCCATGGCCACCGAAATCCCGTTCTACCTGCTTCTCCTAGTCATACCACTCCTCTACTTAGTGTTCCGACGAAGATCGGGCGGCTCCCGGCTGCCGCCGGGACCGTGGGCGCTGCCGGTGATCGGCCACATGCACCATCTCGCCGGCGCGCTCCCGCACCGCGCCATGCGGGACCTGGCGCGGCGCCACGGCCCGCTCATGATGCTCCGTTTCTGCCAGCTCCCCGTCGTGGTGGCCTCCTCCCCGGACGCCGCACGGGAGATCATGAGGACGCACGACGTGACCTTCGCGTCGCGGCCCATCGGGCCGATGCTGCAGCTCCTGTTTCGGGGCAACGAGGGCCTCGTCTTCGCGCCCTACGGCGACGGGTGGCGGCAGCTCCGCAAGATGTGCACCGTCGAGCTCCTGAGCTCCCGCCGTGTTCACTCCTTCCGCCCCGTCCGCCAGGAGGAGCTCGGCCGCCTCCTGCGGTCCGTCGCGTCGACAGAGGGGGCCGTGAATCTGACCGAGCGGATATCGGCGTTCGTCGCGGACTCCGCGCTGCACGCGATCGTCGGGAAGCCGAGCGAGAGCCGCGACACGTTCTTGCGACTGCTCACCAAGGGGCTGAAGACCGTGCCGGGGATGAGCCTGCCGGATCTCTTCCCTTCGTCACGACTCGCGATGCTCCTCAGCCGCGTACCCGCCGAAATGGAGCGCCGACGCCGGGGCATGGTGCCCATCGTCGAGACCATCATCCAGGAACGTCAGGAGAAGAGAGCTGCCGCCGCAGCCGCCGGCATAGAAAAGGACGAGGACTTGCTTGACGTTCTCCTGAGCCTCCAGAAGGACATGGACTGCCAGTATCCGCTCAACGCCGAGAACGTCCAAAATATCATACTTGTAAGCACTCCCCAAAGACCTTCACACGATTCATTGTAAGCAAAACCAGAGTTTACCTACTCTGCTTCTTTCTTTCGTTCTTTCTTTCGCTTTCGCAGGACATGTTCAGCGCAGGCAGCGAGACGTCGGCGACGCTGCTGCAATGGGCAATGGCCGAGCTGCTGCGGAACCCGAGGGTGATGCGGGAAGCGCAAGAGGAGGTCTGGAGAGAACTCGCCGGCCACGACAGGGTGACAGAGGACGGCCTAACCAACCTGCGCTACCTGCGGCTTGTCATCAAGGAGACGCTCCGGCTTCACCCTCCGGCGCCGCTGCTGCTGCCGCGGGAGTGCGGCAGCCCGTGCCAAGTGCTCGGGTACGACGTGCCGCAGGGCGTGATGGTTCTCGTGAACGCTTGGGCCATAGGCAGGGACCCGGCACACTGGGACGAGCCGGAGGAGTTCGTCCCAGAGAGGTTTGAGCGACTTGACAGGGATTTCAAGGGGACGGACTTCGAGTTCATACCGTTCGGCGCCGGAAGGAGGGTCTGCCCCGGCATGGCTTTCGGACTCGCGCACGTCGAGCTTGCGCTCGCGGCCTTGCTGTTCCACTTCCAATGGAGGCTGCCGGACGGGATGTTCCCCGCAGAGATTGACATGACTGAGGAGGTCGGGATCACCACGAGACGCCGGTCTGACTTAGTGGTGTTCGCCGTCCCTCGTGTGCCGGTGCCCACGGAGTAAGTAGGAGCTCAAGCTGCAAGGCTAGTGTTATGAACATCATGCTGCTATTACCGGATGACACGATGACTGATAAACAAATACGTGTGCAATGCTTGTACAAAGTAAATAAATAAATAAGAAAGACAACCAGTTTCATCTGCTTAAGAAAGCATGACTTATCAAATGATTCAACCTGTTTCAGCAGCTTCTGGAGAGCTATTACACAACCTTTCAGATAGATGCAAAGGTTATCTTCCTGAAGACCATAGATAAAACGAGGGGAGAGGCGTTTTGGCTCCCGGATGCCTATGCTCCTGATATGTGTTTCAAAATTAAAAAAAATATATGGAAACACTTCAAACAAATATGAAAAAATTTGGGCACAAAGATATACAAGTGTTCAACATTCGTCCAAAATTTTGGAAGGAAATAACATTTTCTGCGCTCTGTGCAAAAAAGACAAAATCTGTGGCAGCACAGATTTTATCTTTTTGCACAGTCCACATAACGTGTCATTTCCTTCCGAAATTTTGCACGGATGTTGAAAACTTGCATATGTTTGTGCCCAAATTTTTTCAGATTTTTCGATGTGTTTTCATATTTTTTTTATTTTGAAAACTATAACAGGAACATATGCATCCGGGTGCCAAAGTGAATTTCTGAGATAAAACAATAGTCATAATAAAACTACTTTATAAACATTTGGTTTTATCAAATCTATGTCCTCGGGTGTTTGGGATCCGCTCAGGCTGGTGGTGCTCGGGATCCGCTCGGGTGTGGTCGGCCCGGGGCGGCGACGCCGGATCTAAACAGTGGCGGCGGCGCTCCTGCTGCTCCCGCCGGGAGGCGTGAAGGCGAGGTTGGACGGCGCGGCCACGGGCATGCGTCCTTGCCACCTCTTGCCACGGGCCGGGGCAGGGGCCCGGGCCTGAGCGAGCCCCTCCGTGCTCCTCCGATGCGATCGCTCCTTGCAGTCGCGGTGACTGCAGGAGGCCGCTCTCCCTCACCGGCGTTCGTTACCGGCCACCTCTCTTCCCCAGATCTGGCGCCGGCAGCAACCATGGGGTTTGCGGTTGGGTCACTCTCAGGCACGGGACCATGGGTCTTGCGTGGTGGCGCGGTTGCGGAAGGTGAGGTCATCAGTCGCGGTCAGGCTGGTCTGGCCGCCACGGTGGTGCTCGTCTTTCTTATCGGCTTGGTAGCGCGTGGAGTTTGGACCACTTGTTGAGCCTGTCTGCAGCTTTGTGGTCAGTGGCGGCGGTGGTCGCCTCCTGTCTCATCGGCGTCCCTTTGAGGCCTCCTTGTTGAGCCTGTCTACCTGTGTGGACAGTGGCGGTGGTCTTCGGTGTTTACCTATAATCGCCCAGTAGTTATGTTCCTCGTGTGTGTGCGGGATTTTGTTGTATGTTGGGTTCAGCACTTTGTATATTACTCGCCGTTTGGCGTTATTAATTTAGCGCTGGGCCTTTTCGGCATGTTTTCTAAAAAAATCTATGTCCCAATGAACATATCGAGCTGACCATTGGCAATGACATGCTAGAACTACTAACAAATCCTGCACTGAAAAAGCTTAGACTTGCATTGACTTTCTTAAGCTGAGGCACTGTTCCAGGAGTAGAATTTAATCATACATCGCTATTCATACTAATGCACTATGTGTTTTTGTGAAGGATAGTATGTTATGATGGGAGACATGTTCAGATGAGTGCCTGTAGCTTCAGTTAATTCCTTGACAGTAAACCGTCCCACCTTCAGTTAATTCAGGATAGTATGTTATGACGGGAGACATAACGTAACACAAGGCCACAAAGTAACACCGTCCCACCTTCAACTTAGAAAAAACAGCACCGCAGGTATGGTGAAATATTGCTGGATGGGTAGAAATGGTAGCGCACATCACACAGCTGCCTTCCGCAGCTGGGTGCTCGCTACTTGCAAGCCTTCGACGCCCCGAGCAGGAAGGGCACCAAATTAGCATACACCACCAACGCTACGGAAATCTGTCGAGATGCCGACGGCCAGAAACCATCGGCGTAGACCATAAAGCCGTCGGCGTAGCCAGTGCCCGACGGTAGCCGTCGGCGTAGCCCCGTCGGCGTACCCACCCGGCCGTCGGCGTATGTGTACCCCCGTCGGCGTACGTGGTGGTGGGACCCACAAGACGGCATCCGGCCGTTCCGTCAGCTCCCCATACGCCGACGGCATTGCCGTCGGCGTATATGTCAGCGTGGCAGCTGCTGGGAGGCATCCTGTGCGCCTGGGAGGCATCATACGCCGACGGCAATATATGTCAACGTGGCAGCTGCTGGGAGGCATCCTGTGCGTCTGGGAGGCATCCTACGCCGACGTCATTGCCGTCGGCGTATGTTGACCTTATTTTTTTTGTTTTTGCAGTTTCTTGCTGCTGGTTTCTAGCACATTTCAAATACAAATAAAATTGCACAAATTTTAAAACATCACAGAACGTCATATATATAATCCAAACCATCATACAAACTCCAAATGACACAAACATAATTCGAATTCATAGCATTCGTACAAACACAGCCGAAACACCCGAACACATCCTACATCTCCTGAGAGCTCGAGGTACGGATATCTGACCGCGTGAGAATAGGCGACCGACCACGTGGGGCAGCCGCCGTCGAATCACACGCGGAACCCAGCGAGGCACCCGGCGAGGCACGAGATGGTGTGGTCTCGCGCGACGAACTCGGCGAGGCACCACCACTGCCATCCATGAGCGCGCGCGTCGAAGTCGGCGAGTCAGAAGCACGACCAAAGGGTGCAGTCCTGGAGCATCCCGATCCCTACATGTTTGATTCCAAGTTAGCAACTTGGAAAGCACAATATGGCGGTAACAACTGGTTTGGCAAATAACTTACCGGAGCCCTTGCGTTGTATCTGCGAGCGAACGCGTCCCTCGATGGGCACATGGGCGGCATCCCCACCCTAGCTGGCCGTTCTGGCAGCGGATCCCACTCTCCAGTGGCAAAAAACCTCTCGGTCGCCTACTGATGATCCCGAAGAGCAAGTCTTGATGCCTGCACAAATAAACGGGATTAGGTTGAGACTCCAAGTGCAGAGTGTGTAGTAAGTGGAAGACAGTTTTCCCCACGAGGGGTGACTCGAGGGTTTAATATCGAACTCTCGGGGAATCTGAAGTGGTAGATTTATCTTCTTATCCTTCTATTGGTTACCTACAAAACAAGGTTAGATGTTTTGGTCCTCATCTCACCTGTGGTTGTCAAGCACAAGGTGTAAGAATGATATCAGGATAGTTATGCAATGCAAACAAGAAATAAATATGCAATGATGGTGGATGCAATGGTAAATGATATTTTTGGTTTTTGAATGATGTATGCAAGATGAAAAGTATTTTTGTATTTTCGGATTTAATGATGGCTGAAAATAGAAAAGTGGTATATGGTGTTGGAAAGGTGTTTCTTATGATTAAAAATGGACTGGGGTTCATGGTTTCACAAATGCACTCTCTCTTTATAAAGTGGTAGACAATGGAACACACAAAGTTAACATATGAGATTGAAACACAGGGTTTGATAACAAGTTACTTAGATATATGGGCATCACGTCCTAACATAGAGGTCTTTTGGTTATTAACCTCTCTTATACTCCACCAAGATGCGAACTAAATCATAACACCTTAGTAATTAAGATAACTCAGACTATAGCATTAAGTATCATGACATGAAGTGAAAATAAGAACATGCTAGATCTAGTCATGGAGTAGTGGCAATGGTCACGCCCACATCCCCGGTAGCATGGTATTTTAGTTTATCCCTAGTGAGGTAACAAAGTAAGGTAAATATACCAAAGTGGATCGCAGAACTTTCTCTCACGTTCACTGCACTAGCCACCCCCCGTTACTCCAACTAATGCACACGTTCCCCCACACACGCTCTCATAAACATGCTTGATCAAAACAAGTAGACAAGAACGGGGTATATAATATGCATCTATACTCATAACTGAAACAAACATTGCAATCTCAAACATATATTAACTCATAAAGATCCACCACAAAGGTATTACAACGGTGACCGTAATCATGTTCAGCAGCTCATACGGTGCTAATTAGTGAAGCTCAAGAGAGGAGAGATACATAAGTTACTTCCACAAACCCATGGTCCAGAGGTGGAATACTCCCTCTTCATCATGGAGACGGTGGAGAAGTCGATGGAGAAGATGGAGACCACGCCGGCAGCGCCCCGCCGGAGTTTTCCCCCTCCAATCTGCAGCTCCTGATCTCCGTTTCGGTGTTTCTGTGTTTGTGCGGCGCTCCTTCCAGAGAACGTCGGGGGACCTTTTTTATAGGCGTTTTTAGGTCAAGACTATGTCGGTGGAGCGAAGATCGACGGCAACGGAGCCACGAGGCCCAAACGGGTGGGTCCCACGCGGCCTGGTACTGTGGCCGCGTGGGCCATGCTCGTTTGGCCCTCGGGCCTCCGTTTGCTCGCTTCCTTTTTCCGTAGTCCTTCTTCCTTCCAAATATTGACGCCCGTAAATTTCCAGGTGATTTCGTTGACGTTTGGGTCCCTGAAACATTAAAATAAGAAAACGGGGTTTTCTGCCTGCGCAGGGTTAATTCCATAAAAATAGGAAATCATTAAGATATTTCCAAAATCATGATAAAACATTGATATAACCCTTATATGATGCAAATATGATTGGAATATAAGCAATTAAAGTGCAAAGTTCATGTATGCATTTTACATGCATCACCTACAAGATAGTTTAGATATCAGGAGTTGTAAAAAAAAAGATTCAAACTAGAGGAAATGGGACTTGTCATCTTTTGCAAATATAAAGGTTGAAACTTACAACATCGCGCAACTCTTCCCACTCGTCATAGGCCGCTCTCTTCTGCAGCCACGAGTGATACGCCGCCGCATAGTCCGCATAAGCGGCATCGTAGGCTGCTGATGCATGTAAAATGCATACATAAACTTTGCATTATTTCTACTTATATTCCAGTCATATTTGCATCATATAAGGGTTATATCACTGTTTTATAATGATTTTGGGAATATTTGATATGTTTCCTATTTTTTATGGAATTAACCCTGCGCAGGCAGAAAACCTATTTTTATATTTTAATGTTTCAGGGACCCAAACGACGTCGAAATGACCTGGAAATTTACGAGCATCATTTTTTGGAAGGAACAAGACCTGAGAGCGAAAGAAGCAAACAAGAGGAGGCCCGAGGGCCCAGATGAGTGGGCCCACGCGGCCCAAGTACCTGGCCGCGTGGGACCCCCCACTTTGGCCCTCGGAGCTCCGCTGCCGTCGATCTTTCCTCCACCGACTCCGTTTCGACCTAAAAACGCCTATAAAAATTATCCCCCGACGTTCTCTGGAAGGAGCGCCGCAGAAACACAGAAACACCGAAACAGAGACCTAGAGCTGCAGATTGGAGGGGGAAAACTCCGGCGGGGCGCTGCCGGCGTGGTCTCCATCTTCTCCAACGACTTCTCCACCGTCTCCATGATGAAGAGGGAGTAGTCCACCTCTGGACTATGGGTTTGTGGAAGTAACTTATGTATCTCTCTTTCTCTCGAGCTTCACTAATTAGTACCGTATGAGCTGCTGAACATGATTACGGTCATCTATGTAATACCTTTCTGGTGGATCTTTTTATGAGTTAATATATGTTTGAGATTGCAATGGTTTTGTTTCAGTTATGAAAGTAGATGCATATTATGTACCCCGTTCTTATTTACTTGTCATGATCAAGCATGTTTATGAGAGCGTGTGAGGGGGAACGTGTGCATTAGTTGGAGTAATGGGGGTGGCTAGTGCAGTGGACGTGAGAGAAAGTTCTGCGATCCACTTGGGTGTTTTACCTTACTTTATTTCCTCATTAGGGATAAAAAGAAATACCACGCTACCGGAGATGTGGGTGTGACCATTGCCACTTCCTCCATGACTAGATCTAGCATGTTCTTATTCTAACTTCATGTCATGATACTTATTGCTATACTCTGAGTTATCTTAATTACTGAGGTGTTATGATTTAGTTCGCATCTTGGTGGAGTATAAGAGAGACTAATAATCAAAAGGTCTCTATGTTAGGACGTGATGCCCATATAATTATAACTTGTCATTAAACTGTTGTGTTGCAATCTCATATGTCAACTCTAGTGTTCCATTGTCTACCACTTTATTAAAGAGAGAGTGCATTTGTGAAACCATGAACCCCGGTCCATTTTTAATCATAAGAAACACCTTTCCAACAACTTTTACCACTTTTCCATTTTCTGCCATTATTAAATCCGAAAATACAAAAACACTTTTACATCTTGTATTAATCATAAAAACCAAAAATATCATTTATCATTGTTACCACCATCCTTGCATATTTATTTACCACCATTGCATATTTATTTCTTGTTTGCATTGCATATTATCTTGATATCATTCTCACACCTTGTGCTTGACAACCACTTGGTGAGGTTGAGGACCAAAACATTTACTTTGTTTTGTAGGTAACCAAAAGAAGGATAGGAACATAAATCTTCACTACTGATTCCCCGAGAGTTCGATATTAAACCCTCGAGTCACCCTCGTGGGGAAAACACGTCTTCCACTTACTACACACTCTGCACTTGGAGTTTCAACCTAACCCATTTACTTTTCACGCAGGTAACCACGCGAAGGGCTAGCAAGTATTTTCTGGCGCCGTTGTGGGGTAACTTCGTGAAGGGCCATCAGCTGCCTCGAAATCAGGCTACAATTTCAAAATACAACGAATCTCGTCAACTTAGCCACTTAGGAACGAATGTCGGAAAGAGAATGAAATTGAGAAAAACTTACATCGGGGCGAGCTCGGGAAGGCTGTCGAGGAGGCAGGACAGGGGGGTCGTCGGCGGTGAGGGTAGCCTTGATACGCGTGAGGCCCAAATCCGACGTACACGGGATTACCGCATCAAGACAGGGCAAACGGCCATGCTCCCAACCGTGCCCGGCCCGGACCAACGCTCTCTTGTCGGTGGCATGCTGCATCGGGTTATCCACCTCCGGATTAAAACCTATGAACGTCGAGCAGTACCTATCTATATTCTCCTTGGCACTGCCGAAGTAAACGGGAAGCGAGGGCTGAGGTTGGGATAGATCGAGCTTCTTAATCTTCATCTTCTCCCATGCTTGCATGTCCGTAACAGGCTCCCCGGTATCGGCCTCCTGCATTGCCAAAGAAGTGTTATGCGTATCAAGTAGGAACATGAGGGGAAATAAATGAAGGTTGTTCCATATATATATACCAGCTTTGCCTTGAAGCGATCATGGTTGCGGGCTCCCGCACAATGTGTCCCCCCGCTCCCGCGGTTTGCCTTGTTCCGCTCGCTCACGGCTTTGAAGTCGGCGTCCAGCCCAAGCCACCTGGTCGCCAACGTCTCCCACGCGTCTGCCTTACCATACGCTCACTGGGGCATAACCTGAAAAAACAATACTCATGTGAAGAACAGATAATGCAATTGCAACTTAGCAGCAACATGTAATCTCATTGACAATTTACTTACCGACATGTAATCATCCAGGGTCATATCAGGTGGTCCATTCACAATCTCATGCTTCGGCGCCGTCTTGCCTAACTTCTCAGAACTGAAATGATTGATGGAGGTATACTTTATGTTGTAGAACTGCTGTCGTGCCAACTTCTTACAAGGCCCCAGCAAAGTCTTGTCCGCCGTGGCCCGATGCTCAGGAAGGACCCTATATAATTTCTTTAATCATGCATAAAAAACAAATTGTGAGAGCATGGTGGGGTCATCAACTATGAACGAAATTCGAAATGTTCACCTTGCCCAAAACTTGGTGATCACGGCATCAGAACATTTCCCGAAGCTCGCGTGATCGGCGGCCTCATAGTCTACCCAATGGGTGGCTAGCTTCGTCTCGCCGTTGGGGACCGTAGAGTACATGCCCGGCCAATACTTCCTAATCAAAGCTCCAACCAAGCTGTTAGGCGCACGGGCTCTGCTAGCTCTAAGTTGACGAGGGAATATCTCCCCGGCAACAGTGCCAGAAACAATGCTTGTACGTCACACGTCAGTTGGGAACCCCAAGAGGAAGGTATGATGAGTGCAGCAGCAAGTTTTCACTCAGTATGAAACCAAGGTTTAATCGAACCAGTAGGAAAACGAGGGTTGCTTCGAAGGTATTGGTGAAGGAGTGTAGTGCGGCGCAACACCAGGGATTCCGGTGCCAACGTGGAACCTGCACAACACAATCAAATTACTTTGCCCCAACTTAACAGTGAGGTTGTCAATCTCACCGGCTTGCTGAAAACAAAGGGTTAAACGTATTGAATGGAAAATGATGTTTGTTTGCATAAAACAGTAGAGAACAATGATTGCAGTAGATTGTATTTCAGATGTAAAAGAATGGACCGGGGTCCACAGTTCACTAGTGGTGTCTCTCCAATAAGATAACTAACATGCTGGGTAAACAAATTACAGCTGGGCAATTGACAATTGATAAGTGCATATAACATGCATGTGTGAGCTGTGGTGTCTACTATGAGATTCATTTGGGCATTACGACAAAGTACATAGACCGCTATCCAGCATGCATCTATGCCTAAATAGTCCACTTTCCGGTTAACATCCGTACCCCTTCCAGTATTAAGTTGCAAGCAACAGACAATTGCATTAAGTAATGTGCGTAATGTAAACAATACATTCATCCTTGAATAAAGCATTGATGTTTTACCCCTAGTGGCAACAACACATCTACAACCATAGAACTTGCTGTCACTATCCCAGGTTAAATAGAGGTTGAACCCAACTATCCTGCATAAATACCCCCTCTTGGAGTTACAAGTATTCACTTGGCCAAGGCTTCAACAAGTAACGGAGAGCATGCAAGATCACAAATGACATAGACATGATAATATAATATTCAGCTCCACATAGGTATCAATATAAGTCAGATCCCAGCAAACACAACATGTATCATTACAATAAGATGATCTTGATCATGATAGGCAGCTCACAAGATCTAAACATGATGGCACAAGTGGAGAAGACAACCATCTAGCTACTGCTATGGACCCATAGTCCAAGGATGAACTACTCACGCATCACTCCGGAGGCGGGCATGGCGATGTAGAGCCCTCCGGTGATGATTCCCCTCTCCGGCAGGGTGCCGGGAAGAGCTTCAGAAACCCCCCGAGTTAGGGTTGACGACGGCGGCGGCAGCGAATATGTTCTGGATGAAAGGCTCGGTGCTTTAGGGTTTTCACGCCTCGGGGAATAAATAGGCGAAGGGGCGATGTCGGCGGACCCCCGAGGGGCCTAAACCACAGGCAGGCGCGGCTGGGCCCACTGCCGCGCCGCCAGGTGGTTTGGCCACCTCGTGGCTCCCCTTCGTCTCTCCTTCGGACTCCGTGTACGTGTTGGAAAAATAGGGACTTGGCCTTTTGTTTCGTGCAATTCCGAGAATATTTCCAGAAGTAACTTTCTGAAACCAAAAACAGCAGAAAACAGGGAACTGGCACTGTGGCATCTTGTTAATAGGTTAGTCCCAGAAAATGCATAAAAGTGATACGAAGTGTATATAAAACATGTAGCAAATGGTATAATATAAGCATGGAACAGCAGAAATTATGGATACGTTGGAGACGTATCAGGCTCCCTCAGGATATGTCCAATTGCTGCACAATAATCAAACATTAGTACATGTCAAATTGTCCTGGCCACAATGAAATTACCATGTTCAAAATTAGTATAGTCACTTACTTAACCTCATTAGGCACAATGAGGATTTTCTCCTCCTCGGTAGCCGGTTCCTTTAACTCCTCAGGGACCATGGATTCCCCATGAATCTTTGGCTTCTTCTGCGGCGCGGAGGCTCCCGTCTCCTCGTCTCGAGACTCCGTCCCCTCGTCTCGAGACTCCGTCTCCTCGGAAGCCACGTCGCCAGAAGTGGAGGGTATGTCCGAAGACACGTCGCCCCCACCTCGTGCTCGTCCTGCACCTCGCCCTCGTCCTCCCTCACCTCGTGCTCGTCCTGCACCTCGCCCTCGTCCTGCACCTCGTCCCCTCGGAGGAAATGCATCGGCAGATCCCCCTCGTCCAACACCTCCTCTCTCACCACTGTCAGATAGGTAACGCGGGTTCGGAATAGGTTCTCTTCCACTTTTAGTAGCCTTCTTCTGGCGCAACCCCTTCAGCAAGGAGGCCGATGATTCCTTGCCTTGGCTCATCTTGGTCAATCACCTGTAGGAATAGATCTAAGCATTCAGTTCAATCCTCAAATGCATAGCAGTTAATCAATCTAACCCGTGAAACACAAAGGACAAATAAAAATGTTAGGCAACTAAATTGTTCACATGTCGTGCAGAAATATGCCTCATATACTCGATTGGACACTCAAATTCAGGGATGGAGTAAGCAAAACCAGTAGGATGCAGAATCTCTATATTCTTGCATATTACAAGTTTCACTTACACCACCCCTGAATAACATAGTCACCTCATTTTAATCATCGGCATTGTAAAAAAATAAAGTAGGGTAAACTCATACTTAATCATCAGCATTCTAGAGAATACAAAACTATAAACAAGATTCAAAAAAAATTATGCCTCATACTTAGAATATTATTGGAAACACACAAGCAATCCTGATAGCTTCGTTGAACCAAGTAGGAGGCACACAACTTATATGTGTGCATGATACAAGGTTCAACAAACTATCAGGATATCATATAGTGCGCCACATCATTTTAATCATCGGCATTCTAGAAATGAAGTAGGGTCAATAGAAAAGCATGCCTCATACTTAGACAGGACACACAAATTCAGGCACTGACCCACCCGCATCCGGATCAACATAAAAATAACATAAAGCAACTTAAAAACTACTATAACATGGACTCCGCCACAAACTGCAAATGGATGTGAAACTTGTCACACGCCCAATCGAGCGAAAAATGAAACAAATGATACAAACATAGCACACAAACAATATTCAGTAGGATTGTGCTTACATATATCCTCCAATAACAGGGGAAAGATATAAATCATTGCATAGGTACTTATCCGTGTGGTCATTTAGCTACTGTAAAAGCAAGGGTATGTATCTATCCTTGTGCTCATTGGGTAGTTGTCGTTTGCAGCAAATGAAAACGAAGCTGTAGCTAAACCTAGACAGTGAGATCCATCCATTGATCCTAGCGAGGTGGAAAGAGGCCGAATGGGAACCACCTATTCTGTCAGCTCCCCTCCTCCATCCAAGAATCGATTTTGAGAGAGAGGAGTAGTAGGAGGATTCGGATTAGGTGTACCTTGAGAAAGCTGAACGTGCTGCCCACGGCGGCGGCAGAGCAGGGACCGGGGAAAGAGGTGCGGCGACCGGCGTTGAGGGGCTCTGGGCCCCTGTGCGGAGAGGGGATGAAGGGGATGAGTTGCGGCGGCCTGGACGAAGAGGTGGAGGGCAGCGGAGGAGGGGCTTCACCAGCGGGACGGGGAGGAGCGGCCGGGGTGGGGAGGAGGCCGGGGTGGGAGGAGGCGGGCAGGGCGGGGAGGAGGCGAGCGGGGCGGGAAGGAGCGGCCGGGGTGGGGAGGAGGCCGGCGGGGCGGGGCGCGAGAGCGGGGAGGCGGCGGGGAGTGGATCGAGCTGCGCGGGGCCGGGGGCGTTTTCTCCTCTTACCTATCCCGATATTAGGGCAAACTCTATGCCGACGGCAATGCCGTCGGCGTAGACAATTATGTATTTTTTAAAATTATGTATTTTTTTTAAAATTATGGACTTTCACGCTATAAGTCGTGAAACTCGCTAGAGAGAAGTGGATGTTTGTGAAGCAGGTCACACCCCGGAGTGGAATCTTTGCCATCCAAAACCCATAACACACTTGTACACACATGGTATGGCACCCCCTAGCTTGTGGTGGCATCCCGACGCTCCGGACCACCTCTCCGGCGAAACCCTAGCCCAGTCAGAGAAAAGTCCAACTTATCGTCTACAACCTTGACCGAAGCCGGAAGAGGGTAGCAAAGTGGAACTAGTTGCTTGGTTGTGTTAGGGAGGCCCTAGGAAGTCCCAAGACAAATGTATAACCCAACTCTTGACAAGGTCCCTCCGGTTCGTCCGATCCGGAACTTCACGCTATAAGTCGTGAAACTCGCTAGAGAGAAGTGGATGTCTGTGAAGCAGGTCACACCCCGGAGTGGAATGTTTGCCATCCAAAACCCATAACACACTTGTACACACATGGTATGGCACCCCCTAGCTTGTGGTGGCATCCCGACGCTCCGGACCCCCCACTAGTACAGAACGACACATCGGAAACGGGCCAAAAACCCCATCGGCAACGGAGAAAGGGTCCGTGTCCCTGACCCCGATACTGATGTGAACGGCTCATCGGCAACGGAGGCAAATCTCTGTTTCCAATAAATTGCAAACGGTTGTTTTATTTAACCGTTTCCGATGTGATGATTAAATATTAAAAAAATAGCCGGCTGCGAGCCGAGACGGCTCACAGCAGCAATTAATGCGTATAGCCGGCTCACAGCTGGACTGCAGCAACAATCAATACAGCCGGCTCAGAAAGGCAATCTGACCGGTGGTTCATTTCAGAATATAATAAGGAACATCCAATTACACATAGGAACGGGTAAAATGCATAAAAGGTATATACACAAAAAAGGTAAAAACTGAATATAGAACACAACTACCGTCTAACAGCAATCCACCCAAGTTGCACTTGCACCCGTAGTATAAACTGCAACGGAAAAGGCTGACTTCTTGCATCCGACAGCTTATCTGGTTCAGAGAAGGCAGCGTTGCTGCAGCTGCAGCGCGATGAACTTTGACACTATAAATGGTGAGCCGTGTGCAGAGTTGATGTGCTCCTTCACACAGGTAAGCATCATGGCCATGTTGTTCAGAGGAGCAAAGTTCAGCACTTACATATCGCTCTTGCAGCTGTCAAATGGAATTAATCAATTAAGAATCATAATATGTTCCAAATTTAACTATAGTAATATTCTAGTAGCAAAACAGGAAAAGAACAACAACGATGATGACAGTTGTCTCAAGAGTTCTCAAGAGTATGTACTAGTTCAAGAGTATGTATCACAAATTTACTTACTAAGCATTTAGTTACCAGCTAGCTTCTAACTGAAGTTCAAATAAACCATACGCAGGAAATTATAAGATATCTTCTCAAAGCGTATGTATCATAAATTTAGTTACTAGGCATTTAGGAAAAGAGAGGAACAACTCACAAGGTTATAAATGTACATAAGTGCTAACACTCTGATTTCAAAACGCAACTTATGTATCTACATTCAAGTACAGTAAAATAACAACATCACGGGTGGCCAAAGCACTAGCTGACCAGACATTTAAGAACGATATCCACTGTACTAAAATCAAATAGTTGCAATTAAGGGTTGGTGTTTACTCTATCAGAATAGGTAAGGCAACAAATCTGAACCTTCTAGATGTTGTTCAAACTGAAATTGCATCAAACTGACAGAAAAGTCAGGAGTTTATCAGGTCGTTCAAACTGAGGAGAATAAATCCGACATAGAATGTGACAAACCAAGTCTTGTGCTGCTGCTTGCGGTTCTGCCAGACCTGCAAACTTATACGGTCAAACTGATATTATTTATGAGTTAAATCTATAAGAACAAAGCTGTCTTTAGACCTGCAAACTGATACGATCAAAGTTATAAACAAGAATTTTGCAAGGTTTGTCTACACTAATTTTGCTAGTAAAGTTTATTTATTTTGGCTTGCTGCAATCTAAAGAGCATCACAAAACAATTCGAAATTGGATCAGAAGTTCAGAGCTTGCAAGATTAGTGAATAAATCCTGCTTATCCTTGTATAAACAAGAGCAAATTATCTGCACATGTATCACCCAAGCTACCACAAGATATCTAGCACTAGCTAGCAGCTGCCCAAACAAGCATCTATTAAACCAAGTATACCGAAACTACTTGCAGCAGTTGCAATTCTTCTCCCCACAAAAACAGAAAAACCTACAACTGAATGTACAAGTAGATACGAATCAAGGTGAGATATTCTCGGCAGGCAGTAGCTTGTATGGCGATGACATGAAGGAAACAGTGCAGATCAAGTAATTTGGTCTCACCTGCAGCACACGAGCCGAGTTGAGAACGGCCGGTGGGAGGAGCAGCGGGATACAGGTTAGGGAGGTGGCCGGTGAAGACGGACGGCAGCAGCACGCTGGGCTTGAGGTCCGGCCGCGTCCAAGGCCTGTCCGCCGGGGTGGACCACCACCTACGCCGCAAACCCTAGGTCATGGGCACGCCGTGGTCTAGCCAGCTCAACGGAACGCGCATCACTGCACATGGGCGAGCCAGCCAGCCGCGACGCCTTTGCTGCTGGGCAGTGGGGCATCTCTCTCCGGCAAGGCTGATGCGCGGCCGTCGATCTGGTGCTCACCGGCGTCGATCCGCATCAGCTCGTCCCTGCCGGCGTCGGAGGAGAGCTGCAACTGGCGGAGGGGAGGAGTAGTTGACGGAGGGGAAGGCGGCACGGAGGGGAGAAGGGGACGGTGGTGGGGAGAAGTGGATCGAGGCCGGATGCGGGAAGAGAAGGCGAGCGTGCGGGCGAGAGAGAGGATAAGGAGAGAGAACTAGGGGCTGCGCTGCCGGGATAGGGTTTGGGTATTTATATGAACAAAATTAATTTGCACACGGAGCTTAAATTCCACCGTTGCCAATATATCGGAAACAGTTAAAAAAATTGTCCATTGCCGATGTGTCGCGAATTCTGTACTGGATAGCCGCGGAATTTTTTTAACCGTTGCCTTCGTGAGCGCGGACTGTTGTCTTTTTTCTGCCGTTTCCATAGAGGGGTATCCTTTGTGTCTTTCTGTACTAGTGCCCTCTCCGGCGAAACCCTAGCCTAGCGGGAGAAAAGTCCAACTTATCGTCTACAACCTTGGCCGAAGCCGGAAGAGGGTAGCAAAGTGGAACTAGTTGCTTGGTTGTGTTAGGGTAGGACCTAGGAAGTCCCAAGACAAATGTATAACCCAACTCTTGACAAGGTTCCCTCCGGTTCGTCCGATCCGGACTTTCACGCTATAAGTCGTGAAACTCGCTAGAGAGAAGTGGATGTCTGTGAAGCAGGTCACATCTCGGAGTGGAATATTTGCCATCCAAAACCCATAACACACTTGTACACACATGGTATGGCACCCCCTAGCTTGTGGTGGCATCCCGACGCTCCGGACCCCCTCTCCGGCGAAACCCTAGCCCAGCTGGAGAAAAGTCCAACTTATCATCTACAACCTTGACCGAAGCCGGAAGAGGGTAGCAAAGTGGAATTAGTTGCTTGGTTGTGTCAGGGTAGGCCCTAGGAAGTCCCAAGAAAAATGTATAACCCAACTACTGACAAGATTCCCTCCGGTTCGTCCGATCCAGGACTTTCACGCTATAAGTCGTGAAACTCGCTAGAGAGAAGTGGATGTCTGTGAAGCAGGTCACACTCCAGAGTGGAATCTTTGCCATCCAAAACCCATAACACACTTGTACACAAATGGTATGGCACCCCCTAGCTTGTGGTGGCATCCCGACGCTCCGGACCCCCTCTCCGGCGAAACCCTAGCCCAGCCGGAGAAAAGTCCAACTTATCGTCTACAACCTTGACCGAAGCCGGAAGAGGGTAGCAAAGTGGAACTAGTTGCTTGGTTGTGTTAGGGTAGGCCCTAGGAAGTCCCAAGACAAATGTATAACCCAACTACTGACAAGATTCCCTCCGGTTCGTCCGATCCGGGATTTTCACGCTATAAGTCGTGAAACTCGCTAGAGAGAAGTGGATGTCTGTGAAGCAGGTCACACCCCGGAGTGGAATCTTGGCCATCCAAAACCCATAACACACTTTTACACACATGGTATGGCACCCCCTAGCTTGTGGTGGCATCCCGACGCTCCGGACCACCTCTCCGGCGAAACCCTAGCCCAGCCAGAGAAAAGTCAAACTTATCGTCTACAACCTTGACTGAAGCCAGAAGAGGGTAGCAAAGTGGAACTAGTTGCTTGGTTGTGTTAGGGTAGGCCCTAGTAAGTCCCAAGACAAATGTATAACCCAACTACTGACAAGATTCCCTCCGGTTCGTCCGAGCCGGGACTTTCACTCTATAAGTCGTGAAACTCGCTAGAGAGAAGTGGATGTCTGTGAAGCAGGTCACACCCCGGAGTGGAATATTTGCCATCCAAAACCCATAACACACTTGTACACACATGGTATGGCACCCCCTAGCTTGTGGTGGCATCCCGATGCTCCGGACCACCTCTCCGGCGAAACCCTAGCCCAGCCGGAGAAAAGTCCAACTTATCGTCTACAACCTTGACCGAAGTCGGAAGAGGGTAGCAAAGTGGAACTAGTTGCTTGGTTGTGTTAGGGTAGGCCCTAGGAAGTCCCAAGACAAATGTATAACCCAACTCTTAAAAAGGTTCCCTCCGGTTCGTCCGATCCGGGACTTTCACGCTATAAGTCGTGAAACTCGCTAGAGAGAAGTGGATGTCTGTGAAGCAGGTCACACCCCGGAGTGGAATCTTTGCCATCCAAAACCCATAACACACTTGTACACACATGGTATGGCACCCCCTAGCTTGTGGTGGCATCCCGACGCTCCGGACCACCTCTCCGGCGAAACACCAGCCCAGCCAGAGAAAAGTCCAACTTATCGTCTACAACCCTAACCGAAGCCGGAAGAGGGTAGCAATGTGGAACTAGTTGCTTGGTTGTGTTAGGGTAGGCCCTAGGAAGTCCCAATACAAATTTATAACCCAACTACTGACAAGATTCCCTCCGGTTCGTCCGATCCGGGACTTTCACGCTATAAGTCGTGAAACTCGCTAGAGAGAAGTGGATGTCTGTGAAGCAGGTCACACCTCGGAGTGGAATCTTTGCCATCCAAAACCCATAACACACTTGTACACACATGGTATGGCACCCCCTAGCTTGTGGTGGCATCCCGACGCTCCGGACCACCTCTCCGGCGAAACCCTAGCCCAGCCGAAGAAAAGTCCAACTTATCGTCTACAACCTTGACCGAAGCCGGAAGAGGGTAGCAAAGTGGAACTAGTTGCTTGGTTGTGTTTCATCACAGATACCACGACGGTTTAGGAAGATTCCTTCCGGTTGACCCCGCGGTGCACGTTTTGCGCGCTATCATTGCATGTGAGACCAAAATTTGCTATAATTAATTCTGAAAAATCTAAAAAAAGGAAAACCCGCGCACAACGTCATTTTATGTGACCTTCACACTGAGCTACCACAGACGGAGTATAATAAGGTGAATAAAAAAAAGATAGGCCGACGGCATTGCCGTCGGCGTACATCCTGCCATAACGCCGTCCCAGCGTGGCCGTTTTCCGGGGTGCGCGCCGTCAACTTACGCCGACAGCCAGACTGTCGCCGACGGTTCCGGGGTGCGCGCCGTCAACTTACGCCGACAGCCAGACTGTCGCCGATGGCTGCCGTCGGCGTAAAGGAGACTACGCCGACGGTTTTTGTACGCCGACGGCCTGCTTGCAGGGCAACCATGTGCCCGGTCGTACGCCGACGGCCCCGACAATTGGTTGGCCGTCGGCGTCTTGTGGCTTTCCTGTAGTGCAAGGCTGCAAGTGCAGCCCATCAGACAAGGAAGGGGACAATGTCCAGATGAGTGCAAACTTATGTAGAGCCGTACGAACGACATATATAATGCAGCACAAGTCGACAAAGTAACATCAGCCCAACTTAAACTTACATAAACAGCATTACAGGTCCGTTAAATGTTTGACACTAGATGGGCCGAACTATGGACATAGGACGATGACGTTTACTGGAGTTGCCTTCCAACTAACCCGTGGAGACGGTGTTGATCATCAAACATAGAATGGTACCAATATGGCTTAGGCACAGGCCACCTGTCGTCCAAATTGTTTTCTCAATGCAAGTTCATGTCGAATAAATAGTATATGAATTTGGACTGAGAAACAGCGAGTATACCTGTTCTTAACTGTGGATTCACCCATTATATCTATGGGGTGGTTCATTCCTCTTTGTCATTATAAAAAGCACAAGGTAAGCACAACTGATAAAGATGTGTCTACACAATAAGAACCGGGACAGATTCTTTCAAAAATTACCTTTGCGACGGAAGATCAGTCTCGCTCAGAACTCTTGCAATGATACGCCTTGGAAGGTAAGGCGTTTTACGAGTTCCATCGTAGAAGTTCATGCCCGCATAGCTTCCGTCAATAAAATTAACAAGCGGGCCTCCAATCCCAGCCTAGTGCAAAAAATAATACAATGCGCAGAAGTTGTAATGCTGTAGATATGTTATGAAAACTTAGTATATGTACAAAGAAAATACTCATAGATTTTCACCAGTGTACCTTCTTGATTTTACAACTAGACAGCTGAAGGTCTTTGCAGTCAAGATTGCTAGGTTTGTCCATAGGATTCTTAGCCACCACACCAATTGTACCCATTAATACTCCATCCTTAACCTCGCGCCCTATAGCTACTACCTTTTTGCGTGGCTTTTCTGTGCAGAAAATATTCTCGGGATAAATACTATGTAGACGCTCGTGAACACTGATTACAGCAATGTTATAATCTAAATGGTACAGTTCCAGTTTCCCGGTAGCGTGCTGATTTGGTGGGAGAAATACATCAATCTGCAACGGTAAAGTAAGTTCAAATTGACCACCATCTAGTAACTCAGAGGACTAGGAAAATATTTAGGAGCAGCAACCTTTAATTTCTCATCGATCTTGTCTTCATTAACCGGACTTCTGATCAAACTGGCCGAGGTCAGAATAACGGTCGTGCCTTTTTTATGCCACTTTATAAGGTATATAGCCTGTGCATGCGAAAGATCTCTTGTCTCCTACACATCACAACTTTGGCCATTAGTCACGACCATTAGTCAGTGAAAACAATGCTATTATGAAAAACTAATCAGCGTGGAACTGTAAAATTACCATTGTATGAAGTAAGCAAGACAACACGCAGGCATATTTTTGTTACAACTTCTGTCCGAAGTTTAGAAAATACCGCGTCACCAGTACCATGACACCAGAGATTGTAATCTAATCCCTCGTACCCATATAATTCACCAAAATTCTCTTCAAATGTGTTACACAATGTTCCGCCGACTGTTTACAGGAGCAAGTACAAAAGTAGTGTCACTGCGGTAGCTAGAAAAAGTTATGGAAGGCAGAAGTCGGCACTATAGAAAGCAATGACTTACTCTCGAGCAGAAGTGGTGGTGGCTTAGGATATCCCATGGATGTTCGATAGTTGACACTATTCCAAAATCCTGATGCAATAAATCGATCAATGATAGTACTCAGATGATGTGTATGATTAAATCCACATGACATTAATCTACGCATAATGATCAATAGATAACATCAATATAGAACAATGATTCACACCTGATGGTACTATGCTGAATAAATCTTCAGGCAAGGTATATTCACGGTAGTTGGTAGAGTTTGGGCTGCAATAAAACAATCTCGAGTACTCATTGATAAATAAATACAGGGAAGTACTAGCTCAACCAACATAGACGAAACAACTACACCGACACCTGAGCCAAATCGAGAACAAAACGAGAAATTAAGAAAACAGGTAGTCAGGCCTAAAAATATTAAACAAAAGACGTGAGAGGATAGAGCAGATCACATGTCCATGTTTTACTATGAGCAAAATGACTTATCTCTTCCTCACTTAAAGGATTAAAGGAATATCTCCCATCTTCAACACTGAAGCAAAAGCTCTAAATTAGCAACATGAGATGTGGTACTGATGCAAGTACACACCAGGTAGAGGTAGAAAGAACCAAATGGTTATTAATGCACAGATTACTGTGTGAGAACTCCTAAGGCTCCAATGTTTGTAACAAAAAAATGGCTCACCTTACAAAGTTACAATATATGTATACTTAAATTTCATAAGATATAACTCATAAATACTAGAAGCGTAGGAGACATACGTGTACTTCTCAAAATACTGCAAGCGCTCACGAAGTAACTGCCATGGTAGGATTGAAGTCCTATTCTCTTTGGTATCAAAATCAATGTTCAACCCCAGAAAATGTCCATTCTTATCAATAACTGGCCCTCCAAGTCCAGCCTAGAACCAAAATAAATCGGTAAGGATTATGGAGGAAAAACGAACCCAACAAAAAGTACTTCAGTGTACAGAGTTCAATTGACACAAGTAAAGCGGAAGGGATTACAGCACAAATTATGTTCCACATTTTTCATCATGCCAAAATGTAGGAAATAATACAGCAGCGCACCTCTGTGATAGCACAACTACTGTAGATCGGAGCACGTTCAGGGCCATCTGTAGTGGGGACATAAACCCGCTGCCCCTCGACGGACGAGTTGAAGGCACGCCCAAGAGCTACTACTGAACCATGATCAGACAGCTGTTGTACCTGAGAATCCATATCTACGGAACATGGATCCGAGTAGTAGAAGCACGTAACAATAGCGATATCTTTGAGGCGGCGATTCGGGTGGTATGTCCAGATGAACATACTATCTGGACCATTGGTTCGTGCATTGGGATGCGGTGATGTCAGGGAGGCGTGAATTTTAGAAATCATGTTATACGTCGGCCTGGCGCGCGTACGGACGCAATAAATGTCGTCATAGCGAACGGTTGGGCGCACGAGGGCAATCGTTTTCATGTACCGCAGGTACGAAACGTTAGCTGCGATTGTGGACCCATGGTACATTAGTACCTTCTCCGTCACGATCCAGAAACGGCTGGCCGGCCCGCGTGGTGAAGGTGCCGGGCCCATCTAGAACTCGTAACCCTTGGAAGCAGAGTATCGAGTGGCGACATCTAGCCTGTTGCGGCGGCGGAGAACTGGCAGCAGTCGGCGGCGAGCCGCGGTGCGCTGTTGTTGGAGTCGGCTGACCAGGGGAGTACGGCGGTTGAACTCGCCCACGACTAAATCATGGCGTTCCCGCTGGAGAGGTAATCGAGCAGTGCCTACTCTTGGATCCAGTTCGTAGTAGGGATTTTCTTAAGCAATGTTTTGATTAGGCCCTTAAATTTGGTCGTGTAGGTTGGAAATCGGGGATTATGCGGATAACTTTGGGAATGTAGATCCAGGATACGTTGTTGTGATGAGAGAGGAAGGTGTAGTTGGAGTAGTGGCCGCCGAGAGGGTCGCAGCCAGTGGTGGACGAGCGGGGGAGGAGTGGTGCCGGATTTGGAGTTGCTGCATCGAACCAATCTGGTTCGTGATTGAAGCTAGCGCTGTGGCAGGCATGGAAGGCGATGTAAATGAGCAGGAAGTTGACAGCTTCGGGCAATCTATGCCCCGTAAGCAGCCCACCGTCTCGTTTGGGGAGAGCAGCGGCGAGTGCGTGGGGAGAACCTCAGGCATTGCGCAATGTTAAATCGACGGCGAACTCAGTGCAGAAAAAGAGAGATCGTGGTGATGATGGTCCTGCTACCTCGGAGCAGTCAACTCTGAGGGTAAATCCTGAAGCTCCTGGCTGGACAAAACGGTAAGAAGATTCAACTTGTTCTTTAGGAAAAAAATGTAGCTCACGTGATGATTTTGCTTACGCGTTAGAAAAATTGTTGATGGATTTGTTGTTTTTCTGGGTGTATGTGGAAGCAGGGTCAGGGTTGGAGGGAATGCTGCTGAGCGAACGCCTTGTGCAGCGAGACTTCGGGCGCTTGAGAAGTCGTTACCCGGAGAAGATGGGCGATCACCTCGTCGAGCCTGCTCCAGGCATGACATTCGAATCTCTTGGCGAGGCATATGACTTCTACAATTTATATTCATGGGAGCATGGGTTTGGCATACGGTATGGTAGAAGCAGGCTCAATCCGGAACACAGGAAGACAATGCAAGAGATTGTGTGTGGCTGCTCGGTAAGTGAGCTTTGCAGGGCTGAAAAACATGCATTTTGTTTTTGTTTGGGCAGTATAAACTAACTGCAAACATTGATATGTTGATAGGGAAAGCCGGAAAGGGATAACTCTCGGTCATGTAGGTGCGAGTCCCAGCTATGATTCATTTGCTTAGAACACCTGACCGTGGCTGGTACATAACCGAACAGCGGGTAACTCACAACCATTCTGTCTCGGTAACTTATGGTGAAAAGGTTTTCTGGCCTTCACACAAACACATAAGATGCGTACACAAAATATTTAGTGCGGCAACTACGAGAGAATAATATAAATGTAGGAAAGGTGTACAGCATCGTGGGTACTTTTTCGGAGGGGTTGGGAATGTTCCTTTCACGAAACGAACCTTGAAAAACCTGTGTGGGAGGATTAGCAAAGAACAAGCTGACGACGATGTACGGGAGACTATGGAAGTGTTTGCAGAGATTGGGGCAAGTTATAAGGAGTTTACCTATAGGGTTTTGGCTGACACGGACAGCCGTATTAAAAACCTCATGTGGACAAATGGATCCAGTCGTATGCAGTACAATTTTTTTGGGGATGTGATTACCTTTGACACAACCTACAGGACATGCCCTTCGGGTTATTTGTTGGTGTTAACAACCATTTCCAGAGTGTAATTCTAGGCGGAGTTTTGCTACGAGACGAGCAAACGGAGAGCTTTGAGTGGGTTTTCTCAGAGTTTATTAGGATGATGGGGGTGGGGCGGCACCGAGAACCATATTGACAGGTAGACAGTAATAATGTATAATGTAAATTTAACTGAATATCCTATTCGGTGCCAAATTAGTAAGCCGTTTTGTCACTTGTGGTGTGTGCAGACCAATGCAGGGCCATGGAAGTGGCCATTAAGAATGTGCTGCCAGGGACAGTACACCGTTGGTGCAAGTGGCACGTACTGAAGAAAGCAAAGGAAAACTTAGGTCCGTTGTATGGCAAGAAGAGTGAGTTCAGGGCGGAGTTTCATAAGGTGGTGAACGACATGCTGACAACGGACGAGTTTGAGGAAGCATGGGCGTTGTTGATGGAGAAGTATGGAGTGCAGGATCACCCTTTCCTGACTCAGATTTATGACGTGCGCCACAAGTGGGTTAAGCCATACTTCAAAGGAATTTTCTGTGCGAAAATGACAAGCACTCAGCGCAGCGAGAGCGCAAAACATGATGCTGAAGAGTTATGTTCCACACGGGCGTCCGATGAATCTTTTTGTCCGGCATTACATGAGGCTACAACATGACAGGGAGGCAGATGAATGCTACCAGGAGAAGAGAACCAAGATAGTGAGTGCCAGGCATCAGCTAATTTTGTAGTATGTAAGCATTCTGTTGAGATTATGTAACTGGTGTGTAATTTTTTTATATGTTGTTTGTTCAGGCAAAAGCTGTTCTCCGGGTGAACTTGCCAGTTGAAGAACACGCAAGCAAGATCTATACACGTGCAATGTTTGAGCAATTTGGGCAGAACCTATATAATGCAGGGGTGTATCGCATTGAGGAAAAGGAGAAAGGTAGAGTGTATCTGGCTATGCATATGAAACCAGAGAAGAGTATGAAACCAGAGAAGAGAGAGAAGTGGAGCAGAGTTGTTTTCGAATTCAAGATTCGTAGTGATGATTTCTTCTTTGAATGCGAGCGTGGTCTGTTCGAGCATATGGGGATATTGTGCTGCCATTCACTGAAGGTTCAAAAAAAACTTATGAACTATGTTTCTCTCGCTAACTGTTTTTTTCATATGAAATTCATTTTGAATCAGTAAGTAACTGCTGGTACGGTTATTGAACTATTTGTTACCAGGTCATGGACTACCTAGGTGTGGACACGATACCTGAGAGTCATGTGATGAGACGGTGGACGAGAGACGCGAGGGATGTTTTGCCAGCTCACTTAGCCGTGTACCAGAATGACAATCGATCCTCGAAAGCTTTCACTTACAGGCATTCGACCATCTACATGCAAGCAATGGAGCTTGTCAGACTGGGAGATGCGAGCGTTGAAGCATTTGAGCGGCTGTCAGCTTTTTAGGGCCAACATGGTTGTGATGGCTCCATTTGATGCTAAACGAGATGGGTTAGGACTGAAAGAAAGGCCAGCTGAAACAAACGTTTCAGTGGTAGAGGGCAGGGATTGGAGCCAATATCAGACTGCTGATGGGGGTGATCAAGAAGTGGGCAACCTGGCTGGCTTGGGAGCACCTCTGAAGATGTGTGGCGCTGGTAGGCCGACGACTAGCAGGGACAGGGCGCCATGTGAGCCAGTAGCCGCAGGGTTAAGCAAGAGAACCCGGTTCTGCACCATTTGCAAGTGCAGTGTACACAAGCGAACTACTTGTCCACAAAGGGGGGATATGCCCAAGCAACCAAGGAAATCTGGGAAATGCACGAAATGTGGTGTTACTGGCCACAGGAAGAACACCTGCGGCAAGGAAGTTGCTGGTTAGGCCCTGTTTGTCGGTTACTGAAAACGGATTTTATTCCGTATTAATCTGTGGTCAGATTTAATTGGAGTACTCATATTTGTGTGGTACACTGAAGATTGTTAGGTGATTGAGTTAAGAAATAATATCTTTGAACGTGAACTTAATT
Source organism: Poa pratensis (assembly GCA_947311845.1). NCBI lineage: Eukaryota > Viridiplantae > Streptophyta > Magnoliopsida > Poales > Poaceae > Poa > Poa pratensis. Next base: position 43,188,760 of record CAMZMU010000047.1, read on the forward strand.
TCTACCTCGTGGCTGGATTGAAAAAGTTTAAATTCTCTCGGGCTGACTGAACTATCTGAATATGTCTATCGTTTTCCTTGATTTTTGCAACGTTAGCTGAACTATGTTATTTTGTGTGCTGACATACTAGTGCTGTGCATGCGTTGGGAGGCACATAAATTTTTGACCCGGCGTACACTGAATTTTAGTTCACTTAAAGAGCTGGTTAAATCAGGCCGGTGTGTATATGATGGTCCCTGTAGCCGTCTCGCGTAATACTTGCAGACCAGGATGAAGATGGTGGGCGTTGTGGTGGAGTAAATGAGATGGAATGCGTCGGTCCAGGATGTTATGTCGCGGTACAGGAAAACGGGCGACATTCAGTTCCGTTGAGGACATTACGGCGGTCCGGTACATAATGTCACTGGAGTCAGTGGGCCACCGGCCTGACACCACACATATACCACGGGAATACAATAAATAATACAACAGCTGGTGCAGATCCCAAGGGGGAGCGATGGTCTAGATAGTATGTTCATCTGGACATACCACCCATTACTGATTTCCGGATATCTTTATCATATAGTCCAAGAACCCATCTGTATGGATATTTCCTTCGGGGGGGGGGGGAACGCGCACTTGAATCTATAGTGAAAAGAGTGGTGGTACATCAGCACACGGAATGGTCATACTTAGCTTGAAAAAACGAAGGAAAATGGAACATAAAAATTAGCAGCACCAACCCTCAATCTATCATCTTTGTTTCTGTTATTCTTTAATTCTGTAACCAAACGTTTTGAAGTCACAATTATTGATACTTCTTGTCTCGTCGTTGCCGTACGTTTTATAGCTATGCCCGAGCATGCAAATAAAATCTTTTTTTCTGCACAAGATCGTCGATCAGATCACGAACTAGGGGTGATCAGATACAGTTAGAAAATTCACAACTGTAAAATAAAGAAGTGTAATTACCATCGAATAAAGCAAGCGAGACAATATTGGAAGCCAAAGAATCATCACAATCCACATTTGTCGAACCAAATGTCTTCTCTACAAAACTCCTGTCCGAAATAACTGGATCAGGATGTCCATATCGTTCAATAAAATCCTTTCTCCGCTTGGCCCACAACCGGTTGACTGAATAAAGAACATGGTAGTTAAGCCACGACTGTATAATAGCGCAGGAATACATGCAAGAGAAGGAAGAACCAGCAAACATGAAGTAATCGACTCACGCTCCTTCATTTGATTTATCTTGCGTGTTCTGGGAGAAGGATCCCATGGAATCAGTTTCCCTATGTTTGTGGCTCTTTTGTCCCTTGCCACATTCTGCAGCTTGACAGTTAGTCTCTTCTTTTTGTCTATGGCTCTTTGGTCACTCTTCTCTTTCTGCTTCTTTGCAGTCCTGAAGCAAAAAATAATAATGGTCGGAAATGCTTAGGAAAGCATCACCAGTAGTCAACTTGCAGTTTTGATTCAACGATTTATCCTTGTGGACGACATTGTCAAGTCTAACGAGTAGTCAATATGCATGGTTGCATTAGGGGCAGGACCTACTCAGTTCACGAAATCGAAACGCCCCCTATTAGGATAAATGATGCGGTTGGATAGAGGAAATGTACAAGGAAGAGAAAGGTGCTTGTTTGAGGAAATCTCCAATGTAAATTTACAAGTTCTAATACTAATTAGTATTTAACACTACAATGGGGGCCTCATTTGGAAAGCAAAATAGTAAAGTACGCTTTAGCTATTATATTTTACCCATTCTCGAATCATAGTGTTTTATGGGGATATCAGGAAGAGGGGGAATTACTGGCAGCCAGTTCCTAGCAGAATAAACCCTAACCGGTAATGATGGAGACAGAGTGGCCAAAAATGAGCCCAGACAAAGGCAGCAGTTGGAATCGAACAAAAAATGAAGTCCCAAACTATGCCTCGTGGTTAGGTTGAAGATTATTTCCAGATTGAAGCAGAATCCCATCAAAATTTGGGTATGATTAGAGAAGACGATGATGGACAAAATATGTTAATGGACCAACATGTACGTGGATTTTACTTGGATCAAACAAAGAGGAAGAACAAAATATTTCGAGTCACGGAGATCAATCGGATATCGACTAGCCCTAGAATAGCAAGCAAGCGAGGAAATAGACACTTACATTTTGCCCTGGCAGGTTCCGCCCGCCGATCAAGGCAGGAGAGTGGGAGGGGATAGATGCACAACGGTGTCGGGGGTTTGAGGGGGTCACGTTATTTATAGGGAAGCCAACCTATACATGGACGGCCCAGCCCGATCAGACGGCCCGAGCCCGGCAGAAAAATCCATGGCTGATTCTGGGCACTCTTTCCTTTCGGGCCGTGCATGGGCCTCGTTGTCTAAAATTTAACAGCCCAAAAATCTTCAACTCAACCTTCCATGTATAGGTTAGCAACTGCTCCCCCTAAAAAAAACAAAAAAACGGCAACTGCTCTTGCATTGCATTATGCCAATGTCAGGGTCAGCGCATCCGATATGCTAGTAATTCTTCCAAAAATTCGAGCTTTCACCGAAGATAGCAGGTCCGAAAACCCTTGAAAACCACCAGCCACTAGTTACACTATACAAAAAATGAAGACGCCTTTTCACTGAAAGATCTGAATGGCAACTCTACGAATGTGCATCCATGACGATTGCTCCTGGCAAGAAGGTGGGTCGGCGGGAATGGCCCGTGGCCCGCTACGGCTGATGCCTACTGTAACTAACCGACCAAAGAATAGGTTGGCAAAGCCATCAGGTCGTATCAGAGTTCAGACCAAGAACGGGCCGCGGCCGGCGTCCGCTGGCGACTGGGGCTCCGGCGAGTTGCACTCCAGCAGCACGGTGCGGCTGCACTGGGACCTGGACGTGCTCGGCGAGGACGGCAGGCACCGTGGCTCGCCGCTGTACTGGATCACGTCACCGCCGTCACGCTGCTGCTGACGATGCCACTCTTTCCCCTTCCGCCCGCTCTGGCCGCCGTAGTAGTACCCCTGCTCGACCTCCACGGCCCGTGCGAACGCGCCGGACAGCGGGTCCAGCCGCTCGTAGAGGATCCGGAGGACCTGCTTCATCGACGGCCGCGCGCCGCCGTCCCTGTGGGTGCACCAGTGGATCATGTCCGCCATCACCTGCAGCTCGTCCAGGTCGAACGTGTCCGCCACCGCCGGGTCCACCAGCTCGTGGAGACGGTAGTCGGTGCCGATGAGCTCACGGGACCACTCCACGAGGTTCCTGTTGTCCTCCACCACCGGCCTTCCTGTGACGAGCTCCAGCATCAGCACGCCGTAGCTGTAGACGTCGCTCTTCGCCGTCAACTCCTGAGTCACAACGTACTCTGGGTCTACGTAGCCTGCACGCAGATAAACACACGGTACTGACGAAAATGTTAATTGAACAAATTAGTGGTATTCACTTGAGGACTCGAGGCATAGCCTAAAACAGAGTACAAGATAACCGATTAACCGGGAATTCCAATTTACATTTCAACAAAACCTCAAGAACTGTAGAAAACCTTACCAGGAGTTGCCTGAATCTTGACAGTTCTTGTGGTGGAACTGGCGATAGTATTAGCACCAGTTGAGCACTGTGCATGGCCACACCCAGCAAGCCATTGAAAAGCAATCCATTAGTGTCTGACGAGTAAGAGTTTTTTAAATGAAAACTGATCAGTGTGAATTGATCCCGGTGTAAGAAAGTTTTCCACCAGGTACCTTTGCCAGGTAATTCTTGTCCAAGAGGACATTGCTAGGCTTTATGTCTCCATGGTACAATGGAGGATCACAGTAGAAATGAAGGTACTCCTGAAACCAGATAGAGTAGTTTGTAAACTGGTAGTTGATTGTCTTTTTTTTTTGGCGAGAAACTGGTAGTTGATTGTCAACGTAACATAGTATACTTGTTTTTTTTTTTGCTAGGAGTATACTTGGTGTTCACACAAGGAAAAGAAATCAAAGTACAGTACATATGAATTGCAGTTTTAAGTGAACATTAACTATTCTTCCAAATGCCGACTTAGGTAAGGGTAAAATTGAAATAAAGTATGAATTACTTGAGGCGATTCAGATTTCACCACACTGACTTCCGGAAACTTACCAAAGCATTCGCAACATCTATGGCAATTTGGATCCTGTTTTTCCATGGCAGCAGATGTTTACCTGACGCTGCAAAAAGAAGAATGCTATTCTGCATATAATTCAAGAAAAGATGTAGCAAGACAAAGAATGAGAATGGAACATGAGTCGTGAGATATTACAATGAAGGTGATCCTTAAGGCTTCCATTTTCCATGTATTCATACACCTGGAACCTGGACAATACGGAATTGTAAAGAGCCATAAATTGGTAAACATCTGAACTTATTTATATCAAACTTTACCTCTCAAATCTTGTTAAACAATATCCTTTAAGTCCAACAAGGTGGCGATGATGCAGCCGCCCGAGAAGTTCCATTTCTTTGCAAAATTCTAGCTGACCTACTTTTGGTGACGTCTCTATGCGCCGAATGGCAACCACAGAACCATTGCTCAGTTGCCCTTTGAATATTGTACCGTTATCATTCCCTCCCAACCTAGTGCTAAAATTTCGGGTTGCCCTTCTCATTTCTGAGTGACTAAATCTGCCAAAAATGGTGGAAGTACCTGCAAAACAATCTTGCTAAGCAAATAAATTGAAATGGTTCTTACAACAAATTTCGATACTAAGTAATTCAAAGAATGTAGACTCAAACATCACATCATCAAGTCCAAATTAAAGTAATCATGCAATTTCTTAATGCGAATTTGTGAAATGGAGCATAATAGCAAGAACTATATGATCTGGAGCATATAGCATCTTTTTGTCAATTTCCTTATGAATAGCTTCAGGATCACGTCCATCAATTGGCATTCCATGTCTACTGAAGGTGGAACATATCTGAGCTTAGACATCTTTTTTTTTAATTGAACAGCATGGAAGTGGTAATATATCTATTGAAACTAGGTAGATATTTTTGCATTGAACAGTAGGAATTGGCTAAATTTATTGATTGGAAAGAGCTATACTTATAGTCTGGCCACATTTTACATAAGGTACTATTCACAGTCTGACTCTGCTCGCTTATTACTTGCAAACCTCGAAGCCATAAATCAGTTATATTGTCAAATGGCTGTATGTATCAATTGATGCAGAGGCTGTGGCCTATTCTCCTTTTCGAAAAAAAGTTGTGTTGTTATCTAAAATCTTGCATATCCACAAACAGAGTATTGTTTCAGAAAATAAACAAAAGGAAGTGCATCAAAAGACAGTATACCCCCTATTATAACAGACATGGTATGCAATCTAACCTCGTGGAACTGTAAAAGTCATCCAAACATCTAAATTGACCAAATATTCATAAAAGAATGGCAATGCTATGAACACAACTCATTAAATGTTTACCTTCTTTGCCCTTCTTGACACAGGAACTCCACGATTCTAGAGGTTTAATTCCCTCAATCTTTTCTAGTTCTTTACTCTTTCTACGGATAAGTAAAATCAGTACAACCAAAAGTGTAACTGATAATCCTGTAACCAAGGCCCCGATTGCTGGGAATAGCACACGCTTGTAACTATGATGATGATTGGATGACACTCCAGTAACATTTTCCCCAGGTATCTGCGCTCCAAATGGACTGGGAGAAATATTCTGTGCAGGATTTCCAGCTGGGCTTGGCGTCGTGATGTTCACTGCATCAAGGATTGAATACATTGTTACCTTACCTTACCTTAACCTTAACAAAGCCTTTTGTCCCAAACAAGTTGGGGTAGGCTAGATATGAAACCCTGTCACGAGGACTTCTCAGGAGGTCACCCATCCTGGTACTACTCTCGCCCAAATGGGTTTCATATCCATGGGACTGGCTAGTTTTTACGTTGGCTCGCCAAGCCTATCACAACCCTTAGATATGAAACCTTTCATGAGGACTTTCCAGGAGGTCACCCACCCTAGTACTACTCTCGTGGGTTTCATATCCATGGGACTGGCTAGTTTTTACGTTGGCTCGCCAAGCCTATCACAACCCTCCTCCTTTATCCGGGCTTGGGACCGGCTATGCCTAGAAGACATAGGCGGAGTTATTGAATACATTGTTAGAACATGAGAAATTAAAAACTCAGAGAAAGTCAAGTATGCACATTTCACGTCTAGTACAAATACTCACATACCACATGCACTCACAACAATGCATATTATGAAGAATAAAATAAGTGATTTTATTATATAGATCCAAGACTCATAACATGCCTGCAAAATGATACTATCTTTTATGCTACTGCTTTTTCGTTACATTGCTCTTATATGCCATTGCTGCCAATGACCTCACTGTTAACTGCAATGTAACAGAATCAAGCAGGAGATTTGCATGTTTCAGTAGAAAAGTAGTGCTTACGCAAAATTAACCATCTGGCCAACCAATATACCAAATTGAAACGGTTTAATTCGAAAAGATGCCCACATAAACTCCATTTTACCTAAGATGTATATATATTATATATATATTAAACTTATACTATAACAAGTACGTCCTGGTTAATATAATATACTAATAATTTGCAGACAGTGGGAATTGGGATACATGCAAATGTGCACACCAGAACTATGGCACAACTGAAGCTTTTAGAATAACACTGGCGGACAGTATGTGGATTCATGAAACATACTACCCATAACAAAATTGAACAAAAGATAGAAAAATGTTCTGCCTCTTTAAGGTGCCTCATTAACCAACATATCAAAAGGAATGGGTTTAATACGAAAAGATGCCCACATGAACTCAAAATTAAACTTATACTACAGCAAACATGTAATGGTTAATATAATATACTAATAATTTACAGGCAGTGGGATACATGCAAATTTCCAAACTAAAAGAAGTACTGCACAGCTGAAGCTTTTAAAATAACACTGGCGGATTCATGAAACACACTAGCCTTAACAAAATTGAACAAAGGATAAAAATATTTCTGCCTCTTTAAGGTGCAAAATGGTGTATATATATCAGCATAGATAAGTTCCATTAAACCAGAGTTGAAGATCCTGTGGGGTTTTTGCATTGCACTTGGATTAAGACATCAGAATAAAAATCTTATATTGTTCTCCTTCTAGAAGTTGTTTAGCGTCGATTAAGTTGCTCGAAAGAGCATAGAATGTCCTCTACTTTTGGACAATAATGATGATTGCCCGAACAAAGTCATCACATCACCCCAAAAAGTAATATGTGAGCACAACGTTTGAAAATGGCACTGTATATTATACGAAAGATGGGAGAAAATTCAAACCTTGAAGAGCACCAAGCTCCTGGACGCTAAAAAAGCAACTCGCCGTATCAAGAATAGAAATGTTCCCTTGACCCACAAAAGCAACAAAGGCAGCATCACGGCAGGTATGCAATGTGACATTATCTTGCAGTCCCACAAGATGGCGGAGGTATGACAAACCAGAATTTAAGCACCTCTTGCAACTGACGTCATCTGAAAGTGAGGTTGCACAGCTTCTAGCCACGTCGCTGAAATTCGGAGACTGTAACATCTGGACGATAGTGGTCATCCCAACACACTGATAGGAAGCCAGAATCCTGATCCCGAGGCCACACAACGAAGGTGCGGTAGGAGGCACCCCTTTCGACGCCAACGTGTCGGAGATATTGCCAATACAGGCATCGGCAAGCTCAGCCGGAACCCCAAGAGTGCCTGTTGTGTTTGCATACATGGCGGATGAGACCGCAAGGACAGCATTGATGTAGCGGCAACACCTTGAGTGTCCATTCTGATCCGAGCATACAGAAGCTATCAGCGCGTAGTTCGGCCAACTCAAATCCAGCGGGCAGTCTGCATGATCAAACAACAAATATGAGTGACAATGCAAATATGCAGATAGAGGATTGGCTGTCCCATTATGAAGAAACATTTGGAAACAACAGCTTCATCACTATGTGTGTTAACTATATTTGGCAAGCGAGTTTCAGACAGAAGTAGCGAATACCTGCTGTTTACAGCGCGAATTGTGATCATATCTAACAGAACCACTGGGAACAGATCATGTGACCAGTACTGGCTGGGTCCGTGTCTAGCGGATTGCATGTCATAAATCACAGACCCATATCCCCCTCCTTACAGCAGAGCTGCTACGGACCGAATGTAGAGCATTTTGGGAGTACATTACATTTGCACGCAAGTAAAGAAAACAACCCATGTGCATGTTGAGGGACATGAGGCAAATCTAAAATGTGATGTCAGATTAATTAGACGCCAAATGCCAGGACGGAGAGCTTCACGGGGATGAGCCAACAGCCAAGTCCAACGGCCATTGAGGCCCAAGAGTAGGGAAGGCATGGCCGAGCCGGTACGTGTACAGCAACAAAATTGGTAAGCGAATTGAATGGCGTGAGGACTCTAGTGGCAGTGAGACAGAGGCGGTCCCCTTGAATGGCATGAGCAGACGACAAATGTGCGCCGTGCGTGCCAATCGTGCCCAGGGAGTGTTCCCCGGCTTGCTAGGTGACCCCGCCTCGAACCAAAAAAAAATGCCTAATAATCGCCTACCATGATTCGCCCCCTGAAAATTGCAATCCTACATTACTTCAGCAATGGAGCAATCAATCTGAGCCGAATCGTCAAACAAAACAGAACTGAAAGACGTTATGAGCTCATCGAATGAGCACCGGAAGGGGAAGAAATCCAGAGAAGTCACTAAGCGAAGCGTGCTCGCAGTACACCAAATGTGGCTATCCCCAGTTCGCCACCGGAGTGGAGCAGGGTAGGCTTCCACCGGCTGCTAGAGACAGAAAACCGATAAGGAGCTTAAGGCGGATGGCCAGAATGGTTTACCTGCCGCGATCGCCGCGGGCGGGAGCGGGGCGAGGAGGGCGGCGACCAGCGCCGCGCAGACCAGCGGCCGCATCCGGGAGCGGCGAGAGGAAGACTCGTAGGAGTGGAGTGGCGCGGCGCTGGGCGTGGCGGAAAGGTGGGCTCTGTGGCGGGGGAGGGCGGAGCGGAGGAAGGAAGGAAGGAATGGGATGCCAGGCCAGGCTGACGCCAACCCAATATGCTCGGTCCTAGAAAAATGTCGCTGTGACTGCGGCCGCCGCTTTTGTTCTTCTGCTTTCCTTTGCGCGGCGCCTTTTCTCTCACACTTTCTTCGGGATGGGCTCCGTCGCGGCACGGGTGCGCGGAACGGAACCGCGAAGACTTGGGGCACTCCGCGGACCACGGGTGCACATGGCGTGGTAGCGCGGCGCCGTATCCGAGAACCCGTACTGTACACTTGTGCCTCCCTTGCTGATGTCCTTTTGTGGCTGATGATGGCCTGAAGAGCTCAGATGCTTTGCCGTCGATACACTCACTCTCTCTAGCTGAGAGCCCTCAACAGTCAACAGCGCCACCATCTGACGGACCATGAGCTAATTAACAATGCACACGCTTTTTTCAATGAAATGGAAACAATTCGCACGCTTGCCACTTGACCAGCCTATCGGAATCGATCAGGATATATTGTTCGGAGACTGCAAAGTTGCCTGCTCAATATCCTACACGATCGACCCCGTGTGACACAGAGTTAACTCAACTTGTCTGAAGTCTGAACCCTACGCTGCAGATATGCATGCCGGTGCCGATGTGCAATGGGGTGGCCTGCTATTTCACTACTCGGTCGGCTTGTGTGACGCGCGCATAAGCTAAAGACATGGTTTTTCTTTTTAAAACAAGGCAAAAGATTGCCCATTTTCATTTAATAAAGACAAGTTTTTACAAGTCTTGCAATCCTAGCCGTGGGAAAAAAACCTCACGGCCTTAGAGAAACAACTCACTCTCACGGCATTACACTACAAAGGCCATTGTTCCACATTGTCGCCTCGTTCTTAATCTTGGCGATGAGCATGTTGATTGGTGTCGGAAAACTCTAACATTCCTCTCCTTCCAAATCTCTCAAGAAACAAGCATGGCAAATGAGGCCAAACCTTTTCTATATGGACGCCCTCTTGTGAATACCTCCATCCACCAATCCTTCACGGTGGGAGAAACTTGCCAATCTCCCGGAGTCACCTCATAACGCCCAAGCCAATCTTTTAAGAAAGACCAAATCCTAATTGTGAAGCGACACTTGAAAATGAGATGGGCAACCGTTTCTTGAACTTGGTTGCAAAGCTTGCAAAGACCAAAATTTTACCATCCTCTCTGGTCAACTCTATGAGCCGTCTGCACACGATTTTGTAGGATCAACCAAGCAAAAAATTTACACCTAGGGGAGCCCAAAGCTTTCAAACTAAGGTTGGCATAACGGAGGTGGTGCGGCCCAAGAATTGCATTTTGTAAGCCGACGACGAGGAGTAAGATCCGTTTGAGCTTCCAAGTAATCTTATCTGGGACGTCATGTTGGAGTTGTACGCCTCCAAGCATTTCCAAAGTTTGACGAATAAATTTAGGTGGTCAATAGAGAGGCCGTCTTGAATATTTATTTGTGATGCCCACGAATATCCATTCATCGCTTGTCAAACCGTGCTCTTTCTTTTCTTTGATAGACCAAACACAAGCGGTGCAACATCCTTTGGGCCCACGAATTGCCATCCATCGCTTGTCAAACCGTGCTCTTTCTTTCTTTGATAGACCGAACACAAGCGGTGCAACATCCTTTGGCTGCCTTCCTTCGAGCCAAGATGACTCCCAAAATAAGGCGTTCTCCCTATTTCTAATAATTACATTCGTTGCAGCCGCAAAAGATCATGGTCTTTTGAGTTACATGGGTTGCTGAGGTTCACCCATGGCTTGGGTTCATCACTCCATTGTAGCCGAAGGGCCGAGACAAATTTGGCTAGATGGAAAATCTCCAAGCCCCACAAAGCTTAGGCTTGCAAACAAACTCCCAATTAACTTTCCATTTTCCTCCGGTGACCTTTTCACAAGCCGCCCAAAGGTCGTCTCCTCTTATGCTATTAATCTTCAAAAGGACCTCAACCGGCACCTCAAGCACGGTGATGAACTAGATTACAATATTAGTGAGCACCGCTTTTACAAAGGTCGAGCGTCCGGCCATAGTGACATGTCTCCCAATCCAAGGGACAAGTTTTTCGACCACTCTATCTTCCAAGTGTTGAAAGTGAATTCGCTTGAGACAATTCACCCACAAAGGAAGCCAGAGATACATCATCGGAAAGGTGGTGCGGCGTGCCAGGAAAGCTTGTAAATGTCGTCAAGGTCAACCTTATCACATCGGATAGGGGCCACTTGGCTTTTCTCACAATTAGTGACTAGCCCCGTGAGAATGCGTAATTGGGTCAAAATGTTGGCCAAACATTGTATGTCCCATTTATTGGGGTCATAAATATTGCCGCATCATCGCCATAGAAGGATGTGTGAACAGTTGGGATCCTTCCCCGAAGCTTACGAAGGTGCCCTTGAATGGTGGCCTTGCGTAAGATGTGGTGGAGAGGGTCAATGGCCAACACGGATAGGAGAGGGGAGGGTGGTTTTCCTTGTCTATGCCCACGTCCACGTGCAATAGGATCATAGGCAATACCAAAATCCAATCGCGGAATTTAGCCGGAAGCCCAAATGTTGAAGCAAGTCCATCAAGTAGGAGTGTAGATAAAATTCAAAAAAAATATTTCGATGGTTCAAAAAAAATCTAAATAAAATTGTGCAGGTTCTCAATGATATATCCTACGAACATGCAAAATACTTTATGTTTTGAGCTACACAAAAATGACAAATGTACATATCTGAGTATAGTGAACAATGTGTAGTTTAAAATTCTCAACTTTTGCCATTTTTGTGTAGCCCATAATACCAGAAATTTTGCATTGTGATTTTACACCTTATTGTATACATCACTGAAAATATGCGAATTTTTTTCAGATTTTTTTAAGCTGGTTAATATATTTTCTGAGTTTTATAAAAATAGTGGGATGACCGGATCTCGAGAACCAAAATTATCTTCCGATCAAGTAGTCCCACTTAACCAAGTCAAAAGTGAAGGCGCCTCGCAAGATTCCGCAGGAAATTTGAGTTTTATATTCAAATTCAACTTGAAGAGAAGGGTGGGGGTTTTGGATTTATGAAGGCGCCTCGCAAGATTCCGCAGGAAATTTGCCTCGCAAGACTCCTTGGCTGGACGGCTGGACCCCGACCGTCCGTATCCGGCGTGCACCGGGCCACCGTAACGGCAACCGCTCCCGTACCATCGCTCTGCCCTTGACACGCGGGGCCAAAGCGTAATGACAAAGCGCCGCAGCGAGCGACCAAGACCGCGAAAAAATATAGCGAAAACCACACACATAAGCAAAATCTCAAGTGACGGCGCAACCTGGAATACCCGGGGCCTTGCAATCCACGCAAGCCGTACGCCACCACCAACACCAACCAGCCCCGCAGGCAGACCCAGAGGAGACCAGGCGGCGAGCGGCGAGAAGAAGAACCAAGATGGCCAAGTCGCGGAAGGAGCCGCCGCCGCCGGTGCTTCTCGTCGTAGCCGTCGCCGCCGCCGTCTTCCTGTGCTCGTGCCCCGCCGCCGTCTCTGCCCGGAAGGTAAGTACGATCGCGGAACATACTCAGCATTAGGCTCTCTCGCTCTCGGGGCTCGCTCGTGACACAGCCGGCGCTGCATGTCCGTGCAGGTGGGCGAGACGTGCGCGCTGGACCGGAACTGCGACGCCGGGCTGCACTGCGAGACGTGCGTGGCGGACGGCAACGTGCGGCCGCGGTGCACCCGGGTGACCCCGTGGACCCGCAGAGCAAGGCGGCGGACCTTCCCTTCAACAGCTACTCGTGGCTGACGACGCACAACTCCTTCGCCCGGCTGGGCGCCCGCTCCCAGACCGGCACCGCCATCGCCACCGCGTGGAACCAGCAGGACACCGTCACCCAGCAGCTCAACGTAAGTCAAGTCAACTCCACTCAGCTCAACCGCCGCTAGCTCCCGATCTGCTTGGTTTTTCCCCCGCCCGGCCGTTTACCTGCCCCTCGCAAAGTCGCGAGTAGAGCTCTCCACTTGGGCAATGCCCGCCGTGCGCCGGTGTACGGCCTCGCCGTCCGCACGAATCGTAAAGCATTAGGCCATTGTAGCATGGCCAGATGCAGACGGGGAATGGTGAGGTGTCCCGGGACGCAACAGGTGTCGCTCGAGGCTCGTCCATGTGTCCAAGGAGGAGCACCGGCTCGAGGCGCCGGTCCGGCGGTCCTTTCCGTCGCTGGTTAGCGTGCACGGCCGCGCAGCCACGCCCACACGCTGCTGCCGCTGGGGCTTTTGCTTGAAGCGTTGCCGCGCGGCACGCACCGCACACATGGCACTGGCAGGCGCACACGTGATGGACATTCTGGTTTCGTGTATCGGCCTGTGGATGAGGCGTGCGGTGTCTGGTCTAGTTTGGGTAACACGTCCATTTCTTGTGCCGTTCCATCCTTGTCCTCGCTTCAATCAGCCTCGATGTGAATTGCAACTATGACCTCGAATAATTGGAGGGAAAACTTTCTGAACGATAGGCGCAAAATAGACAGCTAGCTAAAAAAAGGGGACGGATTGGGAATGCTTGGCAGTTTGCCACAGCCCACAGAGCACAAAAACCTCCTCCTTGAACTCTGTCAACGTTAGACAGTTTAAAGCATGAACTGCTGCTGCTTGTTTAAGCACGAGTTCACGATCCCTACCTACTCCTTGGGTTCCGTTTCACTAGTTTAAGCAGTTTTTAAATCAAGTTGCATTTTTGTTTTTGTGGGTAAATCAAGTTGCATATTGGTCAAACTGGATCCATCAGCTGACTTTGCCGTGTCGCAGAACGGCGTGAGAGGGCTGATGCTGGACATGTACGACTTCCGCAACGACATATGGCTCTGCCACTCCTACGGCGGCGCCTGCCAGAACTTCACCGCCTTCGTAAGCTCGATCGCACCAACAAAACTCCCTCCCTCTGATCAACCAACACGCCGACTAACTACCGCCCCCGTCTTGTTCCGAACAGACACCGCGGTGAACGTGCTCCGGGAGATCGAGGTGTTCCTGACGAGGAACCCCTCGGAGGTGATCACGATCTTCATCGAGGACTACGTGGAGTCGCCCATGGGGCTCACCCGCGTCTTCAACGCCTCCGGCCTCACGCCGTACCTGTTCCCGGCGTGGCGCATGCCCAAGAACGGCGGCGACTGGCCGCTCCTCAGCGACATGGTCCGCGACAGCCACCGCCTGGTCGTCTTCACCTCCAAGGCCGCCAAGGAGCAAGCCGAGGGCTTCGCGCACGAGTGGCGCTACGTCGTCGAGAACCAGTGTACGTACGCACGAACCATGGATCATCGCACAAGCTAACAAGCATGACTGATGTCGAAAATGTTTTGTGTGCAGACGGGACCAAAGGGATGGTGAGTGGTTCGTGCCCGAAGCGTGCCGAGTCGGCCGCCATGAACGACCTGTCGAGGTCGCTGGCTGGTGAACTACTTCCGGGACCTCCCCAACTTGCCGGAGGCGTGCAAGGACAACTCGGCGCGGCTGCTGGGCATGCTCGACACCTGCCACGCGCGTCGGGGACAGATGGGCTAACTTCATCGCGGTCGACTTCTACAAGGTGCCACATTCTGCGAGCCGTATCAGTTCAGTTGCGAAACTAATAAGAGGCAATATCAGTTTGACGAGGCTTTGCGAGAGTACTAATGCTGTCAATATTCCACCCTACTACCCAGAGAAGCGACAGAGGCGGCGCGGCGGAAGCCACGGACAAGGCAAATGGCGGACTCGTCTGTGGATGTGGAAGCATAGCTGCTTGCAATGTACTAATGTGCTACTCTGCGTGCTTTTGCCTTCTGCAAGTGTTCCATTCTTACTAATGACAATATCGATGTCTATTCTCCGCAGAGTAATGGTACATGCTTGCCGCACAAACGCGGGGCTACGCCGAAAGGCATCTTCAATGCGACTTCAGACGCGGCAGTGTGGCGGCCGCCGGCGAAGATGCCCAGCAGCTGCTCATGCTGCCAACCCCTCTCATTGCTCTACTATTATGGTTATAGAAATACATTGGAATCTACTCTTAGCTAGAAAGCTTCGTCAAAAGATTAGATTAGTCTGCAGACTGTAACTCAAACAGTTGCTTAGCAGCAGACTTGGATTGAGAATGTGTCGAAAGATTTGGATTAGTTGGTGCAGTACAATTTCGACTTGGCTGAGCATCATCCAAACGACTCATGCATGTTAAAAGAAGTGTGTAAACTCCCTCAGTTAATTGCAGGATCCTAATACCTGACAACAAAAACTCAACGACACAGTTGCCCAAGGCACTGCAATAATAACCACAACATTCCGCTGGTGGCATGCAACAGAAGATCATTGGGTGGCATACCAAAACATCTAGGACACGGCAAAGCAAAAGATAACTGCAGGCCGAACTTGTTGGAAGCATGAAGATACGTTTGCAAAAACTATTATACTGGAGGGAATCAAGATATAGCATATTATAGCATGTGTACACACTGATCGATCTTGCAAACATCACTACTACATAATGTAACCATCAGGCAGAATTAAACGCCTCATACGAAGGGAAACATCAACATCTGAACTAGGGGAAGTTCACTCCATGGTGGAACCAGCGCCATAGCCACCAGCACCGCCACCACGGCCAAAGCCACCACCACGGCCAAAGCCACCACCAGAGCTCTGCAAAAATTCAAGGTGGAAAATTTGATGAGCAAGCACGAGACCATGTAGATAAGAAAATAGTTGTATTTTTATCATGTTTGTGACATTTTTCAGTGATAACAGGGTTATGCCGTCCTTTTGGCAAAGAAAAACATTCAACCTATGAAACTATGAATGAAATCATGAACATTAAACCAAATCAAGGTTGACGATCAAAATCTGCTCAAGTGTACAGTACATAACTATGGATGTAACAAAGAAGAGGATTCAGCCAGATATTGTAAGTTAAAAAAAAATCACATTCTAGGGTGCACATAGAAACAAGCTAGCACATAATTATGATTTGTATGTTTATGCATGTCTGTAAACTGTTATGCTAAATCATACTACCAAAACAAGACAGGAACTTCAAGGACATAGTTGATTACCCTGAATGATGGCTGGAACTCAGCAGGAGCTCCGGCCTTCTCGCCACCAAAGTCACCAGGAGCAGCACGAGGACCGCCACGGTAGCCATCCCTGTCACCAAACCTTGGCCTCTCACCCTCAAAACGAGGCGGACCCCTGAAAAAAGTCCAAGTAAGCAAATTAATAAAGCTAGACTTGGCGTCAACAAAATTATTAAAGAGCTACGCAAAAAAATCAAGAGAATACATATAGTAGAGACTATTTCTATGAAATATATATGCTGCTTCAAACAAATAGGAGTACAAGTTATAAAAGTATATTTCATGATGACTGTACTAATATCATTTAGTGAGTGGATGTTGGTGATCTTTTCTATACTGAAGGTCAAGCCTTTTCTTTCACAGCGCAGATTGTACTGATACGTATAAAAAACACTTTGTCTTGCAGTGTTCTTTACAAGAAAAACAAGGGATAAGCAAGTAGGAAGAGGATGTACATACACAAATGAAGTAAACCATACAACCAAATTATGGCCATAATCCAAAATATATAAAGTCTACAGAATAGCTAAAAGAGTCAACACTACCCCTTGTTAAAACACTTTGCAAGTTCAAACTACCACGCTTCAAAGCTTTGTCTACAAAATATAGACTCCAGCCTTAAAGCATTAAGTTAAATCTCAAACAAGTATAAGATGAGATACTAGCAAAGTACAGACCATCAGACATCAAATGTACGGTTAGCATATAACTAAGTGGCAACCGTTTCAGTAGAACAATGAATGGTAAGTAAGCTCTACTGAAATCATCTTAGGTTACCAACAGGTATCAAAGGTTCATGAATCACACTAGAGATCGTGTTCACATTCCAAGAGTGTTAAGCAAACATAACTATACCTTGGGCGGTCACCAGGTGGGCCAGAGCCAAATGGGCGACCAGGAGGCTTGGCAGACTTCTTGAGGGTGTTAGGCACAATCTCAGACGGAAGGTTGAGGAAGCTGCGCAGGTGCTCAATGCCTTCATTGGTGAGGTACCAGTAGTAGTGCTGCCACGAGAAGGTCTCCCTGACGAATTCCTTGGACTTGAAGCTCTGCATGAGCTTGATCACCTGCAGGTTCGGCACATCAATCTGCGGGTGCTTGGCCAGGTTGTAGTCCTTCTTGGCGTACAGCACCCCCTCTGCAATAGCACATACACGCATCAAGCAAAATGGTTTCGCAGAAAATGTGCGAATTTATTTCGAATTTTTCATTTGGATACGATGCAGATAATTTGACGACATATCAGAACCCAAACACCCTAATATGAGCCTACGGGAACACATGATCTCACAATCATATGATAGCTAGTAGCCTAGCCTGCACAAGTTCCTCACATGCAAAATTTCACCAACGAGTCAAGTTCTACATATAGAATAAATTCTCTATCGTTCCAGTTCAACATGCACTAAACGTAGTGTTTTCGCTGCGGGCGTATCTAAGATCCAACATATTCACAGCCAACCGCGCCAATATTGCAGCTACGAGCCTACGAGGCGAGGGGTGGATGAGAACTACTGACCTTGGAAGAGGTACTTGCAGATCTCATTGCGGTTCTTCTTGGAGATGATCTGGAGAAACAAGAGACGACATCAGCACAGCGTCAGGGCAGGTAAGACCTCGAAGGAAGAGCGGATTCTGGCGTAGGATCGTCGCTTACCATGCTGGGCAGGCCGTGGGTAGGGCGAGCTCCAAGTGCGCCGGGGCGGGGACGGGAGGCGGCGGCGCGAGGGAGGGGAGAAACGAAGAACCCTAAAGTTTGTGACGGGTAAGCTTTTATATAGTCGCTCTGGTGTAGGGTTGGAAGAGAGAGCGAGGCGCGGTAGGGAGGGGTAGAAATGTCAATACCTGGGTATAAAGGCCCAGTTGAATGGGCTTCGATGGGGCTTGTGATGATAGTGGAAATGTTACTAGGTCTCCGTGTA